>CM057456.1:1167020000-1167405000 GCA_016271365.2 Neoceratodus forsteri | reverse complement strand
TACAGAATGCTGCGGCATGGTTGTTGACTGGGACTCCTCATTCCAGCTACATCAGTCCTGTGCTGCGAGAACTGCACTAGCTGCCCATTCAATGGCAGATCACCTTTAAGGTCAGTCTTCTGACCTTCAAAGCCCTGCATGGACTGAGCCTGGGCTACCTGCATGAGCTCCTGGTTCCTTACTATCCCAGCCACCTACTCCACTCAGCTGCTGAGTTGTTGTTGTTAGAGATTCCCAGGATACGACTGAAAACATCTGGTTCTCATGCTTTTATGTTTGCAGCCCCAACCCCATGGAATTCTCTACCTCATCAGATTCAAGAGTGCCAGACCGTGGGGAGGTTTAAGACAGCCCTGAAGACCTATTTGTTCTGCCAGGCCTTTGGCGATTCGATATAATTTCCTGCCCTCATCTTTTTTATAGTTTAGTTTGGAATTGGCTGGTTATTGTTTTATCTGTTTTAACTGTTTTAAAGCTCTGTACGGTGCTTTGGGTTTAGATAATGCGTTTATAAATAAAACATTTTTTTTTGTAAACTTTATTTAGTAAGAAAAGACAGTGTTTCAGGACAATCAGTACATTCATAAGTAGGAATACATATAAAGGAATATATTAAAGTATACCACAACAGAACACATTGTTCTTATTACATTGTACAGTTATCTCAGTATGTACAGGTCTTGCTTAAATTATATAATGAAATAAAATATATAAAAAAAAGGAAAGTAATGTATTAAGATGTCTTTTGTATTGTAAGCTACACATTCTAGTGTAACCTTTGTTAATGTAGGGATCACAGAAAGTAACCATTCTCTATTTCACCCCAGAATTGGAATGTCATTGCCCCAAATTTAAAAACCAGAACCTGGGAAACCAACTCTTATTCAAAGCTTCCTCTAAAGGAGACCACATACCCTGGTGACATTCCAGCTGGTTTCTCACTGAGTATTGTATGTGCTCCAACCTCATGCACTGTAATAGTGCTTGGGCCCTTTGTGTAATTGTGGGCAAGTATCTAATCTCCAGTGTACGGCGAATGCTTTCTTCCCCTCTGTATAGCCCAGACTTACCAATGGGTGTATCTTATCCTTATGGCTGCTCCCCCTTGGGAGGCCCAGTAACACTCCAACAGGTTCAATCTGTATTTGTGCACCTACTGTGTGAGCCAAAATCTGAGTAACTTTGTACCGAAAGTTATATACCTTGGGGCACTGCCAAACCATGTGGTAAAAGCTCCCTACCTGTGTTTTGCATTTTTGGCGTGTCTCAGAAATCGAGGGGTCTATCTTATGAGTTAAGACTGGGGTGAAGTACTTCTATAGATGTAGTTTAAAATGAATGGCCCTCAGCCTATTATTAACTGAGCACTTCACTTCCCCTTTTAAGATCTTATCCCAGTCTCCTCCTGTCAGTCCTTCAGGGTTTAAGTCATCCTCCCACATTCTCTTGAGTTTTCTCCTGGGGTCTGGCACTGCATCCAATGGCAGTAAATAGCCTCTACTTAGTGTCTTCGAGCTTTGTTTCTCTGAACCATCCCTAAATATTTCACCTAAAGAAGAGCAGGTGAGGCCTGTACCTGCACCACCCTCTGGGTTAAGCAAGCTTCTAATTTTGCAGTAGATAGAAAAATGTGAGGCTCTCAGGTTGAATCATGAATAAAGTTTATTATTATTATTATCTTCAGGTTCCTATATATATATATAGTATATATATATATATATATATATATATATATAGATAGATAGATATAGATCGGTCGATAGATAGATAGGTATCCATTTTTTTAAACTTAGGGAAGCTGCAATTCATTTCTGTGCCCAGCGCTACACCCATGGTGACCAGCTACAGGTGGTGGGGCCACAAGAAGGAAGCTGGGAGGCGGATCAGAGCAGAGTGGGGCCACATCAGTGCCCTCAGGAGGGAAGCAGCGGGCAACGCAGCAGTGAGGAGGATGACCAGCAGTGAGCAGGGCCACATTAGCCAGCAGTCAGGAGCAGCAGCAGCTATGAGCCAATTGGAGAGGGCAGAAGGCTCCCAGCTTGAATTATTTCCCACCCCCCGCCCCACCACCATTGTTAAATGGGCTGCAGGAACCACTCCCAATGGGAGTGCACCAGTAAGAAGAGGAGCAGGGGGCAGAGTTCCCTGTAAGGGGGGCACCAAGGAGTGCTTTGGTTTCGGACTGACTGGCAGCCTGCAGGATCGTCTATCTTAAAGGGACGTAAACTGGACACTGAGGGCTGGGAAGTGAAGCATACTCAAAGTACTGTGCAATTTGCTACTCAAGGTATTGTGCATCTAAAAGTGTCAGCAGCAGCTGCTATAGGATTGGGGTCCTAGGGGGTGAGCACTCTGTGGCAGCTGTATTAGATGGAGTTGATTGTTCCTAGGGGGGGTATATACTCTGTTGGGCTGTTCATAGATGTATTGGGTGGGTTATTTGCTCCTAGATGATAAAATTATGTTGAGCTGATTGCACCTGTTCTATTGGTGCTATCGCAGATATATTGGTTGGGGTTATTTGTCCTAAAGGGTAATTATTCTGTTGGGCTGAACACAACTGTTTTGAGTGGATGGTTGATTTGTACCTGATGTTCAGTTAACCATAGCTAATTCACCTGGGTACAACGACAGGGCTCTAGAGGCAGGCTGGGGGGGGGATCAGTTACACTGTGCCACAGCAAGGTATAGGGGCCAAGAAGGGGAGGTGTGGGGGCGATGGAACTGCCTGGGGAGGTGGAGGTTAGAGGGAGTTTCGGGTGGCAGGACAGAGGCTGGTGTTACAAGAAGAAAGGGTGGGTTGGTTCAGAGGAAGGGGGGCTGGTACCGGGGGCAGGGGGCAGAAGAGAAATCAGGGGAGACAGACTAGTGAGCTGCAATGGCTGTGGGGTGGCCGTCTGGATGGACATATTGTGGAGGCTATGGGAATGCCCTGTTTGTAACAGTTGGGGGATCTGGAGGCAGAGGTCCAGTGGCTGGCAGGGGAGTTAAGGAGAATGAGGGGTGAGAGGGGAAGAGTGGGGCTATGTTGGACACCCCTTTGGGTGTACAGGGAAACTGAGTCTGCGGAGGTCTATGAGGTTAGTGGAGGGGATGGGAAAACCTAGTAGCAATATGAGGCTGTATTGGGGTGGCAGCAGAGGCAATACCTGTAGTAGAGGGGTAGGTTCAGGAAATAGGTATGCGGTTCTAGCATTAGTGACAGAGGAGGATGGTGAGGCTCTCCAGGATGAGGCAGGCAGTCATGAGGGTAGGGAGAATGCAGGGAACAACAGTCCAGATGGGGAGGGACAGGATACGGGCAGAGACTATGACAGGTAGGGGTAGAGTGGGGAAGGGCAAGAGCAGCAGACAGGAGTGCAGCCCAGGGGATGGAAGGAAATTTAGCGAGGTGGGGGTTAAAGATGGTGCATTGGCTACTAGGAGAGTGGTGGCAAGTATAGCAGGAAGAGCAGTCTGGTGGGAATCGGAGGGGGGACAAGTGGGGGGGCAGGTCTGGGCACTGGTGGACAGGAAAGTGTGGATGCTCATGGGAGGGATGGGGACAGCAGAAAGGTACAGGCAAACAGTGGGGGAACAGGGGCAGAGTTGTAGTGACTGGAGACTCTATCCTGAAGGGGATCAGATGGGATGGAAGGGGAGAACGACACAGTCTGATATGGGTGGAATCTGTACCAGGCTTGACAGTGGGTAGGGAGGGGTAGTCTCTGATTAGGTGCATTGGGGGGAAGA
Source organism: Neoceratodus forsteri (assembly GCA_016271365.2). Taxonomy (NCBI): domain Eukaryota; kingdom Metazoa; phylum Chordata; order Ceratodontiformes; family Ceratodontidae; genus Neoceratodus; species Neoceratodus forsteri. The sequence goes on along the minus strand of CM057456.1, from coordinate 1,167,401,268 downwards.
AAAAACCTCACGTGGTGGTGCACATAGGCACTAATGACCTGGAGGATAGTACGGTGGAGTTGGTTAGGGAGAAATTTGAGGAACTGGGGAAGTTGTGTATGGAGGTAGGAAGCTAAGTGGCCTTCTCAGAAGTGCTACATGCAGGGCGAGGAAGGGTAGGATAGTGGAGTACAACTTGTAGCTGGCTGGGTGGTGTCATACTCAGGGGTATGGGCTGGTGGGAGATTGGGGGAGCACATGGGACAACAGCGACCTATATGTAGGATGGGGCAGTGAGTCTTGAAGCGTAAGCGGGAGAAATACATAGCATCCAGGGGGGTTTTAAACTAGCAAGGGGGAGGTGAGTGTGCAGCTAGTATGCAAGGTTTATATAAGGGCTAGAATTAGATGCACAAGGGATGGGGGGGAGGAGGGGAGTACAGAGGCACTATGGATGCAGTTACTGGATTCTAGAGGTAGAAAACTAAGGCTGGGGGTGGTGTATAGGCCACCTGCTCAGTCCGAGGAGTTGGATAGGGAGTTTGTGGAACAGATTCAGCGATATGTTGAAAAGGGAGTGTGGTGATCGTGGGGGGGACTTCAATCTACCTGGGGTGGATTGGAGAACCCCAGCCACCTCTAGTGCCAGGGAGCAGGTACTCCTGGATGCATTCCAGGATAGTCTTCTGGCACAGATGGTCAGCGAGCCCACTTAGCTAGGTAATACACTGGAACTGTTACTATCGAATGGGGAGGCAGTGAGTGAACTAAGGGTGGAGGACCGACTAGCTGGGAGTGACTACCAATCAGTGTGATTTATGCTCAGCCTGAGCAGGAAGTCTGTAGGTTTAGTGACATGAGTGGTGGACTTCTGACGGACAGACTTTGGGAAGATGGGGGAAATCCTAAAGGGGGACCTAGAGGGGATTAGGCCAGGGATGGATGCACAACAGAAATGGGATATCATCAACCTTGGTCTGAGGGAGGCTACTGAAGCGTGCACCAGGACTCTGAGCAAGAGGAGCAGGACTACAAAGCCATGTTAACTGAGCAGTAAAGTGTTGGAAGGGGTGAGGGCTAAGAAATCAGCTTTTCAGAGATTCAAGAGGACCAGGAGGGAGGAGGACAGGGAGATGTATGCCAGGAGGTCCAAGGAGGTAACCAAATTAGTAAGAGAGGCCAAGGCCTCCAGAGAACTGAGGTTGGTTCAGGGCATCAGGGGTGGGGAGATTGACTATTTAGATACATAAGGGGAAAAAAGGAGCTGCAGGGACGAGATACAGAGGATCAGGAAAGAATGGGGTGTGTGGAGAAGGGGGAGGAACAGGCAGAATCACTGAATGAATACTTCTGCTCTGTGTTCATGAGGAGGAGGGCGGTCTACTACCTTGGTGGACTGGGAGGGTGGGGACAGGGGAAAGGGTTGACTGATGGGATGATTACAGAGAGCAGGGCACTGGAGGGTCTGAAGGCACTGAGTGTGGATAAGGCACCAGGTCCTGATGGCATTCACCCTGTTGAGGGAGATGGCAGAGGTGTTGACCAGGACACTGGCAGACCTGTTCAACACCTCCCTGGACACAGGATGTACCACAAGACTGGAGGATGGCTCATGTGGTGCCTATCCACAAGAGTGGCCCAAAGGATGAGCCAGTCAACTACAGTAATGTTAGTCTCACTTCCATAGTATGGAAACTTATGGAAGCGATCCTGAAGGAGAGACTGGTGACCTTTCTGGAGTTAATGGGCTCCACGAAGGGCAGCAGCATGGGTTTATCTCGGAGAGATAGTGCCAGACTAACCTAATAGAATACTATGACCGGATAACAAGAGAGCTGGACAGGTGCCATGCAGTGGATGTCCTGTATTTGGACTTCAGCAAGGCCTTTGATTCAGTACCTCACAGGTGATTGGGGGGAGGGAGTTGAAATACATAGGTGGGGGCAAAGATGATTGACTGGATCATGAACTGGCTGAAGAGGAGGCAGCAACAGGTGGTGGTGGTGGTGGGGAACTCTCATCCTTTAGGCCAGTGATGAGCAGTGTGCCATAGAGCTCTGAGCTGAGTCCGGTGTTGTTTGGGCTGTTCATATCGGATATCTCACACGGAGTTAGGAGCAGGGTCAGACTGTTCATGGATGATACCAAGATGGGGGCCATGGTGGATGGTGTAGAGGGGTGGCAGGAGCTACGGGAAGACCTAACCAAACTGAAGGAGTGGCTGATGAAGTGGCAATTGGGTCTCATAGTGAAGAAGTGCAAAGCTATGCACTTCGGGGTGAAGAACCCAAATAGGGAATATTGGTTGGGTGGGGTGCAGCTGGGTGTCAACGAGGAAGAGAAGGACCTGGGGTGATAGTAACAGAGAGCATAAACAACTCTGCACAGTGCAGAAATGCTGCAGCTAAGGCTAACAAGATGCTTGGGTATATTGCAAGAGGATTCTCATTCAGACATAGGGATGTAATCCCTGCCCCTATACAGGTTCTTAGTTAGGCTGCACTTGGAGTACTGCATGCAGTACTGGAGTCAGTATCTGAAGAAGGATATATGGCTACTAGAGGGGGAGGGGAGTGCAGTGTAGGGTGACAGAAATGATACAAGGGATGGAAGGCAAGTTCTATGAGGACAGACTGAAAGACTTGAATTTGTACACCCTGGAGGACAGAAGGGATGGAGGCATATGATTGAAACATTCTAGTAGTTGAAAGGGATCAACAAATCTAACAAAGATGGATTATTTAGGCTGAGGAAGGGAAGGGACACAGGCTAAGATTGGAGGGGGATAGATTTAGGAGAGAGATGCGGAGGCATTATTTCACAGAGAGGGTGGTATCGAAATGGAACACTACCAAAGAAGATGGTATCCTGCAAGACGGTGGGCAGTTTCAAAAGGGCATGGGGGGGTCTGGGCAAACAGTACTGAGAAATCTCCAGAGGTGGGAGGGGCAGGGGGTGGGGCAGCTGCACTTTAAGGGTGCTAGCTGTGTACTTGAGCAGACATAATAGACCATGAGGCCTATTTCTGCTGGCAGATTCATGTGTTCATATGTTCATATGTTTGCTGGCCAAGTGGTGCTGAGGGTTTAGGTACTGGATGCCACATCTCATTTCATGCCTGCGACCCATGTTTGAAACAAGCACGGGATGCTGAGGGCCAGCTGGGGGGGAGAGGATGGAGCATCTGAGAGACTGCTCTCCTTACTCTGGGAGGGAGGACGGCTGGCTCCACCGAATGATTGCAACCAGGTGGAGGGCTGGTGGTAGTGAGCGATGGGAGCAGCAGTACTGGGTAGTGCTACTGGCCTCTGCAGCATGCATGTACCTCCACACATGCACACCAATGTGCATGCCCCAGCAAGGGGACACTGGAGAAAATCAGGAGAAAAATGCCAGTAGGGTAGGCATTCATGTACCCCTGCCTGCTGATCCCTCACCTTTCTCACCACCAGGATGACAAGGGCCAAGACTACATATGGGTATCCACTGATAAGGGCTACTGAGGGGTTGCTAAAGGGACAAAAAATCAGGGCAGTAAGTGAGGTAAACACCAAGATAGAGATGTCACTAGGAAGAAGGGCAGGGGTAAAAGGAGAAAATGACAAAGGCAATAAGGACGGGGATGGGGCAAAAAGGGGTAAGGCCATCAAGAAATGAAGGGTAATGAGTACATAGGTAAAAAAGCTTCCAGCACACAAAAAACCTATAAGTGGAATGCCAAAAATCAATTTCTGTGACTCACGAACATTTTCCAATTCGTTTTATTCACTTCATAATAGTTTCCAATTCCCCAAAAAAATTTCTGACATGTTTCGGATCCAAGATCCTTTATCAAAGACACATATAAAAACTGCCACCACAAAATCCTTAGTTATAAAGACACTTAATTAGTCATGTGACTACAACACCTGTGTATAATTAAGAGACAAAAAACATTCCAACACTTAAAATAAAGGGAAAATTTCCCTCCTTTATAGAATACATCTATTAAAACAAACATTATCCATATTAAAGGACAAAGAACCTCTGTGCGTAAACACTGAGGCAAGGATTACCCCAAAGGGCATTTGGCTGGGAAGCAAGTTTCAAGAAAATACACAATCACACATGCCCCCACAATGCAAAGCATCATGGGCTGCATATGCAAATCACCACAGAATGTTATGCTGGTCCAACTTTAAGCAGAATTGCATGGTGCCGAAAGGCCTCTCACACAGTTTGCAAGGGTGCTAACAGAAGACATAGACACGATGTTTCGTCCTACAGGACTCATCGAGGTATGCCTCGTCTGTTTGACGCCCCCAGTGGAATGGACCAGCTACCCCTAAGGGCGGTGTGCCTGGGATATATTCTGGTGAACCCATTAAAATAAAAAACTATTTAAAAGACAATGGGTTCACCACAATATATCCCAGGCACACTGCCTTAGGGGTAGCTGGTCCACACCGCAAGGACACATGCTGCTGACATAGCAGTGTTGTGATGGGGTTGTGTGTCGGGTGTTCAAATCCCACAGGCAGCACTGACTGCCCAACACAGCACCAGTTCAACAACTGTGCTGCACACCAGTTGCCAGGTGGAGGGACAGCACAATTACCAGCACAACACTGCACACAGTGTGCAGCACCACAGGGCACAATGTACTCACTGTGGAGTTCTGTCCGCTGCCCTCCTGCAGTTTGCACCACACAGCTCAATGCCTCCACACGCCATGGACCACCAAACTGCTCAGTCCAACTACACTATGGTGTGCTGCCCACGCATTCTCATTATTTTTATGCATCATGGCCATGGGGATTGGGCAGCACACATGCACAGATGCACACAGGTGTGCGATCACATGACCCCCACCGGTCCCTTTAAAGGGTCCTGATGTGGAAATGTAGGTATTCCTACAGAAGGGCAATGTGGAAGACAGACAAAGTCTGATTTCTAGTGAGCCAGAAGGGGAAGCCGCTTCTCGCATACCAGGGCTTCATGTACCGCCATGACAAGGAGGTCAAGACGAAGGTCTATTGGAGGTGCATGCTGGACCACAAATACAGCTGTCCTGCACATGTGCACACTGTGGCAGATCATGTGGTGTATACAGGGTGGCCACACAATCACTTCCTCGATGTGGTAGAAGTGGGGCTTTGTGAAGTGATGGCAGAGGTGCAGGAGCGGGCACGCACAAGTGTAAAGAGCACATCCCAGGTGCTCGTCCACTGTACCACGGGTGTGCCAGATACAGTGTCTGGCAGGCTGCCAGCACTGCTGTTGATGAAGAGGTCTGTGCAGTGGGTGTGGCAGGCTACTAGGGGGGCCCTGTCACACTGACATAGCTGTCATACCTGAGGCTAACCCCAGAGTACACCATCACTGGAGGTGGCACCTTCCTACAGCACAACAGCTGTCTGCGGAGGACCGTGTCCTGCTGTTTGCCACCCAGTGGTCCCTACAGGACCTGGCTGGGTATGATGACTGGTTCCTGGATGGAACATTCCACTGCTTACTGCCACTGTTCGGTCAACTGTACACCATTCATGGGATGCATGCAGAAGTGGTATTACTGGGGCGGTATACATCCTAATGCTGGTGAGGACCGAATGGGCATATGTGCAGGTGTTTGAGGAGGTGTGCAAACTTATGGGTGGGGTGCAGTCCAAGATGGTGATGCTTGATTTCAAGTGGGCAGCCTGGCATGCCTTTGGTTCTATCTTTGAAGGTGCTGCCCTCAGGGGTTGTTTCTTCCACTTCTGCCATTCTGTCTGGTGGAAGAACCAGCAGACCCCTGAGGTGCATGCCAGGTACTCCAGGGAGGAAGAGTTCACACTCAACATCAGGATGATCCTCACCCTGGCATTTGTGCCCATGGCCACCATGGAGGGGGTGTATGGGGAACTGCTGGACTAGCCCTTTTACAGGACCCACAAGGAGATTATGAGTCTGCTGCTTAAGTACCTGTAGGTGACATGGGTCGGTCGGACAGTGGGCAGGATGGCTCGCAGGTGACCACTGTTCCCAATCAACACCTGGAACATGTACAAGATGACTATCACTGGGCTGGGAAGAATGAACAATTCAGTGGAGGGCTGGCACCATGGATTTAGCACCGGGCTCACTGCCAGTCACCCATGCCTATGGCATTTCTTCGACTGTCTCAAGGAGGAGCAACGCCTGACAGAGATCCGCATGCAGCAGCTGCTCTCTGGGTCCAGGACTGCATCCCAGAAGAAGACCTCCCAGGACCTAACAAAGCAGCTGGAGGTGATCGTTGTCGAGTTCAGCAAGTGCAACACACCTGACTACCTGTGTGGGCTCAGTTACAACTTCCAGCTACAGGTGTAGTTGGGTGTGCCACTGATCAGGTTACCCCCCCACTTTGCTGTTCATCCTGCAGTCCTGTCCTTAACCTCCATGCTCCTGTGTTCCTGTGCCTCATGCCTGCATGTTGCACTGTGGGTCCCCACACCCTCCATGCCTGAGCACGTCCAGTGGCACTATCCATGATGCACCCTGCTGCACACATCCCATGCACACCTCTCCACTGTGTGTGGCCATGCACTGTGCACCATTCACCCCTGCCAGTCGTGCCCCCATTGTGGCAATGCCTGTCGGTGCTCCGCCCAGTTCTGCCATGTCCCCTTGTCTCCGCTTCACTCCGTCCTCCACACATGGTGTCCCTCTTTCTCCTTCCCCCTTGCCTCCCATCATTCATCCTGCGTTTACTCTGTGGTGGCAGCATTTTTTTTTAGACCCGGCCCATTCACCACTTTGATGGTCATGCCTGTTGCGATGCACATTCCCAGCTTTCAGGGTTTTACCAGCACCCTTTCAGCATTCATGATTCCGCCTTCACCTTTATCACATAGAACCCTATATATGTGTAGTTTGGGGGTGGGAGAATGGCTACTCCTCTACTGACCCCACCACAGGGAAAATCTATGGGGGTTGTTTGGGTCAGCCTGGTAAGTCTTGGGGTGATTGAGGATGGTGGGGGTTGGTCCTGGCCAAGGAGTATAAATTAGGAAAAAAAAACCTTGGGTTTGTTTTTGCTTATTATCAATTCCAGAGGGAGATTTTTCCACAACCCTATCATCCACTGGGTGGAAAAAATACTTTTTTTGTAGATTTGAAGGCACTTCTCATTTGGAGGGGCTGATGGCCTCTAGTAGCATTTTGCTCAGGCTTTAAAACCATATTTGGCTGGTGTATAAAACTGAATCATTGATGTTGTTGAATAACAGTAATAAGCCTCTTAGCCTTTGTTTCTTCAGGGGCATTAAGGCAAGATTGCATAGTCTATCCTTATTGACTGTTCACACCAAGCCCATAAATAATTTTTGTTTCTCGACTTTGCAACGTTTCAATTTTATCTGTCTCACCCTGTTTAAATGATGCACAAAACTGAGTTACCTAATATATAATTGGGTAAATGTTTGCTCTATATAATGGACCTATTACCTTTGAGCTGTGACTACAGATTCATTTTTAATTCACAATAATTCCCAGTTAGCAAATGCCACCACTTCTGAACATCGTTTGAATCAAATTTAAAGGAAACCACAACTCCCAGGCCTTTTCATGGTCCATGGCCATAAATGAATGTCCCTGAAGTCTGTAAATGTGCCTGGTGTTTCTTGCATCCACAGTATGTGCATCACTGCATATTTGTCAGGATTAAAATGCATCCCCATTGATTTGCTAAAAGGGGGGGAAAACTAAGTTCAAGAAACTGCGTACCCTGTTTTCATGGGATGCAGATTTTTCACATCAGAATGTTTGGGTAGTGACTTGTGAACCAAACTGGGGTCATTGCTTAGTTAGGACCTCCCCTTACAACCACATATATGGTGAATTCCCCGAAACGTTTTCTGATTGCCTCTGAAAATACGTTTTTTTTTTTGATTTATGATTAACTACTTATGTGGCAATGCGGTGTGGAGGGGGTCCTAACTGAGACATGACTCAAGTTTGGGCTAGAAATATTTAAAATGTTAAAGTTATGAGTGACCAAAAATGTTGCTGTGAAAAGAAAAATTTCTTGGACTTGTAGTTTTTTTTTACATATTTAAAAAGAGAAGCAAAAAATACCGTAAGTCTGAAAACCTGTACACTGTGCATGTGCACAGACTAAATTTTTTCACAGAGAAATCTTTGTGAGCTAGTGACATTGATATTTAAATAAATTTTTTGCCCACACTTTGGGCATAGCTTACTTTGGTCCCTATCTCAGCTAAATGGTGAAGGTTACCCCTTCCAGAGGGTTTTCAGGGGCCAACTCAACTCTGCCATTTGCATGACTGCTATAAGTCCTGCACATGGCAAGATTGCAATGGAATGGATGTAACTTACTAATGACTTATCACCTTTTAAACATATAAAAAAAAGAACCATGTATTCTCAAAATCCATTTCTTTTTTGTTTCATAATTTAACATCTACAAACTTTTCATTTAATGTCCCTTTCATTAAAGTAGCAGGCACAATTCCTAGTGCTCTCTTATAATCAGTAAACTACCCTGCTCTCTCCTTGTGTAAACAGCGAAGAGAGCAAGAGTGAAGGGAGAGTGTCATCTTGACTACTGATTTTTCACTGGCTGACCACCCCATACAGCAGCAGGCACATTTTATAGTGCTCTCTTATAATCAGCAGACTACCCTGCTCTCTCTCTGTGTAAACAGCTAGGAGACTCAAGTGTGTAAGGAGTGTGTTGGTAGGCTCCTCGACAATACTCACTAAAATGGATTCCAAAGTGAGCATACACCTCATACCTAGAGGTATCCCATTACAACTGCTCCTACTCCTGGTGGCTGTACTGGTACAAAAACACCTGTCCATAATGATCGCCACCCACCCACCGCCTTGACTACCCTATCGTACAAACCAGAAAGCCTGCACAGTGGGAGACGTGCAGTAGCATGCCCCTCCTACTTACCACATGCAACAACCAGGGGTCATGCTGGATTTTTTATTTGAAAACCTTAAAACCCACCAGCTTCAATGATATCATGGACTGGAAGCTGTTTCTATAGTTGATTTTTATGGGGCTTGAGGTTGCAGTATAAGATCAGAACATGGTTAACTGTGACCTTTGTCATCCATGAATTATAGTGCTTAAAGCTATAAGGCTTAAAATATAAAAGAGATTATATTAATTAAACTGCTTTTTAGCTGAGTATGTACTGTATATAATTTCATTGTGGTGGATTAATAAATATGTAAAAACCTTTTTCATCCTGAAGAATAGAAATAAATGTGAATCAAATATTTTTCATAACTCCATAAATATACCTGTTTCATCACGGCATGCTATTGCCCAGTCAGCCACTCAGACATAAAGTGAAAATAGGGTAATTTATCTTTAAGTTGTTTGTTGCTTAGCAAGAGTGATAGGGAGCTGACTGGATCACAGCATATATGTTAAGATTCAGTTAAGCATTTGCATTTAAGAGTACATTTGTCATTAATGTAGTTTTTTATGCAGTTATGTTAAAGCAATGTTCAACAGAAATAGAAATAAGCTGATACAATGAATGAATTGAGAACTGCTAACTGTTAATTTAATTGTATTAAATCATGGTCTCTTAATATGATAAGTGGTGAATTTAATAGGGAACACCTGTTTTACAAGCACTATAAAATCTTGGGAAGTATGGGTATGCCATTCCCCTGACGAAAAGATTGTTGGCACCTCAAAGCACTGGCCTGTATACTTTTTTCAGTATGTGAAGCCACATTATGTGTATTATGTGTGTAAAATCTGCACTGGTTTTCTTATTAAAATAATATTTTTATTCGCTAGCCTGGAGTGCTGTTTTTATCCTCCATTAGGGCTGGGATCTCTCCAACTGGAAAGATGCAGCCCCACAATGGTGAGTCATGCATTTTCATGGGCACACCTATTGTCTGGAGTGAGTTTAGGCCAGTGGGGGGCGATAGAGGTATGCAAGGTGATTCCAAAGATGTGGCCCATGTACTGTGAACTGGACCCAAGCCCGATCTGTCTCTTAATTGTTGTACTTTTTCTCCCTAGGGGCAACCAGTCTGCCTTACCTCTACATGTCTGGCATCCTCTGGGTATTCAGGCTGCCATCTCCTGGGACTATTTCTCCAGCTCCACATTCGGGCCCGCAGCTACCCCCTTGGCTTAGCCCCCACGGTGGGGTGGAGGGGAGCTCTCCCCTAGCTCAATCCCCCAGATCAGGATCCAGTAATGCCACACACCCTCAGCGACAATTGAGTCCTCTCTGGAGATGGCCATCATGCCGCAGCGACTAGTGCCCCTAATTTTCCCACTTTTCTCCCCATCAGCTGAGGCGTGCAATGACGCCTAAGGCCCCTAGCGTGCATGCGTCCGCATGGACTCCAAGCCTAGCGTCTGCCCCAGCATGTTCCCTCCATGTCCCTGCCAGTGCTCTACAGCCACCCCCAGCCACCGCCAGAGCCTTCTGGGCACCGATGGCAACCCACCCCCTCCCTGGAGGCAGTCCTATGGATGCTCCATGCTTCTCCTCCCCTGCCGACCCCTGACAACCCAGGCTCGTTTCTGAACCCAGGTCATCAGTGTAGCGCGAGGTGTGGCGTCCAGCACCTCAACCCTCAGCGCCACCAGGCCGGCCTCATCTCTTAATTGGATGTGTTGAGTCTGTTGGTCCAGTGTTCCCTGAGATTGTCCGATGCTCACTTTTGGAGGGACTTTCCCCAGTACCCTGAAGATGTGCTGGTGAAGCCTCTCCTAAAGAAACCATCTCTGAAACCTGACATCTTGTTGAATTATAGATCAATTTCTAACCTCACATTTTTTGGGTAAGGTTATTGAGAAAGCAGTAGCTCTGCAGCTCAAGGCACACCTTGTGGAGCATGACATCTATGAGCCCTTCCAGTCTGGGTTTAGCTCCAGGCATTGCACCAAAACAGCATTAGTCAGGATGCAGAATGATCTCCTCAGGGTGAGAGATAGAGGGGAATGGTCAATACTCGTTCTCCATGATCTTTCCTCAGCATTTGACACTCTGGACCATGTAGTGTTGCTGAATAACCTAAGGGAGCTCTGTGAACTCACTGTTACTGTCATCAACTGGTTTAAGTCCCTTCTAACAGGCAGCATGCACAAGGCAGTGATGGGGACTTTCTCCTCCAGCCTGAAGCTCCTGCCATGTGGAGTTCCTCAGGATTCGATCCTGCCACCTATGTTGTTTGCAGAATACATGCTTCCCCTGGGTGAGATCATTAGACAGTACAGCTTAGGCTTTCACTGTAATGTAGATGATACCCAGCTTTATATGTCATTTGCACCTGGGATGAGGGATGCCATGGAGGTGCTTAATAAATGTCTGGCCGAGATAAAGGACTGGATGTCCTCTAGTTGGCTAAGACTCAATCCTGAGAAGACGAAGGTGCTAGTGAGTGAGCCAGGTTGACGGCAGGATGCAGGTTCCTCTGGGACAGGAACAGGGTTATTTAATGACCCTGTTCCTTTTGCTACATCTTCGAAGGTGATATATCTGGGCATTATCCTCCATAATGGATTGACACTTGAGCCTCAGGTGTCATCCATTAGTTGGAGTGGTTTCTACCACCTCAGGAATATCACCTGAATCAAAGCCTTAATTCTGCCTGAGGCCCTGCCCTCACTAGTACACACCTTTGTAACATCTAGACTTGACTACTGAAATGCTGTTTACCTCAGGGTCAGTGGAAGGGTTCTCCATCACCAGCATCATGTCATTCCACTTAAAACAAAAACTGCATGGCAAGCAATGCTGCAAGCAAAAGGGTGTGCACTGCAATATCATTGGGTAAAACACAGACCCAGCACAAACAGCACACACCCTTTAAAACAAAGAGCTTCCTTGTTCTTTTGTGGGAGACCTCTCCCCCTGCACCCCCCACACCTCCAAGAACTAATATAACAAACTCCATGGGGGTGTGGACTTCGGGGATGGGGAGTAACTCGGGAGGGGGGAAAAGTTTGTTTTTGTAAAAAAAAAAGCCACAAAACATTGCAGCACAGGGAGACCTGTGGGGAACTGAATCATGGTCACAGGTCTCCCATTCCACCGTGTGCTGGTGTCTTAGCCACTCCATCACAGAAGTGGCTTGACCAGGTACCCAGCACATGGAAACTTGATCCCTTTCCACAAAGGTGTACAGCAACAGGGGTAGCAGTAATTCCCTACTGCTGTTATACCCCTGTCACTGTAAAGCCATACACTCTCTACATAGTGTGGTCAATACCATGCTATCTTTCTTGAGCAGTATTGATGCAGTACCTCCATTGCCTGCAGCTAGTGAAGAACCATTGCCCAGGTTGCTAACGGGTCTACTAAAGTCTTGTCATGTGACCCCAGTCCTGCGTGACCTGCACTGGTTGCCAGAGGGATGGAGAATCACCTTTAAGGTGGGCTTGCTCCCCTATAAGGCCCTATACAGTTCAGGCCCTAGATACCTGAGTGATCTCCTGACTCCTGTCTGCACTGTGCACATGTTCTTCACCTCCACCAAAGGCCTCCTGCTGATTCCCATAGCCTGACTGAAAATCTCTAGAGATCGATCATTTGAGGAGGTGGGCCCGGCCCTGTGGAATTCGCTTTCAAGATTTCTGAGGGAGACACCATCGTTGGAGGTGCTTAAGTGGGGTTTGAAGGTGCATCTTTTTAGAGAAGTGTTTGTGACTAGCTTATGAATCCTAGACATAGAAAACTGCTGACTTGTTTATTTTATAGAAAGGTTTAATTTATGTACTGTGCCAACCCAGGTTGTGTGCCAAACAGAGGGAACACCTGTACAGGTTGCCGCAAGCCCCCGGCATTGTCAGTAGAGTGGCGCAAGGGCCCCCCCAGCCCTGATCCATGATAATATACTTGTAAATTCCTCACAAGGCAATCAAACCCCTCAGCCCCAATAATATCAAATGTCAAAGCCCTGCAGGGCTATCAGACACCCCAAGCCCCGATCCTCAATCTCTAATATAATGACATGCATTCTTTAGAATAATAAAAGAAAGAAAGAAAAAAATCTGAAACCCCATTAGCCCTGGTGGTCTAGTGGCCCCTCACCCAGCAGTACCAGACTGCCCCACTCCCCTCAACCTGTACCCAGCCAGCAACTGGCACAGCCAACCTCTCACCACCATGGCCAGCCACTGACTGAACTCTGCTATGAGCGCATTCTGTAAATAGTACATGCTCAGTGAATGACAACAGCTGATATGTTTTGTCTATTAGTAGCCCTCGGAAAAAGTACACCACCGTTCCCCATCTCCTTTTATTATATCTTTTTATCCCTGGTGTCTAGTGGTACCCCACCCTCCAATTTTGCCCCATCCCCTTTTGTTATATCTTTGTATCCCTGGTGTCTAGTGGCACCCCTCACCCTCCAATTCCCATACACTGTGCTTATTTTATTTATATCATTGGTGTCCAGTGGTACCGCCCGCCCTCCCATATCCATCTGAACCTGTTAATAAGAAAATGGTCCCTCAATGATATTAATATGTGTTAGATTTTTTTATTGTAATATCATTCATGTCCAGTAGTACTCCCCACCCTCCAATGTCCCTGTGAACCTGGAATTTGTCAGACAACAGTTGCCGGTTCTAGCAGCAAGAGGTGTCTTCAATCAGTGAGTTTATCTTCACTGTGTGAGCATATCAATTGAGTGAGGGTGTGGGGAGGGTATAGAGAGTGCAGGTAGGTGGTTGCACAGTGAGAGGGGGGATGGGGGTGCAGGTGTGAGTGGCAGTGGACTTTTTTTTAAAGGTTTACAGTAACAAAAATTAAGACACCGAGGGACTGTTTTCTTACTTCCAGGTTCAGAGGAATATGGAAGGGTGGGGGTACCGATAGACACCAATGACACTGCAATAAAGAAAAAAATCCAATATATATTAAAATCATCAAGGGACCATTTTCTTAGTAACAGGTTTACACAGAATTGGGAGGGTGTGGGAGGGTACCACTGGACAACAATGAGATACATAAAAAAAGCACACTATATAGGAATCCGAGGGTGGGGGTACCACTAGACACCAGGGATAAAAAGATAGAATATAAGGGGATGGGGCAAAGTTGGAGGGTGGTGGATATCACTGGACATGAGGGAAAATAATAGAAATAGAAGGGGAAATAATGAAAAATCCTTTCTCATGATAAGAAATGCTTTTTTGCCAGCATTTTCCATTTTGGTGAAAAAGGAGTTATTGTCATGGAAAAAAAATTTCAGACTTAGTTTTTTTTCAATCCTTTTCTGCGAGTCAGGATCCTTTTTTATGACTCTTTTCTCATGGTAGCCGAAAAGGATCCTGCCTCGCAAAAAAAGATTTCAGACTTGGTTTTTTTAATCCTTTTTCATGAGATGGAATCTTTTTTCTCGAATCCTTTTTTGTGGTCATGAAAAAGGAAGTTAGCAAGTCATGTTAAAGGATTTAAAAAGTTTTAAAAAAATGTATTCCAAGGTAGTTTTTCCACCAGATAAGAACAGAATGCACCTAAAGGAGTCCCGATGAGCAATATACATTTACTAGTGTGTGGGAAGAATATTGTTGTGCTTTTCAATTTTTTTATTTTTGAAAAAAAAACGGAAAACAAGATGGCGGATTGCAAAAAAGGAAATTTTTCTCATGAAAAAAAGGATTAACTCCTTCTGAAAAAGAATCCTTTTTTGTGAGACCAAATTCCTTTTTTGTTTCAGGAAGCTATCCAAAGGACTGAAATGAGCATGCCCAGAACTCGAAACTTAAAATTGAATAACTTCGAAACAGATTAATATTTTTTTCACCAATCCAGGGAAAGGCACTTCTGTGACTCAAGCTCTTTCTACCATACAAATTTCACACAAAAATTCCACACCATCTGGACACAAGATGATGAAAAAAAAATGCGAAAAAGGATGAATTTTAAGGTTTTTGCACTATCCAGATCTCAGAATCCGCACATCTGACTGGAATAAAACTTGGTACATCAAGAGATCTACCCCAGCAGACAGTGCATGCAAAATTCTGTACAACTCTTTTTAACAGCTGCAAAGTTATTAAAGTGCAAAATCAGAAGTTTAACATAGAAACCCCAGCTCAACCCCCACTTGTGACTTACCTGTGACTCCTCCTAGGGCTGCTCTTATGAAATCTCCCATTTTGACATAGTCCACTCTTCTAAAGTCTAGGGTTTTTGTACTTGTGGGGTGTGTTTCATGCTCAGCTAGTACCTCAAACCACACTGTCTACCATAGGTGGCTTCATATCTCACATTCATTATCCCTGTTTCTTCCTGTGTTATACAGAGGCATGTGGGTACTGCATTTGTACATAAGTGGCAGACAAATCAATCAATTTTTATTTGTATACTGGAGGGCATGTGAGCAAAAATGCCCAATTTCACAAATGCCCAGTGTTTGAAATAACAGGTATAAGAATTACAAAGTCCAGGAAAGTACATAGAGTATGCATCAAGTAAATGACTTAACAGATAGATGATTACAAAGTCAAAGGAGAATACATGATATATAAACAATGTATTTACTGTGGGAAAGTACATGTACCAGTAGGTAGCTACTATATGCATAATATAATAATACATAATATTTACAGTGTTAATAAGGTACAATAGGAATACCCAGGTCGTTCCTGAAAATAGGCATACTACTTGTCTAGTGTACTTACCAGGTAAACAAAAGCTAAATAAATAAAATAAATAAATACGTAATACTATATACATAATATTTACAGTGTTAATAAGGTACTATAGGAGTACAAAGGGAATAGGAGAGTGGCAGTGCTAACAAGTGAGGAGGGGTAATAAGAGGCTGCCCCTAGAAGTCAGAAAGAGACTAATCAGGTGAGGTAAGGAAATATGAAGCTGAAAGGCTGAAAAGTCTCCCTGACAGGACAAGTCAAAGGCAGCTGAAAAACAGAGGAGATGGGCTCTGTACAGGAAGGGGGAGTGAGCCATGCATAGAGCCTATGGTTATAGTGCTAGCGGTGGGGGCAAGTCAGGAAATGTGGGAAAATAAACCACTGGATTTAGCAAGTGGGATGAGGAGGGGGCTTATTAGGGCAGCTGCAAGGGAACAGTGGAAGGAGGTGCTCCTTGATGGAGGTGTTAAAGGAGTAGAGGCATCTGCACACCTGGATTTCTGGGGGCAGATTGTTGTAAAGCTTCATGCCCCTGTAGGTGATATAGTTCTGGGCATGATTAGCCCTGTAGAAAGGATTGTCAAAGACAAGGCTGGAGGCTCTTCTTGTCGACTGCCTGGGGACTGTGACTGGGAATAGGTAGTTAACACTAGGGGGAGAATATTAAGGTAGACCTTGTGTAGGAAGGAAAGCATTTTAAATGAAACCTCCCTTCTAGAGTAGGCCAGCTGAGGGAGTAGTAAAGTGTGCAGTGGTGTGTTTTCCAGGGGAGTCCAGTGATGAAACAAGCTATGCTGTTATATGTGGCTCTGAGCTTAGAGTAGAGGAGGGATGAGGTAGGAGGAGAGAAGACGATGGATCCAAAGTCTATAAGAGACAGGAGTAGACAACTAGCTAGGTGAAGTCTGGATGTGGGGATCAGGAATTTTCTAATCCTATATAGAAGACTGAGCATAAGCTGCAGCTCATCATAAGAACCCCACTCTCTCTCTCTTTCTCTTCCCCCCCTTGGTTATATAGTGGTGTAGTGGTGACTGTCTCAGAATACAGACTGTATTTCTGATGGCGTCTTGTTGACATCAAAGCATGGATTTCATTATATCATTTCAGATGGAGTTTCTAAGAATTAGCCTAAGACCATGACAATCAAAAGACAAAAGTGCAAATTCCTCAAGTGGAGAATGCGGTGGTGTTGATGCTGGATTGTAAGTATCCATCAGTTTCATCAGCAAATACTTCTATTGATGGAGAGAGTTCAAAAAGATGATCTAATACGGAATTCGTGAGACAGTACCATGCAAGGATAAGGGCTGATCCTGAAGCATATAAACTGTTCCTCCAGGTGGAAAATGAGTGTATTACACTGTATAAGATGTCAAAGACTGAAGACAAAAAATTACAGTACATGTAAAAAGCAAATATTCAAATGTGAAACTACTGTGCAAGGAAAAGAGAAAGTCAAAAAGGAAATGAAAGTAGAATGCAGACAAGGGCAGAAATGGAAAAACTGAGGGCACAATGGAGAGAACAAAAAAAAAGAACAGAGGAAAAAAATTAACCATTTAGAAAAGAAGAAGAATCAATGAATGACAGAGAGCACAGTATGCTTTGAAGAAACTGGGGACCACAGAAAAAAGTAATTCTATTAAAATAGGCAGTGATGTCTCCAACACTGACACTGATTATAATTTGCCATTTGCCTCAATGACTCCAAATTACACTATGCAGGACACCATTGCCTCACAATTGCCATATAGCACTACAGTGGCAAAGAGAAAAGCTGTGTCATGATCACTGAGAGCCATGCCTAGAAGTCCATGTAAGTTTGTAGAGGTTGTATCATCAATAATCTCAAACACGATTCCATGAAGAAGGAACTAAGGCATTGCTAGAAAAAGGCATCCATGCATCGTCAACAAAGAAACACTTAGATTTCTGTAAAGAAACAAAAGTCAAAGCAATACTCAAACCCATCAAGATGTCCTGGAAGAAGTACTATGTATGACTGAAAAGACTGCTACATAAAACTGTTCAAATCAAAAAGAAATTTAAAAAATTTCTGCACAGTGAGTTTGGATTTAGCTGGAATTTACTCTGTGAGAACTACATTTTTGGTGGACTGTTTAATGAAATGGAAAAAAAGAAGTGATTCATTACCACTGTCAACTATTGCAACTGCAAACAATTTTTATCAAAGGGCTGATGTGTCAAGAGAACTGCCATATTCCACAGTTTCTGGTAAAGAAGGAATGCTTCCAAAAAAAGGCACTTGAATCATCGGTACAAGCAACATATGAACAATTCAAAGATGAACATCCTGATATATTTATTGGGTACAGCAAGTTTGTGAAAATGTGCCCTAAGAACATCAGCCCAGTGTTGAAACATAAATTGCTTCAGTGTTTGTGTGAATATTGTCATAATATTGAACTAAAGTTGAAAAGCATTTCTACAAAATGTACTCAGTTCAGAATTCCAGAGTCAGCCATCATAAACAAATTTCTGGCCTCTTCTCTTACACATTGTCCCAAGGAAGGAGAATTCTACAAATTGAAGTTCATAGACAGAGAATGTAAGAATTATGGCATCAATGGTATTAGAAGAAAACTGTTGCCATTATTAAATGATCATATGGATTCTAAAGTGACATAGCAAAAATGGCAGTTGGAGGATGTGACAAACAGAAAGAAATGGACTGTGAAAGAACATAAACAGATGCACCTAAAACAACATACTAGAATGAGCCACAAATTAGTCAAAGAACTAGAAAAAGAACTGGAAAATTTGGCAAAGCATCTTTTCAATTCCAAATAGCAGGTCAAGCAGTTCAATTATATCTGAAGAAATGTTCATGATGGATGGCTTGTACAGTATATAGCTTGGATTTTGGTGAAAACTACAATTGCTATTTCCAAGATGAGGCACAAAGCGCACACTGGGCTTACAATCAAGCCACAATTCACCCAGACATTGCTTACTACAGGTGTCCACAACCAAACTGTGGGGTGGTAATGCATAATGCACTGATGTTTATCAGTGATGACCCTAAGCATGACTTTCATGTGGTTCATCACTTCACATTTCTAGCAACAGAAGGTCTGAAAAATCAGGGAGTACAAATATCAAATGTCATCCATTTTTTGGATGATGCCACAACGCAGTACAAAAGTAAGGGGAACTTCACTGATGCATCATTTGGCATGACAGACTTTGGATTTCCAATAGAGAAGCACTTCTTTGGAAGTCGGCACGGAAAGGGTCCATGTGATGGAGAAGTTGGTGTGCTAAAAAAAGTGCTAACACAGCTGTAACAGCAAGATAAGTGCTGATCAGCAATACACACAACTTATTTATGTATGGAAAATCAAATCTGGCTTGTCCAGAGTTGGAGGATAAGCACTTGCATGATCGAAGAACATTCTTCTTCATTAAAGAAAAGGAAATCAATCACAAAGATACACAAAGAAGCAACATTTAAACTTCACCTGACATGCACATGATGCACTGTGTCAGAGGTATTGAGCTGTATGTAATTTATGCAAAGGAAAGGAGCTACTTCTGTGCCAGCTGCATACTCAATGATGGACAATGTGAAAATGAAACATTAACCAGAGATTGGAAAATGGATTGTTTAAAATTTGGGTAAGAGATGGCTATATTGGCACCAGAATCGAGACCATCAACACCACCACTGCCCTCACCACCATCATCAACAGCACCACCATCACCAAAATGACCACCCTCACCACCATTGCCAACACCACAACCACCCTCATCTCCACCAGTAGAAGCATCTTCAAGTTCAGAAACTGTACCAATACAGTATCACAAACACTAACACAGTCATCAAAGAAGAATATAACAAAGCCTAAAGGCACACCAGTGGCACGTGTAAGGTCAAGTAGAGCAAAAAAACCCTTCAAAATCAGCCCTCATGTCTAAGTCACCAAAATGGTAAGTGTTAATCATACATTTTTTCCTGTTGTGATTGAGGGGAGGGTTGGAGGATTGAGGAGAGGGGTTTTGCTCGAACGAGATTTATTCAGTACCAACAACCATTTTTTTGCAGGGACCTCAATGCAGGGAGCTATGTTGGTGTCAAGTTTACAATGGGGGAAAAATATTATTGCAGTTTACCTTGGTGATGTGATGTGATGTCATCCACCACTACAGAAGTCACAGTCCAATACCTGTTGAGGCTCACAGGCAACACATATAGTTATGCTGATGAAGACATTGTTGAGTATTCAACACAACCATTGGATGACATTGTATGGAAATTCAGTGACCCCTTAAAATCAGACTCTAAAGACTTGTCATTTTCCGATGATGACTTCAGGCAATTAACTTCTACAATGGCAGAATACATAATACGGTTCAGATGATGAATAACTGTTTAACCTGTCACTGTGGTTAACATGTGTACTGGACAATACTGGTAATATTGTATACAATTACAGTATGTTATAAAGTTGTGTTGGCTATTAAGTATTAACATAATAGGCATGATAATGTCTCAGGGTGTTGGAATCGGGTAAGAAATGCATAGCACCATGGTTTTATGCACCGTTGCCCTTTGGGTGACCCATTTCAGGACTTTTCTGGAGTATGTCTCCTGGAACAGCCTTTCTATACATTGATACTTCTCTGTCTGGTCCATTGTTCTCTGTGTTCTATTTCCAGATTCCAAGTGTAACTAACATAGTGTATGGTGAAAGGTTGTTGTGCATGGAAATGCATACACAGTCAAAATGCTGTTCAGCAGTAGTGACGTAGCTACTAATGCAAAGTGACTTTTCATTCTGCACTAGTAGCTATGAGACAATGTAACCTCACCCAACAGTGCTGTTCATAGGAAGCAGCCAATACACCATGTCAGCAAGTGGGCCACTGAGTGGATGGACATGGAATGTTGTTCCCCAGGGGCAAACTCTGACGGAAAAAAAACAACAAAAATGAGCAATTTTGTTTTGTGGCACCATACACTACATAGAAAAGTGTATGCAAGCCCAAATATACAACAAAGCTATTCCCATACCTTGTGGTTTTGCTAGCAAGGTCATTTTTGTCATGGAAATGGCTCAATATGAGAATGGCATGGCTGTAAATGGGCCTCCATACACTATTCTATTTTCTCAAATTTAATTAAACTGTATTCTAAGAGAAATAAATGCTGTACTTGGTTAAAGTAAATGCCTGGGTTGCATCAATCGCCTACTGAAGTCCCCAAATGGGATTTTCTGAGGATTTTGAAGCACAAAAATAAAAGCAGTGCTTCAGCAATTACCCTGTATATTGAAAGGTTTGACAGATATCCTTAGCAGAAAAAGCATTGAATAATGTTGTGCAAAGCCAATCCAGAAATTTCAGAACCCAAGAATTTTTGGTCTGACCACCAACATTTGAAGCAGAAGGTCAAACTGACTCCCACTCTACAAGTGCTAATGCATGCCCTGTAAATATCCAAAATTAAAATGATTTATTTAAACAATTTAACCAATGTCTTCACCACTGGCATGGTACTTATCAATGTGTTTGGCTGTTTGGCTGTTAATAAGCCATTGCTAAAAGTAATACCTTGTATATCACATGTTGCATTGCAGCTGTGGTGTCTGCGTTACCCACAGTAGTACTATGAGACAAAGATGGCCACATAATAAATCAAGTGCAACCAAGTGATTTGTTCATGTTTATCTTTCTGCTTATGGCCATGCTTAACTATGAACGGTATGTAGACTGGGCATAAACAGTATAAACATGAAGCCACGAAATTTTGACAACCTCCTATTTGTATTTTTAGTGCTGTCTACATTGGAGGATTAATAGTGACACATAGGTATGGATGATCATCAAATCATGAAATGTTGTAAACTAATAGATCTAAATTGAAGAGAGACACTGCATTAGAAAATGTAATTTATTACTAGAAATGGGAAATGATACATAATGACACGAAAGTAGTTCCCATGTCATAACTAACTGTGCCATTTTTCCAAACTTAGAAATATAGAACTATCTTTATATTTTGTATTATGCAACTACCACATATAAACATTAAAACTGAGGTTGAGTCACGACAAGTTATAACACTTTTTTTTGAGGGTATGAATGTCACACTTTGTCTCTTGAATACTGTCCACACAGCTATATATATATATATATATATATAAATAGAATAATAGATAGGTTCTGGTGTATTACAAGGTAGTAATTCCATCGAGAGGTTCTGGGACACAGAAAACCTCGAGGAAGCGACTCGAGAGGGTTTCATGTGTTCCCAGAACCTCAGATGGAATACCACTTAATCTCAGAACCTATTTATTATTTTTTAATATATGGATACGAGGTGAATTGACTCACCTCCGTTTCAGCAGTGGAGTTAGCGGTGGATGTGCATGCTGGCAGGGTTCCCCTGATCCTGTGTGGGCCAGTGGCTGCTGTGGGCTATTGCCGTTTTTTTTTGGTCAGTGCGGTTATCAAGCGAGCGAGGAGCCCTAGAGCCAGTGCAGTTGTCAATGGTTTTCAACCTAAACCCCCCCCAAAAAATGGTTGCTTCACGGAAGATTGTTTCGCTAAGCGAGCGAGCAAGCTACTATTACGGTACCCGAACGATAGTATTATCACTGACCAACAGTAGTATTATTGCTCCAGGAGCGATGGTATTACAAGGATTTTTTTGTATGCTTTTTAAGCATATTATTTTCACAATCCATATATTAAATATATATATATATATATATATATTGTATATATATATATATATATATATATTCAAAAAAACTATGTTCATGCTCTAGTTAGGGTCAAAGCCACAAAAGCTGGGAAATGTGGCATTAGAGTTTTCAAAGCTAATACCCCACACCCACCCTGCACACCAACAGGCATCGGGGGATGCCTTGAGGTCATCAGCCATAATGCTCACCCATTCTCCTATGCTCTACACACATGTTCCTGTTTGTAATGGAATGGGGTGACATTAGGGGTGAAATGACCCCAACTTACTCCCACCTGTTGATCTGTGCTGGGTCGGATTGGGTGTTAGGGTTGGAAACCGTAACATCACATTTCCCTACTTTTGATGGTGGAATCCTAACTGATGCATTAACAAAGTTTTTTATGTATAGATATAGAATTAGATATAGTATTCCTTACTTTTTGAGACAGTGTAATTGTGGCCTTTTTTTGCCTGTGGGAGCGCAGTGTCCATCAGGCCCTGCACGTCCATCCCTCCATAGATGTAAATATGTATGTTGCTGTGAAGGGGCCCTGCATTCCAATTTATAGGACAACAGTGACCAAATTGCCAGCATAGCCATCTTATTACCCCACCTCATGTACCTGATACAGAAAAATGTTCAAATCCAGCCAAAACATAATTCCATGCAACTACAATGCCATTCTGCACCACAGGTGCGAAAACACATTTTTGCCAGGATCTGAAAAATGAGACCTGTGACATACATGAGGTGGGATAATAAGAAGTGCATGTTGAAAATTTGTGGTTAAAGTCTTTAAAATTCCCAAACTTATGAACGTGCATAGTGAAATTTCAACAAATGGTCATAACATTGCCATTTTTACATTTTTTGGCCTCAAATTTTCAACATAGTCTTCTTATGACCCCACCTCATGAACAATATGATAGTTATTATGCAAATCCTGCCCAAAAGGTGAACTTGCCAAGCAAACGTGAAATCACCTTTCAGGTGGGAGTTGCATAATGACAGTCTTGTTGCCTATAATTGGTCTCCTCAAAAGGATATGTTGAAAATTTCACGTCAAAATATGCAAAAATGGTTAAGTTATGCACCAACATTGAAAATCCCATTGAAATACATTGATTTCCCAAACGAAAAAAGATCTTTTTTCGTGAGTGATCATACAAAACAAGACATTTTTTCATATGACAGCAATATGAAAAAATAATTTCAATGTTAAATAAAACACATTTTAAGGGCATTTATTGAGCAGTAAAGTGTAGAATGCACCAAAGGGGGTCCCAACAAGCAGGCTACATGTGTTGGTTCATCCCCAGAATATAATTTTTTGGGTTTCCAAATATGAATTTCTTCAGCAAAACTAAAAACAAGATGGTGGCCATACAAAAAAGGAATTTCCCCATACAAAACAGGATTCCTTTTTCATTTCATACAGCTATATTTTAGTGCTTACTGAGCATGCTCAGAAATGATTTTTCAAAATTAAAAAATGCAATAACTTAAAAACGTCTTATTTTTTTTCACACGGCTAGCAAAAGGCACATCTGTGGGCTACTCCCTTTCTGACCTGAAAATTTTAGACCAAGATTCCTAATCACCTGGGCTGTAGGCAACTTCAAAGAAAAATCCCAGCAAAGTCAAAGCGCGACAAAATGCTTTTTTCACCTATCCAGAACTTGGGAACCACACATTTACCTGGAACATAACTTACCACATCCAGAGATCTATGATAGCTCACAGTGCATGCCCATTTTCATACAAATTTGTTGAACAGTTGCAAAGTTATTAAAGTGCAAATGTTTGAGTTTAACATTGAAGTGGCTACTCAATACTAACTATAGGGGCATGACTGTGCCCTGATATATATATATATATATATATATATATATATATATATATATATGGATATATATGGAGATATATATATATATATATACACAGTATATATATATATACATAATCTATACAAAAACTGCGTTAATGCATCATTTGAGGTTAAACCACAAAAGTCAGGAAATTAAAAATCTTTAGGGTTGCCCTTCCTCGGACCCACCAATCATCCCAAGATTGACAGATGATGGGGTGTGTCACTGGGGTTGTGAGGCCTAAATGTCACCCCATTCCATGTGTAATGATATTGACAGGGACAGGGAAAATAATTGGGTGACATTTAGGCCTCACAACTCCAATGACACACCCCGTCATCTGTCAATCTTGGGATGATTAGTGAGTCTGAGAGGACAACCTAAAGATTTTCATTCTGACTTTTATAGTTTACCTAAATATCTGATGTCTGATTTCATAAATTCCTTACTTTTGAGAAAGAATAGAAACTAAGAACTTGTGGAAGTTGGTGGGAGCATGGGCCCTTTGGGATCTGTGCTTCCGCCAACTTGTAAACGTGTGTGTACCATCAACACCCTCCAGATTGCAATGTAAAACACCAAACTGTGTCCGAGATATAGCATGTAAAAGTTTGAGATTTTCATTTGTCAGAGATGCAGAATTCTGCACCTGTTAACATTTTACAGGCACAATGACTGAAAACTACATCCATGACACTAAGGCTATATACCCTATCAATTTCAAGCCACCAGCACAATGCAAAACACTGTCCGCAACACATAAATTATGTCATGCAATATCTCTGCAAAAAAATTGTCTCAGACACATAAGCTTCATAATTCACATCTACAGGACATGCCGAGAACACCCTTCAAATTTCAAATAAAAAGATCAAAGCATTTCCGAGATATTTAAACTTAAAGATTGGTGGAATTGCCCTATTTAATGCATTATAAAATCTGACCATCTTGTCCCTATCTTGCAATCAAAGATGGCGATCAAAGAATCTCACGATCAAAGAATTTGCAGGCTCGCAATCAACAAATTTACAGGCTCACGATCAAAGAATAAAAAATGTTGTAACTCAAGTTTTAGGCAGAATTACATGGCACCACCACCATGCCTTGATAGAACGAAGCCCTCTAAGCAAACCCCACCCTCATTTGTGTTCCTAGGCCACCCCTGGGCTGAGAAAATTGAATTTTTCAAAGAGCCATCTCGTCCCTCATTCGCAATGCAGGATTGCGATCAAAGAATCTCACGATCAAAGAATTTACAGGCTCATGATCAAATAATTTGCACGCTCATGATCAAAGAATAAAAAATGCTGAAACTCAACTTTTAGGCAGAACTGAACAAAACCACCGCCGTGCTTCGATAGAAGAAAGCCCCCTGAACAAAACCCACCCTCATTTGTGTCCCTAGGCCACCCCTGAGCCAAGAAATTTTTGTATTTGTACCTCACGATGCAAGATTGTGATCAAAGAACCTCACAATCAAAGAATTTGCAGGCTCGTGATCAAAGATCGTTAGTGAGCTGCAATCAAAGATTTTAAAACATTATAACTCCATTTCTAGACCATTTTACATCAAACCAAAGGCATGGGTCAATACTTCAGAGCCCCATGAGTAAAACCCATCCAAGTTTTACTTCAGGAGTGACCCCTGAGCCGAGATATTTGTTTTTTTACAATTGGAAATGCAAAAACTAGATGGCGGACCTCGCAATTAAAGAATTGTCAGGGACAAAGATTCTTGAACCATGAGGCAGCAAATTCTTTGATCGCCAGGTGGGACAAGATGGTCCAAACACCATTCTTTTTTCACAAAACAACCATATAAATTTTCCCATTGACTTATAATGGGGGCTTAAAAGTGGCCTAACTTTTGAATGCCTTAATATGTTTTCACCAAAAGAAAAGCAGCATGTTCAGCCAGCCAAGCTATTTCAGATGAGCCATCTTGCAGAGTGGTACATCACACAATGGCCATGCAAGGTCACAGAAAAAATCCCCCAAACTGCCTCCAAAACTGGATAATTTTGCATTTTTCAGCATTTTTGTGCACAAAGACTGTAAGTCTGACCAAAATGAAATTTGGCAGATCAAAAGATCTGCCATGCCCCATCGCACATACCAAATTTCAGAGAAATCTGTTGAACAGGTCCAAAGTTATTAACAAGCAATATTTTGACTTTAACATAGAAGTGCCTTCATAACCCTAAATATAGTGTTGTGACCACGTCACTATAATATATATGTATATATCTATCTATAATATATATATATTTTTTATGGCAAAAAACTCTGTTTAATACATCAGTTAGGGTTGTTCCACAGTGGCAGAAGCAAGGAAATTCGGTGTTAGGGTTACCACCCATTGCACCCCATGCATGCCTTTCCCCCACCAACAGGCATCAGGGTGTGTATTGGGGTCATCGGCCCTAACTCTCACCCCATTCCACAGGTAAATAACCTGAGGTGGTGCAGTATAGGAGAATGGGGTGAGAGTTAGACCTGCCAACCCCAAAGCACTCCCCGATGCCTGTTGGTGGGGCAAGGTGGGTGTGGGGTGCAAGGGGTGGTAATCCTAACACTGAATTTCATTGCTTTTGTCACTGTGGAACAACCCTAACTGATGCATTAAATGGAGTTTTTTTGCCATGAATTTCCCTTCTTTTTGAGAATGTGCAATATAAATAATGAATGGAATGTGGTGGTGGGCCTGCGCTCCCTCCATGCTGCCCATGCCTGCGTAATAACCATAACAATAATGCTAGCAGTAATGGTAATGGTGAGTGAAATGCAAATGCTAATGGTAACTGTAACACCAACAGAAATGTTATGGCAAATGCAAATGGTAACTGTTATGGTAATGCAAACAGAAATGCAAATGCAACTGGTAACACAAATGGTAATAGTAACAGCAAGGTGATGTAAAGCAACAGTAGTGAAAAGTCTGTATCGCTCTTTGTTTCTGAGATCACGTCACAAAGGTGGTGTGATCCAACAGTAGCAAAAAGTCTATCTCACTTTGTTTCTGAGATAATGGCACAAAGACGATGTGAGTCAACAGTAGCGAAAACTGTGCACCTTGCTTCATTTCTGAGATAACGGTGCAAAGGTGATCTGAGGCAACAGTAGTGAAAAGTCTGTATCTCACTTCATTTCCGAGATAACGGCACAAAGGCGATGTGATCCAACGGTAGCAAAAAGTCTGTATCTCGCTTCGTTTCCGAGATAACAGCAAAAAGGTGATCTGAGACTACATTAGTGAAAAGTCTGTATCTTGCGTCTTTTCCGAGATAACAGCACAAAGGTAATGTGAGCCACCAGTAGTGAAAAGTCTGCATCTCACTTTGTTTCTGAGATAATGGCACAAAGGCTAATGTGAACCAAACCACTGAAAAACACCTCCATACCACTAGGGCTATTTACGCTATAAATTTCAAGCCACTAGCACCATGCATAATGCTATGTGAAAAATTTTAACTGCGTCACATAGTATCTCCGTAGCAAATTAGGTTTCCAACATGTGAACAGCATAATTTACATCTCCAGGACATCCACTCAACACCCTTCAAATTCCATGTTAAAAGACCAAACCATTCCAGAGATATTCAATTTTAAAGTTTGTGCACCTTTAAGAAGTTATTCACCACAAAATGGCTGAAAATGCACTAAAATGGTGGACCTGGTGGCCGAAAAATCTTAAACTGTGAAGGGGTACAACTTCAAATGGCAATAACTCTGGAATGGAACAATATGTTTTCATCAAACAAAAACTGGCATCTCCCTTGAACAAAGGTCTTTCTATGTGCCACCTTTCAGATCAATAAACCACACAGTGGCTTCACTATGCATTGTGCAATATAGTAAAAAAAATAGCAAAAACTGATTTTTTTGGCACTTCACTGCTCAAAAACTGTATATACCAATAGAATAGAAATTGGTAAATAAAGAGATGTACTATGCCACTGCATGTATACTAAATGTTATCCAAATCTCTTCAACGGTTGCAGAGCAACACGAGCATAAAATTGCACATGAGTGGCGAAAAATACATTTTTGGCACTCCGTTGTGCAAAAAACGTAAGTAGATGTCAAACAGAAATTGATAAATCCACAGAAGTACCACAGCAGACGAAGTATTATAAATGTCACACAAATCCATTAAACAGTTGTAAAGTTATAATCACACAAAGAATTTTACGTTTAAGCACAAATGCAAACAGTAGCGCCAACGGTGATGCAAACAGAAACAATAACGCAAACGGTAACAGAAACGCAAGCGCAAACATAAACGCAAATGGTAACAAAAAACAAACGTTAATAATGCAAACGGACGCTCAAATGCAAAGGTAACACAAGCAGAAATGCAAACAGTAATGATAATGGTGACACCAGCATAAATAGTTAGACAAACGTTAATGGTAATGTAAACACAAGTACAAAAGCAAATGCAAAATGTAATGGTAACGTAAATGCAAATGCCGATGGTAACGCTAACAGCGATGCAAACGGAAATACAAACACAAACGGTTATGTAAACGCAAGCGCAAATGCAAATGGAAATGGTAATGGTAACTTAAACAGAAACACTAACAATAATGATAACAGTGACACAAATGTAAACGCAAATGGAAACACAAATGCAAGTGCAAATGCAAACGGTAATGCAAATGCTAACGGTGACGCAAACAGTAATGTAAACGCAAGCACAAATGGTAACAGTAACAGTAACGGAAATGCAAACTCAAATGGTAACACAAATGGAAATGGTAACAGTTACGCAAATGCAAGTGCAAACACAAATTATAATGGTAATGCAAAGGGTGCCTTAAAAACAGTAATACAATCGATACGTGCACATTGCATAACGTAAGCATAAACTCAAATGGTAACAGTAATGCTAACAGTAACGGTGACACAAAAGGAAATGGTAATGCAAATGATAACATAAACGGAAGCACAAACGTTAATGGTAGCGGTAACGGAAACGCAAACACAAATGGTAACGCAAATACAAATGGTAACAGTTACGCAAATGCAAGCGCAAATGCAAATGGTACTGGTAACGAAAATGCAAACAGTAATGCAAAGTGTGATGCAAAAGGAAACAGTAATGCAAACGGTAATGCAAATGCAAGTGCAAATGCAAACACAAATGGTAATGCACAGGTTGACACAAACATAAACAGTAACGCAAATAGTAATGAAAATGCAAGCGGAAACATAAACGCAAACTAACAAAAACAATAATGCAAATGCACATGCTTTTTGTCCCATTAAAATGCATTCAGAAGCACAGTGAATAGAAAGAATGTGGCCATAATAATGGCCCTTGTACCAGAAAAAGAGCACTTGGAATACTAAATTGCTTATATCTCAGAACCGTACAACGAAGAAAAAAAATTAAAATCTCATGTTATTTATGATTTTCCAGGCTAGTTTTGCACTTAGCCCCCTAGTGGGGGACTAAGCACTTTTCCGACGAAAAGTCCGTATCTCGAACCATTTTTGAGATACAGGCCCCAAAAGACACGACGGATGCTGTAATGTTATCCTATGGGAAAAATCATCAACTTCGGGGTGCCATAACTTTGCAGCCCTGTAATATTGTTTGTGGCAAAGATTACCTATTGTTTTGGGCATAGTGTCACAGAGTACTTTCACAAATCATGACACTTTCGCAAAAAAAAAAAAAATCACCAAAGTGTCCCATTTGTGAAAGTACTTTGCAACACTACTTTTTACAAAATTAAAAAAAAACATATTTCTGGGGTGTTTTACCCCAAAAAAAGACATGGCTAGCATCCTCAGGGTTCGACTAGGTGACCACAACAAGAATTGTTTCCCTAGAGGGTCCCAAATTTAAATGCCAAGCATTTTCCTGACCACCAACTGAAAAAAAATGGCTGAATCATGAAAGTAAAAGGGTCATTTGCGACAGTAAAAACTTCATTTGTGACACTTTCGAATATTTTGTTAACTTTTCCCATAGACTATAATGGGGAACAGTTTTTTTTTAATAACCTTTGAACTGTTTAATATTTTTTCATGAAATCTTTGAAAGCACATCGGGGACCCAATCTGCTTGTTTCCTGAAGGTTTTGGACCAATTGCACAAACTGTGCAGGCTGTAGGCACGCGCCAAGAAATGCGCAAAACATCATAATTTATGTGTTTTTTGGTGCTCTGTAGCTCTGCAACTGTACATTCGACCGTAACAAAATGTGACAGGTCCAGAGATATATGATACCAGACTGTGCATTCACAATTTCAGGCAAATCTGTCATATAGTTGCAAAGTTATTAAGCTGCCAAATTTCAGATTTAACCTTAAATGGGGTACCAACCCTAACTATAGTGGCACTACTGTGACACTATATATATATATATATATATATATATATATATTAGAGCAAAGAACTCAATTTAATGCATTAGCTAGGGTTGTTCCAGAGTGACAAAAGCAAGGAAATTCGGTGTTAGGGTTGAAAGCCCCCTTGCACGCCCAGCCACCCCAACCAGCATCGGGTGCACATTGGGGTCATCGAGCGCTAACACTCACCCCATCACATGTGTAAAGATGCAAAGATATAGGAGAATGGGGTGAGAGTTAGGACTGATGACCCCAACACGCACCACAAAGCTGGTTGGGGGGTGGGCTGGGGGGTCCATGGGGGGCTTTCAACCCTAACACTGAATTTCCTCACTTTTGTCACTGTGGAACAGCCCTAACTAATGCATTAAATGGATTTTTTTGCCTCTAATTTCCCTTCTTATTGAGAATGATGACGAGAAATAGTGAATGTAAAGTGGTCCCGCGCTTCCGACACGTGATGTCTTGTGACATAGTAACAGGAACAGCAATGCAAACAGAAGCACCAACAGTGGCGCACATGGTAACGCAAATGTAAATGATAAAGGAAATGTTATTAGAAACACAAGCGCAAAGTGACGCCGAAGTGAACAGTGACACAAACGGACATCGAATCGCATACAAAAACGCAACTGGTAACATGAACAGTGATGGCAGCCGTATTGCAAATGTAAATGTTAAGTGTCACAGCAAAAGGAGCGTGAAGGAACGAAAGCGAGCAATACAGAGAATATGTAAGCATAAACCGTAATGCACACAGGCATGGTACTGCAATTGTAAATGCAAATGGTAAAGTTAACATGAAGAATAACAGCAAAGGAAAGAGAAACGGAAACGGGAACAGACGCGAGTGCAGAAGCACAAACTGAAATGCGCACGGGCACAGTACCACAATTGTAAACACAAATGGTAACAGTAACAGCAACAATAACAGCAAAGTAAACAGAAGCACAATAGGAAATGCAAGCGCATATGCAAACACAAACTGTAATGCGCATGGGCACAGTAACACAATTGCAAATGCAAATGGTAATAGTAACAGCAAGGAAGACGCAAAATGAAAGAGAAATGGAAATGCAAACGAAAGGGCAGCCAGAAACACAAATGGCAATGCACACGGTGATGTAAACAAAAACGCAAACAGAAACAGTAGTGGAAACGCAAATGGTAACAGTAATGAAAACACAAGTGCGAATAAGAACTCAAAGGGTAATGCACACAGTGACGTACACGGGAACAGTAATGCAAACGGGGACATAAACACAAGTGGAAACAGTAACTGTAACAGTAACGGAAGTGCATACCCTGTTTTTGACAAACAGGTGCATACAGAAACACAGTGTGTACAAAGAATGTATGCATTGTAATGGGGATTGAAGCTTAAAACATGCATTGGAAGCACTTAATTGCTAATATCTCAGCAACCGCATGACGCAGAAAAAAATTAAAATTTCATAAAAATCTTGATTTTCCTGGCTAGGTTTTTGTAGTTACATATGTAACTTGCAACAAAAAAATCTGTATCTCATATCGTTTTCAAGATACGAGCCCCGAAAGGCGCGGCATACACCACTATGTTAGTCTATGGAAAAAAATGCCAACTTTGGAGTACCGTAACTTTGCAGCTGTGCAATATTTTTTCATCAAACCACCAAAAGGCACATCTGTGAGATGTTGGCTGCCTTTCCTCCAAATTTCAGCCCAAAAGACTAAACTGTTTGTTTGCTGCAGGGTGGCAAAGAATTCCTGTAATTTTGGCCATAGCCTGAAAAAGTACTGTCGAAGTTTGAGAAAGCTTTCACAGATTCATTCGACAGTGGCACAAGTGCGACAGTACTTTGCAAAAATACTTTTTCCGGAAATTTTAAAAACATATTTCTGGGGTGTTTTACCCCAAAATAAAGACATGCCTAGCATCCTCAGGGACCGACTAGGTGAATACAGAAAGAATTAGCTTGCTAGAGGGTCCCAGATTTAAATGGCAAGCATTTTTCTGATCGCTAACTGAAAACAAAATGCTGGATTTGCGAAAGTAAAAGGGCCATTTGCAAAAGTAAAAACTGGATCTGCGACACTTTCGAACTTTTTGTTAACTTTTCCCATTGACTTACTATGGGAATTTCTGTTTTGAATAACTTGTGAACCATTTAATATTTTTTCACAAAATCTTTGAAAGGCACACCAGGCACCCTGGCTGCACATTCCCTGAAGTTTTTGGACTGGTTGCGCAAACTGTGTGACCTGTAGGTGTGAGCAAAGAATTCACCCGAAAGTGTAAATGCGTGCACAGATCATGCTTAATAACTCCACAGCCATATATCCAACTGGTACAAAAGTTGGCACATCCTAAGATGTATGGTTCTTGAGCATGCATTCCAAATTTCAAGCAAATCCATTTATCGGTGGCAAAGTTATTAAAGTGCAACATTTGACCCTTTAACCTTAAAAGTGCTACTCAATCCTAACTATGGTGGCACTACTGTGCCACCATTATATATATATATATATATATATTCATGGCAAAAGACTCTGTTTAATGCATCAGTTAGGGTTGTTCCACAGTGACAAAAGTGAGGAAATTCGGTGTTAGGGTTGCCACCCCTTGCACCCCATGCCCACCCTGCCCCCACCAACAGGCATTGGGGTCTGCGTTGGGGTTGTCGGCCCTAACTGTCACCCCATTCCATGTGTAAATAAGCTAAGGTGCTGCAGTATAGAAGAATGGGGTGAGAGTTAGGCCTGACAACCCCAACACACACCCCGATGCCTGTTGGTAGGGGTGGGGTGGGTGTGGGTTTCAAGGGATGGCAACCCTAATACTGAATTTCCTCACTTGTCACTGTGGAACAACCCTAACTGATGCATTAAACAGAGTTTTTTGCTATGAATTTCCCTTCTTTTTGAGAATGTGCACTATAATTAGTGAATGGTATGTGGTGGTGGGAGGGCCCCAGGCTTCCACCATTCTTCCCATTTGTGTGTAACAACCCTAACAGTAACAGTAATGCTAACAGTAATGGTAATGGCAATGGTAACGGTAATCCTAATGGGAACGTTAACGCTAACAGTAATGCCAATGCTAATGGTAATGGTAACAGTAACCAGAACAGTAAGGGTAACAGAAATGCACATGCAAATTCCAATGCAAATGGTAACACAAATGCAAGCACAAAAGGTAACGCCAATGGTGACGCAAAAGGAAACAGTAATGCAAACGGTAATGCAAACACAAGCGCAAAAGCAAATGCAAATGGTAACACAAATGGTAACAGAAACACAAGTGCAAACAAAAACACAAATAAAGATGGTAACACGAATGGCAATGAAAATGAGAAACAGTAGTAGCATGAAACAGAAGCGCCAAATACAAGCGCAAATACAAACGCAAATGGTAAACGCACATGATGACGCAAACAAAAACGCGAAAGAAAATGGTACCGGAAATGCAAACTGTATTGGTAAAGCAAATACAAATGGCAATGCCAACAGTGAGTCAAAAGGAAACAGCAATACTAACGGTAATGCAAACATAAGCACAAACGGTAATGTACACTGTGATGCAAATGGAAATGATAGTGCAAACGGTAGAGGAAACGCAAGTGCAAACATAAATGTGAACACTAATGGTAATGCAAACGGTAACAGAAATGCAAATGGCAACCTTAATGCAAATGCAAATGCAAATGCAAATGGTAACAGTAACGGCAATGGCGATGCACAAGGCAACACGCAAACGCAAATAGTAACACAAACGGTAACGAAAACACAAATGGTAACACAAATGGAAATGCAAATGCAAACTGTAATGGTAACGGCAATGGTGATGCCAAAAGAAACAGTAACGCAAACACAAATGCAAGCAAAAACACAAACGCAAATGGTAACACACACGGTGACACAAACGGAAATGCTAATGGAATCAGTAACAGAAACACAAATCTGCAAGATCTCCTTACTCCCTACTGCCCTTCTCATTCACTCTGATCCACTGGCGAGGGATTGCTAGAGATTCCCAAGGTTTATTTGAAGACATCTGGGGCACGTGCATTCTCCTACGCTGCCCCTGCCCTGCAGAATTCTCTACCTCGTCGGATACGAGGCTGCCTGACCATTGAGAGCTTTAAATTGGAGCTCAAAACCTATTTGTTTTTTAAAGCTTATGGAGAATAATTTTATTACTATTGTTTTAATGTATGTTGTTTTAAATGTTGTTCTATCTGTACAGCGCTTTGGTTTTTTGAAAAGTGCTTAAAAATAAAATTTACTTTACTACTTACTTACTTTACTTACAAATGGTAATGGCATTGTAAACACAAATGATAATGGTAGCAGTAATGAGAACAGTAATGGTAATGGAAACACACACTCAAATGGTAATGCAAACAGTTACGAAAATGCAAACAGTGATGGTAACACAAATGCAAGCGGAAACGGTAATGTCAATGGTGATGCGAAAGGAAACAGTAATGAAAATGCAAACAGTAACAGTAATGGTAATGCAAACAGAAATGCAAATGCAAGCGCAAATACAAACGCAAATGGTAACACACACGGTGATGCAAATGGAAACGATAACACAAACGGTAACGGAAATGCGTGTAAAAGTAAACACAAACACAAATGTTAACGTAAATGGTAACGGAAATGCAAACCTTAATGGGAATGCAAATGCAAACGCAAATGGTAACAGCAATGACAACACACAAGGAAACAGTAATGCAAGCAAGAATGGAAATGCAAGAGCCAATGCAAACGCTAACGGTAACTGAAACGCAAACAGAAATGGTAACACAAACGGTAATGAAAACTCAAATGGTAATGGTAACACAAATGCAAACGCAAATGGTAATGCACACGGTGACGCAAATGGAAATGCTAACAAAATGGTAACAAAAATGCAAACAGTAATACCAACATGAAACAGTAATGCCAATGGTGATACAAAAGAAACAGTAACACAAACTGTAACATAATACATAAAATGTCTTTTTTAACTAAAACACCAGAAAAATGTTTTCAAATTTTGTAAAAGTAGTGTCTAAAGTACTTTTGCAAATGCAATGCTTTTGTGATTTTTGTGTGAAAGTGTCATGATTTGAGAAAGTAATTTGCAACACTATGCCCAAAACAATAGGAAATCTTTGCCACCGTGCTGCAAAACAACAGTTTGGTCTTTGGGGCTGAAATTTGCAGGGGAAAAAAGCCAGCATCACATAGATGTGCCTTTTGGTAGTTTGGTGCCAAAATATAACAGGGCTGCAAAGTTACGGCACTCCAAAGTTGACAATTTTTCCCATAGGATAACATTACGGCTTCTGCTGTGCCTTTCGGGTCCCGTAGAAAATGGCTCGAGATACGGACTTTTCATCATAAAAATTCTTAGTTCCTCTTAGGAGGCTAAGTAAAAAACTAGCCTGGAAAGTCATAAATAATATGAGATTTTAATTTTTTTTCTACATCGTATGGTTCCTGAGATATAAGCAATTTAGTATTCCAAGTGCTCATTTTCCTGTCCGAGGGTCATTGTTATGCCCACATTCTTTGTATTCACTGTGCTTCTGGATGCACCTCTTTCAAACACAAAGCATGTGCATTTGCATTACTGTTACCATTAGCATTTGCATGTATGTTTCTGTTGCGTTTCCATTACCGTTCGCGTTAGCGTTTCCATTTGCGTCACCATGTGCATTACCGTTTGCGTTACCGTTTCCTTTTGCTTCACCGTTGGCATTACTGTTTGTGTTACCATTTACGTTTCCATTACCACATACAGTATCAGTGGCTCAGTAGGTAGCACACTCGCCTCTGAGGCTGGGAGCTAACAGGGCTGTGGGTTCAGTTCCCACATCTGGCACTTGGGTTAATATCCCAGTATTGACACTGTAGTGCAGCATGAGAGGGGTGCTGCACTTCTGAGGTGCCGTCTTTCAGATGAGAAGTTAAACCGAGGTCCCATCTGCCTGAATTGGTGGTAGTTCAGGTGGATGTTAAGATCCCATGACACTTATCGAAAGAGTGAGAATTTCCCGGTGTTCTAGTAAATTCCCTCATTCACTAAAATACCCCAACAGCTTAATCTGGTTCAAGGTCAGTTGGCATTCATCTGTATCCCTCTCCTTGGGTCGTGCCTGAAAATAGGCAGAATTTGTCTAGTGAATTTACCCGGTCAACAAAAACTAAATAAATAAATAAAAATTTTCGTTTGCATTTCTGTGTGCGTCACCGTGTGTGTTATTGTTTGCATTTGCATTTGCATTTGCGTTACTGTTTGTGTTTTCATTGCCATTTGCATTACCATTTCTGTTTGCATTTCCATTACTGTTAACATTTGCATTGGCGCTTGCGTTTCCGTTGTCACTTGCGTTACTGTTTCCTTGTGCATCACCCTTGCCATTGCTGTTTGCATTTGCATTTGTGTTACCATTACCATTTCCATTTCTGTTACCATTTGTGTTGGTGTTTATGTTTGCACTTGTGTTTCCGTTACCGTTTGTGTTATCATTTCTGTTTGTATCACCGTGTGAGTTACCGTTTGTATTTGTGCTTGTGTTTGTGTTTCTGTTTGTGTTACCATTACTGTTTGCATTTTTGTTGCTGTTTGCATTACCATCTGTGTTTGGTTTCACTTTTGAGCTTGCATTTCTATTACCATTTTCTTTACCGTTTCAGTTTGCTTTTGCGCTTGTGTTTGTGTTACCGTTTGCGTTACTGTTTCCTTTTACGTCACCATTGGCATTACCATTTTCACTTGCATTTGTGTTATTGTTACTGTTTGCATTTTTATTTCTGTTTGCGTTACCATTTGCATGTACGTTTCCATTACTGTTCTCGTTACTGTTACCTTTACTGTTTGTGTTACTGTTATCATTTGCATTTCCATTACCATTTTTGTTAGCATTTCTGTTTGCGTCACTGCGTGCATTACCATTTGCTTTTGCATTTTCACTTGTGTTTGTATTTCCGTTTGTGTTACTGTTTCCTTTGGCGTTACCATTGTTGTTACCATTACCGTTTGCGTTTCCATTTGCATTACCGTTTGTGTTTTCATTACTGTTTGCATTACCATTTGTGTTAACATTTCCATTACCATTAGGATTTGGTCTTGCTTTTCCATTGTTGCTTGCGTTACTGTTTCCTTGTGCATCACCATTGCCTTTACTGTTACTGTTTGCATTTCTTTTTGCGTTACCATTACCGTTTGTGTTTCTGTTATCATTTGCATTACCATTAGTGCTTGCATTTATGTTTGTGCTTGCATTTCCATTACCGTTTGTGTAATCATTTCCATTTGCGTTACCATGTGTGTTACCGTTTTCTCTTTCGTTTCTGTTACCGTTGGCGTTGCTGTTTCTTTTTGAGTCACTGTTGGCGTTACCATTTGTGTTTGTGTTACCGATACTGTTTGCATTTCCAGTACCATTTTCATTAGTGTTTTTGTTTGCGTCACCATGTGCGTTTACCATTTGCATTTGTAGTTGCACTTGCATTCGCATTTCTGTTTGCGTTACCATTACTGTTTT
This sequence comes from Neoceratodus forsteri, assembly GCA_016271365.2. Classification (NCBI taxonomy): domain Eukaryota; kingdom Metazoa; phylum Chordata; order Ceratodontiformes; family Ceratodontidae; genus Neoceratodus; species Neoceratodus forsteri. The sequence goes on along the minus strand of CM057456.1, from coordinate 1,167,363,206 downwards.
CATTGCCATTTGTATTACCATAAGTGTTTGTGTTCATGTTTGCACTTGTGTTTCCATTACCGTTTGCATTACTGTTTCTGTTTGCTTTTGTGCTTGTGTTTGCATTACCATTTGCGTTACTATTTCCTTTTAGCGTCACCATTGGTGTTACCGTTTCCACTTGCATTTGCGTTACCATTTGCATTTTCGTTACCGTTGTATTTACCATTTGTGTGTGCGTTTCCATTATGATACTGTTCTCATTACTGCTACCATTACCATTAGCATTGGTGTTACTGTTAGCCTTAACATTCCCATTAGGATTACCCTTACTATTGCTATTACCATTACTGTTAACATTACCGTTACTGTTAGGGTTATTACGCACAAATGGGAAGCATGATGTGGACCCCGTGCTCCCACCACCACATACCATTCACTATTTAGAGTGCACATTCTCAAAACGAAGGGAAATTCATGGCCAAAATACTCTGTTTAATGCATCAGTTAGGGTTGTTCCACAGCGACAAAAGCAAGGAAATTCAGTGTTAGAGCTGCCACCCCTTGCACCCCATGCCCACCCTGACCCCACCAACAGACATCAGGGTGTCTGTTTGGGGTTGTCGGGCCTAACTCTCACCCCATTCTCCAATACTGCACTGCCTCAACTTATTTACACATGGAATGGGGTGAGAGTTAGGGCTAATGACCCTGCAGCTTAATCCACCTTTAGGTGGGCTAAGCCTGTGTGGAGGTTTCAAAGTCATAATTACAACTGCAGTGTAATTTATTTCATAGTTGCTATGATTATTAAAATATTGCCAAATAAGTGTTACGAGGGTTCCTTTTCAGTACTATGGGGATGCTGTATGGCTCTGTACTTATGTGTAAAGTGGGAATACAGGGCCCTGAAGGCCCACACTCCCACATATACATACCATTATGCAAGAAATGGGCAACATGAAGGCAGCACAGGGCCTAGAGGGCCCGCACTCTCACAAACACATACCAGTTATCAGTTGCATTGAACTTTCTCAAAAAGAAGAGAAATTCATTGCAAAAAATGTCATTAATGTATCAGTTAAGATTGATAGCACAGCAACAAATGTATGGAGATGTGATGTTAGGGTTACCCCCTTCCACCCCACCCCCACCCCTCCACCCTCGACACACCAACAGACATTGAGGTGTGCCATGGGGTCATCAGGCCTAACACTGACCCCATTCTCATATACTGTAGCATGTCAGCTTGTTTATACATGGAATGGGGTGAGAGTTGGGCCTGACAACCTCATGACACACTCTGAGGTCTGTTGGTATGTGGAGGCGGAGGGGGTGGGGTGGACTGGTAGGGTGGTACTCCCAACATCACATTTCCATACTTTTGTTGATGTGCTATTAACCCTAACTGATGCATTAATGAAGATTTTTGTAATGAAGGTGTATATATATATATATATATATATATATATATATATATATACACACACACACACACACACACACACATACAGGGTGTGTGTGTATATATATATATATATATATATATCTAGTGGCATCCCAGGATTAAACCCACTTTTGAAACATTCTGCAGTATGTGCAGAGACCTACTGAATAAAACAATTTGAGCATTTTAATGGCAATTAGTCCCTTTTGTCATGCAGGAAACTGTGGCATTCACTTCATCATGACAGTGTCACATTTTCCTGCATGACAAAAGGGACTAATTGCCATTGAAATTACATTGCTATATTCAGTAGGTCTGCTGCAGCATTCTGCAGAGTGCTGCAAAATGCTGCAGAACTGGATTTCATCCTTGGGACGCTACTACATATATATATATATATATATATAGATAGATAGATAGATAGAGAGAGAAAGAGAAGAGAGAGAGAGAGAGAGAGAGAGACAGAGAGAGAGAGATCTTATACAGAAGCAGTAGCACCTGTATTTTAGGCTTGAGTAAGCACTTTAATGGTAAACCATAATTTTATACTTTAATAACTCGGCCCCATTCAACTGAGTTGCAGTCATGCAGTCAGTGCTAGGATAACTGGATCCTATAAACTTCGTAGTGATCATTTCAGGGTGAGGGTCAAGTTACAGAGGTGAAGAAACATAAAATTTGTAAACAGTGAGCTTTTGTTGCTTACCTGTAACTAAAAAATTATTTTGCTTTGAAAGTTGAAACTTGCAGGTTTGATAGAGTCTGGCCATAGGTGCACACTTTCGCAACTGGAAAATTTTTGAAATAAAAGTTAAAAACTGTGCAATTTTTAACACATACTCAGTTAGAAAATTAATGTTCTAAGGATATCTGGATTTTTGTGTTTGTAGTTTGATCAAAGTGATTTCCTTAACATTGTTTTTATCAGTTGCAGTTGATGAAAGCAGTGTGAAAGAAATCACTTTTGATCGCACTATGTTCAGGCTTAGCTACTGTATGCTTAGAACACCAGTGGCTAGTGCTAACCACTCCTCCCTCCTGACTCATATTTATTTATAGATACAACCAGATGGCAGGTGCCTAATCCCACCACCAGTATTCCCCTTCTCTCCCAAGTGATGTTTATTTAAAAACAGCCAGTGGGTTTCTAATCCCACCACCATAATACATTTTATAGTATGTCTCTGACACTGCAGTGCTCAGCCCTCATTGCTGTCTAACATCCCCCCTGAATATTGACTAATACCAGGATGCCCTCCCCCAATGATGGCTAAGATACCCTTCACTCTGGATTGTAATGCACTCGGCAGGTCAGGCCCTCTGCTCCCAAAGTGTCAACCTCCAAGTGCAATAGTGTGAACAGGTAACAGACAGGGTAAACCCTCCTGTCTGTTTTGGGTCCAAATTACCTGTTAGCCTCAAATTCTGGGGGGATTCAAACTGTGAACCTTATGCTAGCATACCCAAAATGTACAGGCTCAGATAATATTCTCTATGGGGGGATACAATATTTTTTCTGCATAAGGGCACCTAGCCAGGTATCCAAAATGAAGCCTTAAAACTCTGTAAGAGACCTTAGGTATATTCCTACCTATTTTCCCAAGCTCAGTAACACCATCAAGCCTTTTAAACTGTGTCAGACTTAAAAATACAGGCACTTCACATGTAAAACAAAAACTGGGAAGACACGGGCAGTATTTTAAGAAAATGGTCATTTACTAAAAATTGTAAAATAAGTAAAATAAAATACAGAACAAATATCAAGTGCTTACAATCTCAAAAGAAAATGGGAAAGTTACAGAACAAAACTCCTACCACAATACATTTAGATCTTTGCTATCTGATGTATTACCTTTGTAAGTGCATTTTAAGTTAGAGAGATCTTTGTTTCTTAAGAGCCCAAGATGATATCACCCATTTCAGATACACCGACACATTTTTAACTCTTATCTCCCCACCCCCTTTTTTGTGAGTCAACTAGCTCCTCCACCTGTTAGAATTAATTCTAACATAATTTCCTACCAGGAGGTAGTTTAAAATTAATAATACATCAGAAGAAAAATACACTTCGTAAATATGGCATCCTTTAATTAAACATTTTTCCTTTGAACTTAGCAATCCCACACTGGAACCAAGGTGTTAAAAAGCCAACAGGAATCAGCCTAATGACGTCCTTTTCCTGATGTCATAAAACTCATATTTAGTTTCCAACATCAAAGGCAGCAGCAGGCAATAAACTGTTTCTAGAGGATGTTCCAATTAACTGTTTCCTTCTGGTCTGTTTTATTACCTCCTGATTTTCAGCTACTGACACTTTGAAATTACAGGCCAAATTCCTCACACACTGAAATGTCATACACAGACCATGTATTTATAATACCAATATCATTCAATAATCATAAGCAAGGGGCAGAGCATCACAGTGCCCATTCCAAGTACTGCAGGATACAAGTACTCCTACTGATGTAATTGAAAGTCCTGCAGCTCCCACTGGTTCCTAGTGACACCAGGCTGCCCACCCCCATGTGTCACTGAACAACCCACCAACACTGGGAGCACAATCCTCAATGTCGGTACCTGTAACAGAAAAAAATCTGTCCCTCAAAGATCTTTTTAAGTAAAACAAGCAAATATTAAAACAGTCCCTCAGTGATGTCTTCCCCAACCCCACCACCACCCACCCCCACCCTGCCCTCCACTCAGCATCCACCACACACAACTCCCACACCCCTCACTAACCTCAAAAAGTCAAAAACCGTAACTCAACTCTGTGCAAAGAAACACCCTGCTCCTTCAATGGCTGAGAATAGGCTGAAACAAAATAAGTATGGTCAATGTATTTTCAATGTATATTGAACTTTCACTCATAATTTTGCCTTTTTTTAAAAATTGTTCACCAAATTTTCCATATGGTCTTTTTTAGACCCCACCTCATAAATAAAGTAGGTGAAGTTTTCAAATCCAGCTCAAAAGTTGATTTCACAGTCACTCTGTAAAATCGCCTTCCAGATGTGATTTAAAAAATTGCACCTACCAGGTTCATGAAGTGTGGACATAAAAAAGACTATGTGGAGAATGTGTGGCCAAAATCTTATAAAACAACAAACTTATGAAGGTATGTTAAAATCTTTCAACATTCACTCGTAACGTTGGTTATTTTCTTAATTTTTTACCCCAAATTTTCAATGTAGCCATTTTTTCACACCACTTCATGTACATGATGGGTGTAAGTTTTCAAATCCTGAACAAAATGTGTTTTCACACTTGTGGCGTGAACTGATGTTTTGACCAGTATTTTATAAATGACACTGATCATGTTCGGGGGGAGGGGGGCACAAAAGCTATATTAAAAATTGGGGAAAAAAATGTCAAAAAAATGTATGAAGAAATGTGAGTAGTGCTGGCCATTGCCAAAGCAGGTAGCATGTTGTGTTCCTGTGCTGACAACTTGAGTGTGGAGATGAGGTCAGGGAGCCAGCTGGGTAGCATGAGGATGGGGCCAGTGCTGTCATGTACCACACTTCAAGCCTGGGAAGGTACCATGCAGTGCTCTGCCACACAGGTGACACCGTGTGATGGGCCAGGGAGCCTTCCATCACAAGAGGTTTATGTGCATGTCATGGCCTGATGGGGCCATCCACTGCATCAGGAAAAGGGGGTTGTCATGATCATGGGGTTTGTAATATCCCCAGTATTATGTTTATCCCATTTTGCACATATCCTGAAAGGGACTGTGCAAATGAGGATATTATTTATTTATTTAAGGATTGATGGCCGGGAAAGGCACACTGAGTCAAAGCTTGTTTCCAGATGTGACCCAGAGAAGAGGGGGAATATGAATGAATAATATAAAAAGACAGTTGCATACACGATACAATATATATTATTAGTTAGTACAATAATACATACATAGTAGTGCCTAAGAGTTTGCCTTAGGCGTTACATCTGAAGTACAGGGTGATAATAATTTGTTTACATAAATTGACAGATTACAATAGCAGTGGAAGAGAGGCATTCTGGGAAGGATTCCAAAGAGAGAGGAAGTGTGATGGCCACTGCATGCTCTGCCATTGTGGAGTAACTTCAAGAGCAGGGAATGTACCAAGTGTTTAATTTTCTAGAAGAGGTATGCCACCGCTGGTTTAATCCATGCCCGTCTAAGTGTACAGCCCTTTCCAGCCCATCTTCTGTGACAAGATTATTTTGTGCCTCTCCTCTGCTGCTTTGTCTTTTTCCCGCAGAAGTTGGAATTCTGTTGGTGGAGTAGTCTGCCACGTGAGATGTAGTTGAAAACCTCTGTGGAGAGTATACAACAAGGGAGGTGGTACAACTGGTAATGTTGAAGCCACGGAGCTTGCTTGAGCTGATTCTTTTTTTTTTTTTTCGGCAATCTCTCCTCTCCTTCCTACTATTTCTGCCATTCCCTCAGACCTCATAACTTTAGTAATGCCTAAACAAAGAGAAGCAGCAAAACAGAAGGAGAGTAAAACATACATTCTATGGTGATAATAAAGTGTCAGTCTGCATTTATTAGCTATCAGCAACTGATTTTAATGTTTCTTATCCAGTTTCACTTATGTTATATTCTATATATTTAGATTTTTTACTTTATTCACTCATTTTCAGAAATCCAAATTTTGAAACTTGCACCATCAGACACATGAATATGCACTTGTGTGTCCTTAGCCATATAACACATGCGCTGGCATCCAGTAGTCAGATTCCACCATTTTGAGTCTGTTGCAGGAGGGTGCTGGTTGCTCATTTGCTTGTTTAGTGGCATCAGAAATTTTCTGAGGAAGAATAAAGGGTCTCTTTCACTGCTTCATTTGACTCAGTCTCTTCTGTCTCTAATGAGAGAAGTGTGATTGATGCAATTAGTGTGTGGCACAAATAAAGGGACTCAAAGAAAAAAATCTGGTGCCTTGGAGATTGGACACTGTCTGACTCAATTTCTACATTTGAGCTCTAAAATTAAAAGGGCCATGGAGTAAATAGAATTGAACTACTGATGCAGGGATCTAATGATTTACCTTTTGAATTTACTTTGCAATTATTTTGCTATTCTAACTCTGTATTTTGGACTCCTTTTGCACTGGGCTCATATAAGCAGTAGACCACATAGTTATTCATAGAACTGGATCATTGTTTTTTGGGGGGAGGTGTATATAGACACTACAAAACTCAAATGTTTCCACTTCTCTATCTTTATTTTAGATGGTAGTGTACAGATAACTGATCTCCTGATTTCTGACCATCTTGCCTTGGAGAGAGGAAGAGGTGGATGTTTAGAGACTAGGAGAATATTTGATTACTGAAATTTGAATTGGGTTTCGAATCCATTCCTCTAAAAAATAACATCTGATTTCCATAGAAGTGATTGTAATGCCAAGGCTTTATTTCTGCTCAGAACTTTTCTTAGAACTGAGGAGTATCATGTGGGAAGGAAGAACACTGAGAAAAAATGATTAACTTTTTGGAAGTAAGAACTGACATGCAGGCTCCACTTTACACAATGGCACTATTCCTACTTATTGACTATTTATTTATTGACTATTTCTACTTCTCTGATTGCTCTTTTTTCTGTGATGTGTACTGTATATATTGTGTGGCCTGCTTGATTTTTAGTTGATTTAAGCTTGATTTTAGCTTATTTAAAAATGGTAAACACCAGGCAACAACGGTTCTTAAATCCAGAGCTATCTCCTTTGGCTTCTGAGATACCCAAAATAAAAAAAATAATGCAATCCAAAATAACAGAACATCTACCTATTTTGAGTGGAGGCTTCATAAGTGGAATCTCAACACTCAGAAGTAGTATAGTAAGCTCCCTAGTGAATCATTTAATAGAGGAGATTCCTGATATGGAACCTGGTGGTTCTACCAATGCCATTAGAATGCTTATAAGCCCAGGGGTAAGAGACTCCATGGTATCTGACAATACTTCTATTTGCTTTCTTTCTTCACTATCAAAAAAAATGTTAGTATAAAGAGTATGAACACTATAGAATCACAAGAACTGGCACAAACACCTAAAGTATGGAACAGAAATGAAAATAGTGCTAGGAAAAGAGATGCTGCTGGAGAAGTCTCACAGGATTTACAATACATTATTCAGGGTCTCAAACAATGTGAGACCCAACTGAAAAAAAAAAAACAATATTGCAGGAATTGCCAACAACAACTACTAAAAAAAAGCAACTTAGGGCTGCAAATCCATGATGAGTTGATTGTATCACCTCAGCCATTTGAGTGAAGCTCTTATACAGCTTATGGCTGATCAACACTCTGCTAATTTAATACTGATGGAGCAATTAATAATAAATAAAGATATTACAGAATCCATAAAAGTAGATATTGCTATAAATAAAATAACAATTGAAGAAGTGTTAACTAGATTATCAGTACAAGATCAGCATAGTGAATCTATTGCCACTGGGCATATCTCCTGGTGCACCAGCTATCTGTCAGCCTGCTCACAGCGTGTAAAAAATTGGCGGGGCTCACTCTGACATCCATCCCATCCTCTCTGGCATTCCCCAGGGCTCCATTCTTGGACCCCTACTCTTCTCCCTTTACCTTAACTCCCTTCCAGGTTCCTGTAGTGGTAATACAGTATATTACTGTAAGTGGATGACGCCGTCATCTTTGCAGCTGATCGTAACCCTATCGCTCTCCAAGACTCCCTGCAAAGATCCTTTAATGAAGCTGAGGGATGGTTCAAGGAATGTAGGTTGGTGATAAATCTCAAAAAAACTAAAACCATGATCTTTGCTCACCCACAAAACAAGTCATGCAACTTTAAGCTCCACATACACTCAAGCTCCAAGTTCACGCTCAAGCAAGTCTGCTCCTATAAATACCTTGGGATCTATTTTGACCCCTCTCTCTCTCTTCTTCCATGGCCACATATCAGCCCTTGCCACAGCTGCAAATATCTGACTAGGCATCTTATACCAGCACAAAAATTGTCTCCCCCCCCACGGCCCTTCATCTCGCAGTCACCTCATCCATCCTGTCACTGGTGGATTATGGGCTGCCTGTGTATGGCACTGCTGATCAGACCGCTCTCAACAAAATTCACATTATACTAAACAAAGCCTGTAGGCTAATCTCTGGGGCCCCCAGGTTAACGCACACTTGTCAGCTATATGCAAAAGCCGTACTGCTTGACCTGGATGAACGCCTTAAATATCAGACCTGTATCATAACTAAAAAAACCCTTCTTGGGCTATCCCTGCTGGGTCTGATGGGCACTACCCAATGTGAAAACTCTCAAGTGCATACCCGTACCTCTGGCAAAACCACCCTATCCATTCCTAGGGCTAGGACCGCGCACGGTCAAAGATCCTACTGCTACAGAGCCCCATCCTGGTTCAACACATTGCCCCATCCATCTCTGATGCCCCTTCTATATTCTGCTTCAAAACCTCCCTACGGAATCACCTAATTAATACTTGTAGCTGTAATTGCTACTAGTTTTAGCCTGACACCAACTTTATGACAAAGCCACCTGTAAGCTGCTTATGACTACTGAAGTTAGGGTGCCTCACGATATTATTGTTTGCATCCTCCTGTTGCTCCAACTTGTTGTATTACCCATTGTTTGTATTCACTATTGTTACATGCTGTTGTACTGTGATCTGCCTTTATGTGACAAGGTACCTTTGTAAATGAGCCTCTGGCTCAAAGGTTTTCAAACTGCTGTTCAAATAAATAAATAAATAAATTATATTTAATCTAAAAGAAGAAGAAAATTAAAATTAGTAAGGACCAGAGTTCAGCTTGGTATGTATCCCAGAAAGTCCTTACTCCCTAAACTCAGGGGAAACTCAGAAAAGAAAATCAAAAGCTAAACAAAAAAATCTTAGGGAAAAGGAAAAAAGAAAGAGAGCAAAAAGGATAGACAAACTTACTATAACAAGTAGTAAAGAACAAATCAAAACTAACATGGATGAAAAATAAGTTTTTGAAAATTCAGCCTTGGGCAGTCAGTCTCTACTGTTAGATAACTTACTAACTGGAGCTCATACTAAAAGTTTGACTGAAAGCAAAGAAATCAAGCCATTACAGCATTCTATGTTTCCCAGTTAACAAATTTAGAACATGAAATACTAAAATTAAACCAGCAATTTGGGGTTCATGCTATAACAAATATAGCTGGGAATGCTGATGTGGAAAAACAGAAACAGAAGAGGCCTAGTAAAAATAATAATCAACAAAAGTATGATGATAACAGAGCAGAAATTAAGGACTCAAACAACTTCTCAAGAAAATTGCCCCAGCCATCAAATCTTGCCCACAATCAAAGGGCTCCAGACTGCACTGGGCACTCCTTCATTAGACTTAATAGACCAACTGGATGGATTACTCTAGGTCAGGGGAATCACACCATGCAGTTAACAGATATACCAAAAATTGAACTTGAAGTAGATATTGAATTGGATGGCATAATAGATGTTAAAATACCATAACTGAATCTGCTATAATAATTGATATATATTTTGCACTTTCAAGAATTGCTAATCATGTGTGGTTAAATGGGCAAAAAATTAAAAGTACAGACATCATGGTCACTTTTCTAAATAATCATATATTTAACATTAGAACAGATACTCAGGAAGACAGACTTGAAGAACCTGTATCTCTGAGTCTATTTGGAATAGGGCATATTAATAAAGAGAATGACTATAAGTTAACACGGGCCATTTGTAGTCTTCTGAGAAATTTTCTGCAAGTATATCTGGGAAGGGAAGTAGTGATTTCGCTGAAGAGATTGGGCATGGATAGTAAAATTAACATACTGGTAAAAATAGGAAAATTGCAGACATGATTATGGATAAAGCGAGTATTCTTGACCAAATGGGATTAAACTTGATTGAGTTAGAGACACTGGAAACACAGAAATATCTTCAAAAGTCTAGTGTGTCAAAGGACACAGAACAAGTTGCAGCAACCAATAGATTCCTAGCCTTAGCAAACTACAGTGATTGACAATGAATTTTCCTCCAGTGATGTCCCTGCTTCGAGAGTTGCCCATCAAAGTGGAACTCAATATATTGCTAACAACATCACTGTTATAATCTCATGGAATGTTGCAGGTTTACTTAATGAATTTGTTGATGGTGACTGGAGAGACTTAATAGAAAATGCAGACATACTATGCTTTCAAGAAACATGATATTCCTCTGAAGATTATATTAGTATAAATGGGTATGAAACATTTCACACTCCTGGGAAAACTCACTAAAACTAGGTAGATGTTCAGGAAGCATGGCCACTTTTATTAAGATTGGGAGTTTTAAGCAGGTCTAATGCCTTCAAATATCCTCTATGTGGTTAATTTGATTAACAATGGAAACCATAGTTTTTTACTGATTAATGTGTAAATTCCTCCTGATAATTAAAAATTTTTGACCTACAAATCTGGAAAGACATCAATGATAATATAGCAGATTTAGCATATAAATATTTGGACATTGATCTATTATTATAATTAGGTGATTTCAACAGCATGATTGGCCAGTATGATCACCTATCTGACAACTCATATTTTGCCACTACACTTAATCTACCTCATATCCCAGTTAGGATAATGAAGGACATAAAAGTGAATAGCTCAGATACACAATTAAGATGAATATTAAGAGAACACAACTTGTTCCCACTTAATGGTAGAACAGAGGGACATAAAGGGGGAGAAATCACATTTATTTCATCAAGAGGCTTCTCTGTGGCTGACTTGGCCTGCTGGTCAGGTCTGTTGGGATTTTGGGAAACTCTTTCTTTTCCAGTAAGGTCAGAAAGTGACCACTTCCCCCTAATTTTAAAGAGTGCAAAACTAGGCACAGAAGAACCCAATATGTATACTGTCCAGCATGGCTGCTTAATCACAGAGATTAGGTCTACCAAAGGAGTCATGTGGAAATATGATTCTAGTCTGGATGTTACAGATATTTCGGATAACTCGTTTTTGCAATGAGGCCTCAATACACCAGTAGGTCCAAATTTAAGCTGTCTGCTGGATAATCTAAATCTCCTTTTCTTATTAGTAAAAAGTCAATTTGAACACGTAATTACCCGTCAGGAACAAACAAAAACAAATTGGATGGTATGATAAAGACTGTAAAAAATTTAAAGTTCATACAAGAAAATTATATAAACTGTATAAGGATACAATGTGTAAAGAAGTCCTTGGGGAAATTAATCAAAAAAGGAAAGAGTACAAAGAATTGCTAAGAGAAAAAAAAAGCAATTTTGCCAAAAGCAAAGGGATGAAATAATAGAATATGTTCAATCCCGAGATAATAAAACATTTTGGCTTATGGTAGCCAAAGGGATGAACAACTTTAAGGGAGAAATAGATTCTTATATAGCAGAAGATAAATGTATAAAGCATTGTTCACATATTTTCTATGATATCTCTGCCAACATAACTTTCCCATCAAGTAATAATACAGTAAAAATGTTCCCTGTAATTACATATGAAGAAGTTTATTACAGTACACAATAAACTCCCCAAAAAAATCCAAACCACCAGGGCCGGATTCTATTTTGGCCGAAGTATACCTCTGTCAAACTAAGCAATGGTGCAAACCATTAACAGTAATAAACAATAAATATATTGAGAAAGCTCTTTTTCTGCCATCCTGGCAGGGAGCCAACATAATCTCAATTCATAAAAATGGTGATAGGGTGGACCCCTGTATGTACCACCCAATTAGTCTTTTAGAGATTAATTTGAAAATATTATCCAGGGTTATTTTGTAAAGATTGAATACACAGATATATGCTACTGGGGGGCTTTCCCAATATCAGGAAGGCTTTAGAGCCAGATAGTCAACACTAGATAACACCTTAATATTGCACCATTTAATTGAAAAGTATATGAAATTGAGGAAGCAGAAATTGTACACTGTGTTTTTTTATTGATTATTCAATGGCCCTTGACTCAAATTTCTAGAAAGATCTTATGGGATCTACTTGTTGAGAAAGGAATAGATAAATCTGTAGTGTACATAATAAATAAGCTATATCATGAGAACTGGGCCAAGATACGTTTGGGTACAAATGGGCAGTTGTCTTCCCCCTTTGTTATACACAAGGGGGTAAGACAAGGTTGTGTATTGGCCCTGGTATTATTAGCTTTATATATTGATGGCCTGATAAGAGAGATGGATTTAACACCCACAGATTTCCCCAAGATAAATAATCAGGACTCTGCAATTCTTGCTTATGTGGACAATCTGGTCCTATTTTCTCTCTCTAAAAGTAGCCTATAAAAAATTTGATTATCTAGACAAACAGTCAGCTGCTCTTACATTGAAAATACATCTGGCCAAAACTAAAACAGTTATTTTTTTGGCCAAAAAAGACATATAAGAGGAAACTGGGTACTAGGAATAGAAAAAGTGGAAGTGGTACAGGCTACTTATACTTAAGAATTATCTTTACTGCTAATTATTTATGGAATGAACAATTTAGCAAAATCTTAGAAACCTTAAAGAAAACTGCAATAGTGCTGGCAAGGTTTAACTACAATTTGGTGGCTCCAGTATCCTGCCATTAATAAGGGAGACTGAAGCAAAGTTTCAAGCCCAATTGCTCTGTGGCACTGAGATTTGGGATATTAAGCACAGAGACAAGTTAACAATTCCACTTTTTAAAATGCTGAGAAAAACATTAGGGGTGGGCTATTAATGCTCACTGGCATATTTGAGAGCAGAACTGGGTATAAAACATATAAATGCTTTAATTGAATCAAGAAAGCTACATTTTTGGCTTCACCTTACCAGAATGCCCACCGATAGAATAGTTACACAATGCCTAATTGAAAAGAAAAAAATGGCTAGAACTTGGTCTTATACAAAGAAAATGGTACTCAGGAATATTAGCATTACTTGATACATACTGTACAAGCTAAATAATCCAAAGAAGTATGTGGACACTAGGATTACTCTCAGTCTTATATACAAAAAAATGTATGGCCAAAAGAATTACAACCCACTGGCAGAAAAAGGATTAAGAAAGTATTTAAAAAGCAGCCGACTCCAAATGGTTTACCTCTAATAACTTCTACTTTGGTTTTAAGACCTATCTAGAAATTTTAGTGGACCACAAAATAAGGAGACTTTTTGTTATGTACAAATTCAAAAGATTTGAGAGCAAGGAACATCCTGAGCGCAGGGTACAGTAAATCAAAAGATGTTTCATCTGACTGCTCATGTGCAATAGGTGGAACCGAAAACCTCTCTCATGTTATGTGGACATGCTCATGGTATCTTAAAGAAAGACTATACTGGCTGGGTCCTTTTACAAATTCAATGTATGACATAGATAGAGAATTGTTAACTACAATACTGCTACATACAAACGATTCCTGGTCTATTGAAAGAGTTGCAAAATATTTTATGACTATCAATAACGTAAAGAAAGGAATAACCAGTGGACAAATAGATTTGTAATCTAAGGCCAAGGGTAACAGGCAATTTATTTTCACAAAGGGGATATCAGGAAAGGTAGATAGTGAAATATTTATTTAGGAGATTGGCAATTGTTGATAGTTTGGAGTACTGGACTCCTGATTCCTAAAGGGTAGGTGAAGAGAGTTCAGAGGGAGGGTGAAGGAGTGAGCATAGATCATTTCAAAAGGAGGATGTAGAGTGAGAAGACGGTTGCAGGTGTAATTTAAAAAAGTTTGCTTTGGCTAAGCATACTGCCTTAGTACAATTATTTAGAAGAGCCCTATAGTATTGAAAATCAGTAAGGGACTGGGAGGCTTTGAATCTAGCTCAGGCATGGTTACGAGATTTGCACTGTGATAGTAGATTGGGAGTGATCCAAGGATGGTCAAGACATTAAATTCTAATTGTTTTTGGGGCTGCATGGATATTCCATATTTTAAGGAAGGTATTGGTGAAATAGGTAAGGGCAGAGTTCATGTTGGTGAAGGAGAGAATTGGGAACCAATCAGCTGAGGCAAGGTCACAAAGAAGGGTATCGATGTTTAGTGCTCTAAGAGGGCAGTGCCAAATATATTTGGGGATAATACGTGGTTGGTGGATGTTCTTGATGCAGAAAGTGAGGCAATGGTCACTAAACACATCTGGAAAGGTACCAGCTGTGATTATTTGGTGGTGGTGGGATGAGAGAATCCATTCGAGTAGTCAGTGGTTATGGGAGCTGGGGTTTAGATGGGTAGGTAATGTGATCAGTTGGGTAAGGATCAAAGGATCTATGTTGAGAAGGGAACTAGAAGCAGAAGGGGGAAGCCAGTCCAAATTAAAGTCAGCTAGCAGATTAAGTTTTCCTGGGGTAGCATGAGTGGTAATTGAAGTAATACAGGAGACAACAGAGGATGGAGAGAGCCTAGGGGAGTCACACAGGACCCCTATGAAGAGGGTAGTTGAGGAAGGGAGGCAGATTTTAGCCAGGAGGAATTCATGGGAAGATAGGATAGATTTGCAGTCAGTAATGGTACAAGAGAGGGATTTCTGGGTGTAGAAGCTGACACTGCCTCCCCATTTGCCACAATTCTGATGGGAGAGGATATATTGAGGTAGTGCCAGCTGACTGTCAGGGATCTTTGATGACAGCCATGTTTCAGAGATACATAGGGCATCTGGGATGTGCTGAGTTACCCTTACTTTTATGTCATCAAGCTTTACTCCTGTGCACTAGAGCAGCCAAAAATAATCAGACCAGGAAACACCATCAAAAAACTGTAGTCAGGGGCCAGGTCCAGAGCACATGGGGGAGCCAGTCCAACATTGCACTGTTCTCCAAGGTAGCATACTCCTGGGAATTTACCTGGAGATTGTGTCTTGGCTCCTAGGTCCACATGAGCATAAATTGGGGAGAGTTGCATGCAGGAGCCTTCAGGCAACAGTCAGCCAGAGAGCAGAGGAAGAAGAGGGAACACAGTTAGAGGTTGCCAGTGGAAAAGCAGGTAGGCTGTAGGAAGGGCATGGGGACAGACTGAAATGTGATCCCGGGGGTGGGGGTGGGGCTAAGGCAGGACAGTGAACCAGGTGGCAGAGCCGGTTCCCCGATAGTGTTAGGAGAGGGAGCCTGATTTAAAAGACAAGACTTACTGTGGGAGTTGAAAGGAGCAGGTGAGAACGCTAGCAGAGAAAAAGGATGGTGAAAGGTTGAAAACTAGTGTCTAGGAGAGGGCTGCAAAGAGCAGAGGAGGGAATGTAAGACAGGCAGAGCAGCAGAGTTTAGAAAGGACTACAGTTCTAAGCATACATAGCAGCCTGGAAAATATAACGCTCAGTCAGTAAGAGGAGACAGGCATATGAAAAGATAGGTAGTAGATGGGAGGCATACAACAATAATTCTAGGCTGGGAAAAGCAGTACAGTGTACTGTATGGGATGAGATCATAGAAAACCACTCTAAACATTAAGGTAGATTAATTCAGGGCAAGTGAAACTGTAGAGGAAACATGTTTTATAAAGGTGAAAACCAATCCTGTCATTAAGGAGCATTAATACAGTGCTGGGATAATCAGTGCAGAAAACAGACTATTAAATAGGTGAAATTAATCAAACATTTAGGAACACTTAATTCTTAACAGGCTGTGATGGTGAAAATCAGCTAATAGAGATTACAGGGAAAATGGTACAGAAAGCAGTAAAGTTAGAATTCCTACACTACTGTGTACTAGAGCATCCAAAAACAATCAGGCCAGGAAACACTGGCTAAAAACTGCAGCTGGGGCCAGGTCCAGAGAGTGTGTGTGGGGGAGCCAGTCCAAAATGACATTGGATGCCAAGGTAGCATGCTCCTGGGGATTTACCTAGGGATTGTGTCTTGGCTCCTAGGTCCATGGGAGCATTAATTGAGGAGAGCTGCATGCAGGAGCCCTCATGACCTGAGGGCAGTAGTCAGCCAGATGGAGAGCTGGGGATTGTGTCCTGGCTCCTAGGTCCACGGAAGCATTAATTGTGGAGAGCTGCATGCAGAAGCCCTCATGACCTGAGAGCAGCAGCCAGCCAGACTGGTTGAAGATATAAGTCCACTATCACAAAAAGAAGGGAAATTATTACAAAAATACTTTAATGCAAACATTAGGGTTGAGGAATGTAAAATGCACAAAATAAGGAAATTAAAAACATTGAGATATTGCATCTCAGGAGTCTTGACAAAATGGATTATGTGTTTCTTGGGATTGTTAACTGTAACACCCTACCCCCTCCCCAGAGCAAACAAGGTTATATATAATCTATGGCTTTACACAGGGTCCTGTGCTATGAAGCTACTGTATGAATGATTCTGTTGACTGCACATGGCAAGCAAGCCATACTTTCTTACCTCCAAAGAGTATATGCCTATAAGGCACTGGCTTGGAGCTGTACCTTGTGCTTCAGACAAGAGGCTATGGGCCAGAGGGAGTGGGTGGATATTAGGGTTTACATACCCAAGGAACATGACATCAATGATTTTCCAAGACTCCTGAGACTAAAAAACCACAATGATTTCATTATCTTACATCATGCACATTCCATTCTTCAACACTAATGTCTGCATTAACATAGTTCTTTTGCAATGAATATATAGATATTCATTGCAAAATCTATGTTAATTCAGAAAATATGGTTGAAGAACCCAAAATGCACAAAATAGGGAAATGAAAAAATATCAGGGTTTGGGTCTCTAAAATCTTAGCGAATCAATGGTGGGGTCTTCCTTGGGGATGGCAACTCTAATGCCCACCCTCTCCCCTGAGCAAGTGAGATCAGAAATGATCTCTTTGATTCATGCAGGGCTCTGCATGATGAAAGCTGTGACTGATTCTGTTGGCAACACGTGGCAAAACATACTTCTCTACCTCCAAATAGTATATTACTGTCAGGCACTGACTAAGGTTGAAAACAACAAGGAAGATCTCATTATTGCTTCACCATGACTCCAGAAACACTAATATTTTTTCATTTCCCTACTTTGTGCACTTTACGTTCTTCAACCCTAATGTCTGAATTAATGTTTTTTTTTTGCAAAGAATTTCCCTTCTTCTTGTGATAGTGGAATTGCATCTTCATTCACACAGGGACCTACATGAACATATGCAGATGTGCAGGGCCCTCTTAGTCCTCCACCAAGGAAAGAGTCCATCTGGCTGCAGAAGCACAGGGCCCTCTGGGCCCTGCACTTCCACATGGCTATGGATGCAAAGAAACTGTGGGGCTGCAGAAACACAGGGTCCTCTAGGCCCTACAATTCCATGTGGCTACAGATGGTGACATGCACGGCCAGGAATCTATCTAGCTGTGGAAGCACAGGGCCCTCAGGGCCCTGCTCTTCCATGAAGCTACAGATGCAGAGGTTAGTTAGTTACTTGGTTCCCAAAAGGACCATGTTGAAACTTTTGTGCAAAAATATTTAAAAATTACAAAGTTATGAGTAAAAGTTCAAAACGCATTGAAAATACATTGATGGCACTTTCCTTGTTTTCTCAGTCCACAGTCATGGTTCAAGGAGGAGGAGGATGTCTTTTTTCATGAGAGTGGATCTACAATGAGTGACCCTCTTTAGGTGAGTGAGGGTGTGAATGGGTGGTGAGAGCTGAGTAGGGGGTGTTCATGGGGTAGAGGAGATTGGGTGTTAGAGATCGATGAGGGACCATTTTCTTCTTTTCAGTTTAAGAAAAATAAGATCTTTGAGGGACAGTTTTCTTATTTTTAGGGATACTGGCACTGGAGATTGGGCACCCCAGTGTTGGCAGAGTTGTTGGCAGCATGGGGGTGGGCATACCAGTGTCACCAACTATGTATGGGTGATGGGTTGCCTGAACAAGACAGGATGGGAAAGGGGCAATCATTACAGTGGTACAGAAGCTAGACACCTATGTCCACTTCTTATTCAGAGGTGGAGTTATCTCAGCCAGCAGCAGGAGTGGACACCTCAGTGTCAGTTTTTACAAATGTATAAGAGTCAGAGGATTGGGTACCTGCTGGCCATTTTTGTGTTTTTTTAAATGTGAGTTGGAAAAGAAGGGAGATACTGGTGGAAGAATTGGGCACTCACTGTCCATTAATATAAAATGAAATGTGGGTTGGGAGGGGGACACTGGTGGGGGGACTGGGCACCCACCATCTGGTAATTGTAATGGCCGCAGGGAGGCATTTGGGGGGAGGTTTGATTGTTAGCAGTCCAAATAAAAGTGGTTTATTTCACACTGCTTTCATCAGCCAACTGACAAAATCAGCTTGAAAGAAATCACTTTTACTAAAACTGCAAACAAAAAAATCCAGCTATCCTTAGAATGTTCATTTTTTTAAACTGAGCATGCTTAGAAAATGGCATGGTTTTTAACTTATATATATATTTTTAACTTAAAAAAAAACTAAGCTAAAAACTTCAAACTTTCAAAAGCATGTAGTTTGGGCTGGACCCTAACAATCCTGTAAGTTTCAGGTGTAACAAAAAAACAAACAGTTTTTTAGTTACAAGTGAGCAAAAAGACCAGTTCTTAATCTGGTTGAATTTTAGCATTTTTGCACGTCTATAACTTTGCCCCCACTGGATCAATTGACACAACATTTTCAAGATCCAGAGACACTGGACCTGATTCCAAAATTTTGGGTACTTGATTATATGGTAGAAGTTATTAGGGTGCAAAAATCAGGAATTGATATAGACGTGCTTACTCAACCCAAATATACAGTCATGACCATGTCTGTATAATACTGTATTATGCAGACAAAGTAGTTCCTGTATATTAGGGTTGAGTATACCCTTTTCATATGCTGACTGGACAATGACTCCAGGATGGCAAAATCCCTCACAGCGACAATCTTGACAGGTTTCAAGATTGTCGCTGTGAGGACCTGAGGGTGAAATTCTGCTCTTCGAAGTCTTTGCCCTCCCCTTTGAAACAACTCCAACTTGGAGTTAGTTATCTTAAGCAGATGGGGTTTGGGGGGGGCGCAGCCCCAAGATAGAAAACACGCAATGTCTGACAGGTGAAATTTTGCCTGTCAACTTTGGGGATTTTGCCATGTCAAACTTCAACAACACTGTTGTCATTTTGGCATGTTAGAACACACACTTTTATGGTAAACACCAGTTTTTGCACTTTAATAACTCTGCCTGCATTCAACAAATTTGTCTGAAATAGGGAGACATGGAGTCTAGGCCAAGGTCTCTGGATCTTGATAATTTTGTGTCAGTCAGTTGGGAGGACTGCATAACAGAGGTGCAAACACTAAAATTCACCCTTTTTAATTTTTTTTTTTTGTGCACCTGTAGCTAAAAAACATCTGGGGCTAGATTCACAAAACTTTACTCGGGGGGAAAACCCAGTTTTCCCAGGGCAAACTGAGCTTTGTGAATAGCTGGCATTTACAAAGTTCAGTTTGCCCCCACAAACTGGGTTTGTGCCGAGGCAAAGTAGTGAGTGGGCCACAATTCAAATGAAGGGGAAGGGACCTGCATATCCACACAATCCCATTCACTAAGGTTTTGCTCCAGATAAGGGCCTTTGTGAAGGTCCTTGCATGGAGCAAAGTACCACCAAAAAAACTTAGCAGTAATCCGTGCAACCCTAATGGTTGACAGAGGTACTGCCGCCCACCCATCCCCATCCCTGGTCCTCGATCGCCCACCTGATATATAGTAATAGTTATTTTCCATGGTGTATTGCTCCCCCTCCACAGTGCCTGATCTCCCACATGAAAGTACTTTCCCATAATGTAGTGTCCCTCCCCAGTGCCCAGTCTCCCACCTGATAGTACTTTTCTATAATGCAGTGTCCTTCCCTCCCTGGTGCCCGATGTCCCAACCGATAGTACCTTTCTGTAATGTAGTGTCCCTCCCCAGTGCCTCATATCCTACCTAATATTGATAAATCCCTTTTCCATATTGTAGTGGTCCCCCCTTCACTGATCGCCATCCCCAAATAGGCAAAAACCCAGTCTCTGGTAGTCTAGTGGTCCCCCCAACCCCCCACCGTCTCAGATAATCACCGACCACTCCACTCCCCCCAACACAACTGCCAGTCAGTGAGCAGCACAGCCCTCCTCACACATCCATGGCTTTCTGCTGACTGAACTGTCAATGACAGTGTACAGTATACACTACAAGCCCATTGGTTGACAGTCAGCCAATGGGTTTATAGTGTATACTATGCGTTGTCGTGACAGTTCAGTTGGCGAGCTGCCATGGAGGTGTGGAGAGATGTATCATGCTGGGGATGGGGTGGTGGGTGATTACCTGAGAGGGTGGGGACCACTAGACTACAAGTGACTAGGTTTTATCTATTTGGGATGCCAATTGGTGATGAGGTGTGGCACTTCACTATGGAAAAGGTATTTATCAATATTAGGTGGGAGACTGAGACCGGGAGGGGACACTACATTATGGAAAAGTACTGTTGGGTGAGATTGGCACGGGAGGGGGGAAAGGATCACTACACTATGAATTTTTTTTTATATGGGGATCGGGGAGGGGGGAGGGACCACTACACTATGGAAAAGGTTATTCCTTCCAGGATTGGTGATCGGAGAAGGGGGAAGGAACCACTAGACCACCAAGCATATGTGACTTCACTATTGAGATGGCGATTGATGTTGTGGGGGAGTGCCAAACTCCTGCTGCAGGGCATGCAAATGGGCTCATGATGGGCATGCAAATGGCCAGTTACTGCTATGCATGCCCAATGGGCTCATTTGCATGGCTGGCTTCATGAATACCAACTTAGCACACCAGCAGTATGCTTATGAAGGTATTCACTCTGCTGGGACTCAGGGCTGCACTGGTGGGGTTAGAGGTAGTGGTATTGGTGTTGCCGCTGCCTCTATCCAGTCCTATTCACAGTCAGATAGCATCATTTGCTATCCATCTGTGAATAGTGAGTTTTGTGAACTGGGCAATCACAAGCTGCCACCCAAACCTTTGCGCAGCACTTTGCCATTTTTTTTGTGAACCCCGGTGCTGTTTTTTGTTATACTGAAACTTACAGGTTTGATAGAGTCCGGTTCAAGGTACACACTTTTGCAACTGGCAAGTTTTCACTTTATATAACTTTTGAAATATAAGTTACAGGCTGTGCCATTTGCTGAGCATGCTCAGTTCAAAAATGAACATTCTAAGGATAAGGTTTTTTTTTGCATTATCTGTTTGATCCAAAGTGATTTCCTTTATACTCATATTGTCAGCTGGCTGATGAAAACCATGTGAAACAAATTGAAAGTAATTTATGGCTGACAAAAGCAGTGTGAAAAAAATAATTTTTTGCTCCCATTGCTAATGCAACAGAACTCCCTATCCTTAGACCCCTTCCATGGTGACCCACATTTTACTTAACTGAATGGCGGGTGCATAATCCTGCCACTGGTATCCCCCCCTCCTTCCTGACCCACAGGTTTGGCATGCAATGAATCAGAGGCAAGCTCTTAAGATGTAAGAAGTTTTGCGATGGCAGTTTGTTTGGTTTCCGAGATACAGAATGCTGATTTTTAATGAACTGCAGCTTTTTTCCTGTATTTATTACACTTTGTTTGCTCTCACCTACAGCTTAGATGGTACAGAATATTTTCTCCAAACTTTTAGGGTAGACATGGCTGTCCCAAGGTAAAGCCTTTTTATAGGTCTTGTGAAAAAATATTAATCAATTCAAGAGTTATAAGGATTTAAACTATTTTTTTCTAAGTATAGTCAGTAGAAATTTTGGATGACCCTCTGATATAACATGAAACGTTTTGGGTCGCAAAAGCATTTTAATTTTACACCAGTTAGTTCTCATGACACGGCAGACACTTATTCGGATTGTGACTGATGCCATCTTGTTTTTTAAAACTGAAATGCAGGGAAAATATTTAAAAAAAATCCGGAACCTAGCTAAACAGGATCTGTTCAGCTAAATTTTAGTGTTTGCTTTTTTAAAATTTGGCCTAGAAATATGTTCTATGGGCAGCACAAAATCCTGGGTGTCCAGTTAGTGAGAGGAGCCATTTTTCAGGTTGTGAGCTGAGAGTTCCCCTGTCACACACAAAGTGGTGTGATAGAGGAATTTTCATGTTGCTCCCAAGACACTGATATCCTGCCCTTCCCTGCCATTTGTTTTCTGTCCCAGCCACCCCATCCCTTTGCTCAATACCACCATCCAACCCTGTTCTGCCCTCCCCTGCCATTTTTCTTTTTTTCCTACCACTGGTCTATCTCTCTGCTCAGTACCACCAACCAGCCCTGTTCTGCCCTTCCCTGACATTTGTTTTCTGTACCACCTGCTCCAGTCCTCTGCTCAACACCACACACCAATCCCATTCAGACCTACCCTGCCATTTTTCTTTGTTCCCACCCCCTCACAGTGCCATTCCAATGCACAGCTCTCAGACAGCACACTTCTCCTACAGAGCCCCTCTTTGGCTTAATGAGGTACCTGAGTCCATTTGGAACTCCACTAGCCTGTACGGCTTCAAATCAGACCTTAAGCACTACCTGACCTCCAGCTCTGTGTGCAACTACATCTTCAACAGCTGATGGACTCTGGATAACCAAGCCTGGCTCTGCTAACAGCAACTATTCTCAGCACAAGACAGAAGCCACCCTCCCACATGCTCCTTGACAATGCCTCTGAATCACTCTAAGGGGCTGCTCCTGTACACCCCTCCCCCTGTCTCCATGCTAGGATGGGTCTCTGCCTCCCCGGCCTCAGCCCTGCCTCCTTGACCACTTTTACTAGAGCCCCCCTTCCCACCTAACTCCTGTCCTTACTGATCCTCTGCCCAACCTATCCAAACCTCTAGTGCCTCTGCACCTTAACTGCACTTGTAATCAGTTAAAGTTGATGTCCATATGCTGTATAGTGTTTTAAATGTCTAAGAAACTCTGTAACCATTTCCTGATTGTTGTGCTGTTTAGTGTCTCAAATGTCCTAAAGCTCTGTAACCTTCTTGATTGAATGTCTATACTCTGTTCACATGATGTGGAACCTTTGTGAAAGAGCCTTGGCTCAAAGGTTATTTTCCGAATACCAAATAAATAAAAATAAATAAATAAATAAAAATCCCCATTCTGCCCTGTCCTGCCATTGGTTTTCTATCCCAGTTTGCCCATGCTGGTGCACAAACAAAGAGTGCTCAATAAATAAGAGCACAAGCAAAAGGGTGACGTGACAGGTGAGTGGCATGGAACTGGTCACCACCTAACCAGACCGCATGTGGTGTCCACATGATTTTAAGCAGGGGGGGCTAATCCCCCTACACACACCCTCATGGAGGTATGTGCCCCCTGAACAATATAAAACAAACTCCAGGTCAAAAATGCCATGAATGGAGGATGACACAAACATGGTGTGAGTGTGGGACACTCTGAAATCCAGAACGCCCCTGTCACTCATAACCTTGTTGTGGCGCCCACATTATGGCCCCTTAAGGTAACCCGTGAAGTGGGTGCATGAGGAAGGGCACCATCTGTTACAGCAACACCTTCACAGTTCAATCCACTCACAGCAACGGAAGGTGGGGTAACGGATGAGGGGTGGGCGAACTAGGTGACAGGATAATAAGCCATGCAGTATCGCGTCGAGGGGTGGGAGTGAGCACAATGGCGTGGGCTGGGAGGGTGGAGGTTGTTGGGGTGGCACTGCAGTTACCGGTCCAACTGCATCATGGCATCGCGGATTGGCTAGTGGCTGGGGTGGCTGAGGTACTGGGTTCAGGTCTGGGCGCCGGTCTGATTTTATTGCGCCCAGCCCCAGCCTTTTATTTTTACTGCTTTTACCCCCGACATGCACCTCCATATAATGAGAATCCTTAAGTAGGGGTGGGGGGATCTGGGGAGTGTAGCCCCCTACAGAAAGCAGTAAAAATATGTCCTGGCGCCATTGTGCTGGTGCGCCGGGGTTGTCAGAGTGCTGAAAATGTGTTCGGCACTCTGACTGAGTGATAATGGTGATCGCCTTTAGGTGTTCACCATTATCACATAGACCCGCACCTTAATTATGGCATCCTTACAATGGCATACATTCTATCCCACTTCCCCATCCCTATGCTAAGCACCATCCTCCATCCCCATTCTGCCTTGGCCTGCTGTTTTTCTTTGTTCCACCCCCTCCATCCCTCTGCTCAGTACCACCTGCCAATGCTGTTCTGCCCTTCTCTGCAATTTGTTTTCTGTCCCCTAATCCAGAAAGCAGAAAATAATCCCTTGTTGGTCTGGAAACTGATCAACAGTGGCACTAATCAGGAAGAAATATAGGTAGACAAACAGTAAATCCAAATGTTTCTGCAGCACAGAAATAGAGCATGGCACTACTATACCCCAGTGCTTCACTTCATATGTTTGAGGCTTTATCAGGGGGTGTGGTGAAGCCTCATGCATATGAGACAAAGCACTGGGGTATAGTGCTGTGCTCTATTTTTGTGCTGCAATAAACATTTGGATTTACTATTTGCCTACTTATATTTCTCCCTGCTGAGTGCCACCATTGTTCAGTTTCTCTGTTTGTTTATGGTGAAGCACCCCTTTGATGCTGGGAGCATGTGGTGATTTTGTTTGGACTGCCCTGTTGATCTTGATCCCCACACCCCTACCCACTCCCACACCCCACTCAATACCCTCCACCCCACACACCCTCACTTACCTAAAGATGGTCTCATGGTGTAGATCCGCTCTCCAATTAGAAAGATGTTTTTTATTTATTTCTTTATTTATTTATTTAGCCTTTGTTGACCGGGTAAGTGCACTAGACAAATCCTGCCTATTTTCAGGCCAACCCGGGGAGGGGATACAGATGAATACCAACTGACCTTGAACCAGGTTAAGCTGTTGGTGGTATTTTTAGTGAATGAGGGAAATTTGGCCAAGACACCAGGGAAATTCCCTACTCTTTCGATAAGTGCCATGGGATCTTTAACATCCACCTGAACTACCACCAATCCAGGCAGATGGGACCTTGGTTTAACGTCTCATCTGAAAGACGGCACCTCAGAAATGCAGCACCCCTCTCATGCTGCATTACAGTGTCAGTACTGGGATATTAACCCAAGTGCCAGATGTGGGAACTGAACCCACATCCCTCTGATCTCCCGGCCTCAGAGGCGAGTGTGCTACCTACTGAGCCACTGACACTGCAACTGCACTACACTGTTAGTGTATTTCCATGTATTTTTAACTTTTACTCAAAACTTGTCATTTTTAAATATTTTTACACCAAATTTTCAACATGGCCCATTGGGATCCTGCCTCAGGATGAGGAAGGTAAAATTTTTCAAATCCTTCCCAAAAGCTGATTTTTGCAGATGCTGCATGAAATTACCTTTTCAGCGGGATTTGAAAATGTTCACCTTTGAGTTCATGAGGAGGGATCATAAGAAGTCTACATTGGCATTTTGGTACAAAACTATTGTAAAATGACTTACTTATTTACAGTATGTTTCCCACCAAACTGTCAACATGACCTTTTTGGGACACCACCTCATGAACAAGGCAGGTGAAATTTTGTCATATCTGGGTTGAAAGGTGATGTTACAGTTGCTTTTCAAATTCACCTTTTGGGCAGGATTTGAAAATGTCCCATACTGGGTTCATAACATATGTTCATAAGAAGACTATGTTCAAAATTTGGGGTCAAAAATATTAAAAAAACAACAAAGTTACAAATGCATATTGAAATGTTTCTATGAGCCAGCCCAGTGGTGCTGAGGGTTGAGGTACTGGACGACACGCCTCATGCCACGCCGGTGACCCGGGTTCAGGAATGGTCTTGGGTCATTTGGGGTCAGCTGGTGGCAAAAAGGATTGAGCATCCGGAGGACTGCTCTCCTTCCTCAGGGAGAGGGGTTGGTACTGTACCCTTTTGACTGACACCCAGTGGTGGCTGGGTGCCAGTGCAGATGCAAGCGCAAAGGGGTTGGCCCATACCCAGGGTGATTGGCTGCCTCCACAGAGGTGGAGGCAGCTGCCCCACCCATTGCACAGGCATAGGGTGCAGGAGAAACATGGAGAAAAAACCTGGACCTGGCAGGATCCGTGATGGCCCCGATCATGTCTGTGCTGCCACCCCCTGATTCTGGATTACTGTGTTCTGAGTTGGGGGCATAGCTGGGACTTCTCACCCTGGCTCCACTGCAATGGGGCAAGCCACAGGGAAAATGTTTTGGGGGGCACGGGCAGGAGCAGTCAGTGGGGCCAGAGGTACGCATCTCTCTGAAAGAGGGGTCTTAGCCCTTGTCGGATCCATGGAGGCACAGAAAATGGTCCAATAAAAAATAAATAAAAAAAAGAAATGCTTCTATGCTCACTTACAGTTGTAGCCAAAGACATGGTCAGATATTTCCAGATATTTCACAAATTTTCTAAAGAGATTCTCTCTGCTGCCACTACTGTAGAACTGCAGAAAGCAGATTTTTCTAGAAATATCACAGAAATTTCAGGAAATATCTGACCATGTCTTTGGTTGTGACTTTATAACATTGTTAATTTTCAATATTTTCAATCCAAACTTTTAACATAGCCATTTTTTTCACATTACCATGTAAATGTGATAGGTGTTGTCTTTCAAAACTTTTTGGCTAGTATCTTACAAATGCCACATGTCATGTTTATAAGAGGTAGTCTTTAAACAACAGTGTTAAAAATTTGGGGTCAAAATTTAAAAATAAAAGTTATTAAGAAATATCTGCAGTGCCAGCCTTTTGCCCAATGGGTACTGCTTTGTGATCCTGTGCTGGTGAGCTAAGTTTGTCTGCAAGTTCAAAGAGCCAGCTGGATGGGCTGAGGCTGTGTGATGATGCTGTCATGCAGCACCATCACCCAGCCTTGGAAGGGAAGGTGCAGGGTTGCCCTAATGCCAAAGATCACCATAAAGAAAATAACCCTTTTCATGGAATAGGGCCCTGCTCTTCTCAACTCTTGGCTGCCTGAGTCCCCTGTGCTTCCAATGACAGATGAACTCTTTGCCCCACATGTCCATATCTGTAGCTACATGGAAGTGCAGCCTGCCAGACAGTTCCACAAATTCTTGACTTATGTGCCCACACAGCAGAGAGCCCGACTCTTCCCACGATGCAGGGCCCAGGTGAGCTGTGCACATATGCATCTGTTCATTCAGGTCCTAAAGGGACCTGCATGAATGAGGATACAATTTCACTGTCTCAAAAGGGAAGGAAACTCATAGCAAAAACTGTTTTAATGCACCAGTTAGGGTACAACATAACACCACAAAAGTAGGAAAATGTGGTGTTAGAGTTTCCAACCCTAAGTTCCTACCACATACAAGCAGCAAAAAGGCAAGACCACACAAGCAACCATAAAAAGCCATCATCAGGCAAGACAAACAACATACAACTGTTTCCAGGTGGCACAAATGCAGTAGAACTGATGTGCTGTCTTTGTGAATTTGTATCTGTGGCTTCAGAAGCACAGGTCCTGTCTGCAGCCACAACTATGTGTGTACTATATGCCTTGTAGAATGCATGAGTACCTGTGGCTGCGGAAGTATAAGCCTCATAGGGGCCTACGCTTCTGCAGACAGAAGTATTGTTGCAATGTGCAATGTTTTTTTTTCCTTTTTAAAGCAAAGTATCTGAGGATCAGTAGCAGGATTTTTAGGACAGTAAATTAATAAAAAGGGAACTAGGTGAGCTTCAGTAACAGACAAGTACTGGAATAGCAGTATAAGTGCAGTATAATGTGGGGAGTGGTGCAAAGCAGGGGCTGCAAGGCAGCCATATTCAGGCAGACCTTCTGGACACTGAGGTGCTGCCCTATCTGTATGCATCTCTCTGGACTGCAGGATGAGGTAGCCAGACTCAGAGCAGAAGTAAACTGGGTCAGGAGTATCATCACCCTGATCCAGAGACCACCCAGTCCAATGCCGCTGCCTCAAAGGATGCCGAGAACGAGGAGCAATTGGATGACAGGTGGCTCAGGGAAGGTTAGGGCAGTCAGGCAGAGGCACATCGCAGATCCTATTCCACTCAAGAACTCATATGCCACACTGGCAAACTGGGACAACCAAATAGAGGTACCCAGAGAAGTGGAAGGAAAGGATGTGGAGGTTAGCCAAGGAGGTGACCTCAGTGGGGAGAGTAGTGGACCCCAGAGGAGGAGGAAGTGAATCCTGGTGGGGGACACATCATAAGAGGGATCCAGCTTGGAACACAGGAGGGGGAGGACAGGGAGGTGAGGTGCCTACCAGGTGCCATGGCATGGAGGGATGGAAGGAAGATCCTGGGGATCACTGGGAAGGCAAGATGGGAGGGTGAGCTGGATGCCATTATCCACTTAGGTACTAATGACCTGGCAAATGGGGAGCCAAAGGAAGTTCAGGAAGAGTTTAGGAAATTGGGGAGGGGTCTCAAGCAAGTGGCTACTTCCGTCACCTTCTCAGAAGTACTACCTGCGAGAGGCATGGGAGATAATAGGGGTGCATGCACCAGGAACTTTAACTCATAGTTGAAGAACTGGTGCTGTGAGGAAGGGTTTGGATTTATTGGTGACTGGGGACCCACCTGGAGGGATGGAGGCTTGTTCAAGCCTGATGGCCTGCATCCATCCTGGAGGGGAATCCAAGCACTCAATGATAAGTTTAAATGCTACATTGACAAGCATTTAAACTAGCCAAGGGGGAGGCAGGCCAGCAAGGAGGGTACCTAATTGCCCACCCCTCATAGCTAGCATTGGAACCAGTGAACTGGAGGAGTGGATATCTCTATAAAGCAGTGTGAAAAAGATGGAGATAAGTGCCCAAGAGGTGGATAGGCAGAAAAGGGGCAAAATTCAACAGAAGGGCAGACAGCAAGGAGAACCAGGGATAAAGGACAACCAGGGAAGGGACTGGAGTAGAACAGCTAAGCAGTCTAGGGAAGTCAAATCATGGAAAGCCATGTGTGCCAATGCCAGGAGCCTTAGCAACAAGATGGAGGATCTGAAGGCTGTCATGGTGCAGTCAGACCTGGACATTGTGGCCATCTCAGAAACCTGGTGTAATGATAACCATAACTGGGAGATCGCCATACCTGGCTACAACATATTCAGAAGAGACAGGGCAGGTAGGAAGGGAGGAGAAGGAGTGGCACTATATGTGAAAAATGACATAAGGGCCACAGAGATCCAGGAGGAACAAAATGGGGGGAGAGATACTGTGGGTTAAGCTGGAAAGGAAAATGGGGCCAGCCATCCACACAGGTATGGTCTATAGACCACCAGCCCAGGAGGAAGAAACAGATAGGGAGCTGATGCTAGCCATCCAAAGGATGGCAGACAAGGGTGAGGTAGTGCTGGTTGGAGACCTCAATATTCCAGATGTGGACTGGAGCATCCCATCAACAGCATCAAATAGGAGCAGATTTATCCTGGACTCCCTTCAGGGTGCCTTCCTCAAGCAACTGGTCATGGAACCAACTTGGTAGAAGGCAATACTGGACCTTGTTCTCACAAACAGGGACAGTGTGATGGGGGTAACAGTGGGGGGAGCACCTGGGGAACAGTGACCACCAGTTGTGGTTTGAAATCACAAAAGGTGTAGAACCAAACCACACAAAAACACATATCCTGGATGTTGGGGGGGCAGACTTTGGGAAAATGGGATAGATGCTTGAAAGAGGCATTAAGGGGAATGGGGCAGGAATCAGGGGTTGAGGAACAGTGGGCAGTACTTAAAATGGGGATTACAAGAGCAACAGAATTATGCATTAAGCAGGTTAGCAAGGGGAAAAGGAAGAGGAGGCCATTATGATTTTCCAAGGAGGTAGCGGAGAAAGTGAAAGCCAAAAAGATTGCATTCAGGCAATACAAAAAGACACAGGAAGAAGGGGATAGGGAGAAGTACCAGGAGAAGCAAAGGGAGGCAGGGAGGTCAGTAAGGGAAGCCAAAGCTCAGACAGAAGAACGCATTGCAAAATCAGTGGGTAGAGGGACAAAACCTTTTACACATACATAAGCGAAAAAAGAAAGGCAAAAGTGAGGGATAGTGAGACTGAAGGGGGAGGATGGGGGCCACGTGGAGGATGACAACAGTAAAGCTGACATATTAAACAGGTATTTCTGCTTAGTCTTTACTGAGGAAGAGGAGGGTAATGGGTCTGAAGGGAGTACAAGGGTTGGGAATGGTGCAGAAATGGACACAAGTCCCTTTACATGAGAAAGGGTCCTGAAGGAACTGGAAGTAATAAGATTTGATAAAGCAATGAGGCCAGATGGGGTGCACCCCATGGTCCTTAAAGAACTAAGAGAGGTGGTGGCTGAAACTCTGGCAATCCTGTTTAGCCAATCACTGGAAACAGGGAAGGTAACCAAAGACCGGAGGACAGCAGATGCAGTCCCCTTGTACAAAAGTGGGAACAGAGAGGAAGCGGGGAACTTCAGACCAGTCAGCCTCACCTCGGTAGTGGGGAAGATCATAGAAGCACTACTGAAGGGGAGATTGGTGGAACATCTGGTTGTCAATGGACTACAGAACCCAAGGCAGCATGGTTTCACCAGGGGGAGGTCATGTCAGACCAACCTCGTTGAATTTTTCGAATGGGTGACTAAGGAGGTGGATCGGGGGAGGGCAGTAGATATGGCCTAGCTGGACTTCAGCAAGGCCTTTGACACGGTGCCAAATAGAAGACTATTACACAAACTGGGGAATATGGGTGTGAGCAGGACAGTAGTGTGGTGGGTAGGTAACTGGCTGGGCAGCAGGACATAAAGGGTGGTGGTAAATGGCTGTCACTCCACAGAGGGAAGAGTGACCAGTGGGGTACCACTGGGATCAGTGCTGGGACCTGTCCTATTCAACATCTTCATCAGTGACATTGTGCAGGACCTAGAAGACAGAATTTCTCTGTTCACTGATGACATAAAGCTCTGTAACAGAGTACACACCCAGAGGGTGTAGACAGAATGAGAAGGGACCTGCAGAAACTTGAAGAATGGCCAAGGGTTTGGCAGTTGAAATTCATTGCAAAGAAGTGCAAGATAATGCATATGGGGCACAAAAACAATGGCACAATATATCAGTTGGGGGGGTGAGGATATAGCATGCACCAAGCAGGGAAGGGATCTCAAGGTTATCATCTCTGATGACCTCAAGGTAGGGAAACAGTGTGACAAGGCAGCAGGTAAAGCAAATAGGATGCTGGAATCATAGGCAGTGGCATCACCAGCAGGAAAAGGGAGGTCATAATTCACTATACAAGACACTAGTGAGGCTCCACCTGGAGTACATTGCACAGTGCTGGAGACCTTACTTATATAAAGACATAGACAGGGTAGAGAAGGTTCAGAGGAAGGCAACAAAGATGGTACATGTATTGCATTACAAGTCCTATGAGGACAGGTTCAAGGAATTGAATATGTACTCCTTGGAGGAGAGGAGGGAGAGAGGGGATATAATAGAGACATACAAGTATCTTACAGGGAGGAACAGGGTGCAGGAATACACTATTTTTAAGTGAAAAAGATGTTCCAGGACTAGAGGGCATGGGATGAAGTTGGAGGGAGGATGATTCAGAGGAAACGTGAGGAAGAATTTCTTCACAGAACGGGTGGTGGACAAGTGGAACACCCTGCCAGAGGAAGTGCTGGGGGCTGAAACAATCACGGGATTTAAGAATGCATGGGATAGACATAAAGGAATTCTGGAGGTCAGAATTAAGGGGCAATATACTTCTAGGAAAACATAAACTGAACTTACAAGCTCAAATGGGCAGACTGGGTGGGCCTCAGGCCCTTATCTGCCAACACTGTCTATGTGTCTATGTATCTATGTGGGTATCATGGATTTCTATATGCAGCTGTATAATTGCAGGTCCCACAGGGCCTGCACTTCTGCAGTCAGAAGTCCATATATGTGTCTTACACTTTTGCAGCCAGAAGTCTGGGTGTACATCTTATACATGTAGCTAAAGAGGCACCAGCACTTCAAGGGCCAGTGCTTCTGCAAACAGAAGTACTGTTACAATTTGAGTATCATGGATTTTGTGATGCCTGCACTACTACAGCTAGAGATCAGTTTGTATGTCTTATACCTGCAGCTGTGAAGTGCAGGCTATACATATAAGGGATATGTGGAGGGCGACTGTGTAATAAATCATTTATGTTGTTTAGTTGCCATTGACCTCAAGTATCCTCATGAGTGGTGGAGCCACATGTGAAGGTTACGAGAGGTCAGTGGCACCTAAGCAACATAAATGGTTTATGACACAGTTACCCTCCCACATATTTGATTAATTTAATAAGGTGACTCGCTTAATACCATTTTAATTTAAAAAATGTATTTTTTATTATAAAGATTTTAGTTGGGTTTTTGTGTATTAAAGCTTGAGTTTGTTTGTGTATTAAAGCTCCTCCACTTCTGAGGAGTGCTATGCCACTGCTGTTGCCATGGACACTATGTCATGATACCTGCATTGATGCCACTGGATTGTTACTGATTGGCTGAGGAAGTGGCTTTTCAAAAATTTCAGGCTAACATGGTGGCAGGTTTAAGTGAGGGGGATCAAGTAGAGGAATTTGTCCATCAGCTCTCCTATTACAGAGAAGTTTTTTGACATTTTATCAAGTTTTTATATCTGAAACTAAATTGGAGACCTTTTGTGCTATACAGCATGACGATCCGTGGATGGTCTGGGAGCGAGCAGTCAGACTGGGCGAAGAAAAAGAGTGACTGCAGAAAGCAGTTGTGATGGAAGCAGGGCTGTTAAAAAGGTATATTTGTTTAGATGAGGCTGAAATGACTGTTTGTTTTTTATACAGCAGAGTTGGGAATCTGGAAAGTTGGTGCTGAGCATGGAGGCAGGTCCGGGGGGGAGCTGCAGAATAAAGTCCTGAGAGTCAGGTGTTCCTTTTTATTTTTTCAATCAAGTGGGACCAGAGCAATTGCAGAAGCTAGAGGAGAGGTTTTGAGGATGGTCAGATGACTGCGACAGGTTTGCCGTTCAAAAGATTAAAAAAAAATTATGGTTTGTGGTAGGAACTGTGCACTGTGGAATTTCATGGAGTAAATGGGAGGCAGAGTCGAGGTATCGTGGTGGACACAAGATTGAAAGAGAGAAGCTGTGAAGAAGGGACAAAACAACAAGCTCCGCAAGAAGGCAGCTTGTTTGCTTAAATTTTTATTTCAGTTACTTGGTACATTTGGGATAGGAGGTACATAGAGGCAAGAACAGAGTAAAGCACAAAACATAAGCCAAACAGGTAGGTTGGAGGGTGGGCAGGTGCTCAGGAAAAATTTGCACATTGAACAGTTTCTCTCCATTTTGTCCAAAGAAATAGTCATGTCACCATGAGAGAAGAGTGGGTGTAGAAGTATAGTAGCAGCTTTTTGCAGTGAAGACAGGATAGCAGAGTACAGCAGCTCAGTTTTTTGCACGAGTGTGTGTGTGTGTGTGTGTGTGTGTGTGAACAGTAGGTTTTACTGGGTTAACCTGAAAATAAAAGCTGTGAAGTAGTGCTTGCAGGCAGTGATGGAGGGAGCTATGAAGTAGAAACTGTGTACCTAAATGGAGTGTGACATAGTAACCGTGTATATAAATACATTTATGTACACCGTTATCAGGTAAACGGATTTATCACACTCCACTTATGCCCACCCCATTGCATAAATATATATATATATATATATATATATATATATGTATATATACATATACATATATATATATATGATAGGTAGATAGATAGATAGACATATAGAAATATGGATATGGCTATAGATATAGATATCAATATAGATATTGTAAAAAAACTACATTAATGCACCAGTTAGGGTTCAGACTAATGCCATAAAAGTAGGAAAATGTGGCAATAGGGTTTCCAACCTTAACTCGCCACCCCCAAAGCAGCAAAAGGACATGATCACAGAAGCAACCACAGCCATCATCGGGTAAGACAAACAATATGCAGCTATTTCCAGATGACACAAATGCAGTAGCACTGATGTGCTACCATCATGGATTTGTATCTGTAGCATGCACACCACAAGACATACACACTCACTTGTTGTTGAAGATAGAAATCCATGTTACTCAAACACTGCTTCTATGTGCATAAACACAGGCCCCTTCATCCACAGATACAAAACTATGATACCCAAATTACAAGAGTTCATTTGTCTGCAGAAGCTCACACTCTACTCTCAGGTACTTGTGCACACTGTAAGACAGATAAACATTTAATGGGCCTTTGCTTGTGCAGTCACAGGTGTAATACATGCACACCATCCTCTGGCTGCAGAAGCGCTGGTGCTACAAAATCCATGATACACAAATTGCAACATTATCTGCAGAAGCGAAGGCATTTATTTGAGATACTGGAATTGTATCCTCATTCACACAACAGATACAGATGACCGAAGATGGACTCCTCCCTTGGTGCATGGCTCCAAGGGTACCTGAGTGAATGAGGATACAACGCCACTATTTCAAAAAAGAAAGGGAATTCACTGAAAAAACTGCATTAATGTGCTAGTTAAGGCTTAACTTACTGCCACAAAAGTAGGGAAATGTGGTATTAGGGTTTTCAACCCTAACTTCCCACCTCCTCAAGCAGTAAAAGGACAAGACCATGTAAGCAATCACAGACAGTCATCATCAGGTAAGAGAAACAACATACAACTGTTTTCAGATGACACAAAAGCAGTTACCTGTATGGGTGGTATGCACACTGCAAGACATACCCACTCACTTCTGTTTGCAGATAGAAATCCATGATGCTCGAATCACAACACTACTTCCGTGTGCAGAATGAAAGGCCCCTGCAGTCACAGATACAAATGCTCAATACCCAAATTACAAGAGTTCTTTCATCTGCAGAAGTGCTGACTCCTGTGGGGCCACTACATCTGCAGCCACAGGTACTCATGCACATTATAAGACCTACACATAATTCTGGCTGCAGAAGGAGCCTATGCTTTTACAGCCACAGGCATAAGACATACAGATTGAACTCTAGCAGCAGAAGTATAGATCCCATGAAATACATGATACCAAAATAGCAACAGTACTCCTATCTGCAGAAGTGCTGGCTCCTGAGCCACAGGTATAAGACATACACATAGACTTTTAGCTGCAGAAGCATGGCCCTCTAAGATCCTCACTTCTGCAGCTGCATATAGATATCCATGATACTCAAAATGTAACATTACTTCTGTCTGCAGAAGCACAAACCTCTGTGGTACTATATGGCACTTGGACTCATGTGGCCAACCCTGCACTTTTCCTTCCCAGGCTGGGTGGTGGTGCAGCATGGCTGTACCATCACCCCAGCCTTTTCCCATCCAGTTGGCTCACTAAGTTCACCTCCAAACTCAGCTCCCTGGCATTGGAACACAAATCACTACATGCAGGCCCTGCACACATTGTTTCTTAATAATTTTAAATTTTGACCCCAAGGTTTCAACATAGCTATTTTATGACCCCCCCCCACTCCATGATATGTGGCATTTATAGCATACCAGTGAAAATGTAATTTAATGCCACAAGTGTGAAAACACTTTTGGACAGGATTTGAAAAATAACGCCTGTCACCTTGATGAGGTTTAGAGAAAAAATGGCGGTGCTGAAAATTTGGAGTCAAAATATTGAAAATTACCAAAGTTATGAGCGAGCATGGAAACAATGTAAACATACATTCATACCTTTGTTGTTTTTTAATATTTACCTCTAATTTTGAACATTATGTTCTTATGACCCTGTCATGAACCCAGTAGATGAAAATGTTTAAATCATTTACTGAAAGGTGATTTTGTGGCATGACTGCAAAATCACCTTTTTGCCAGGATTTGGAAGATTTCACCTGCCTTGTTCATGGGGTTGGATCCCAAAAAGGCCATGTTGAAAGTCTGGTGATAAAATATTGAAAGTTAGCAAAAATATGTGAGAACATTGATGCATTTCAATGTTCACTCATAACTTGATCATTTTACCATATTTTCTACCAAATTTTCAACATAGTCTTTTTTATAACCCCACCTCATGAACCTGGTAGGTGAAAATGTTCAAATCCTGCTTGAAAGGTGATATCTTGGCATGAATGTAAGATCATCTTTTGGGCCTAATTTTAAAAATTTCAGCTGTCATGTTCATGAGGTGGGACCCAAAAAAGCCATGTTGAAAATTTGGTGGAAAAATATTATAAAATGACAAAGTTATGAGTAAACATTCAAAACCCAAACAAATCCATAAAACCAGACTTACCTTATTATGTCATATCACGTTTTTTACCTGGATTTGAAAAATTTCACCTACGTTGTTCATCATGAGGTGGGATCCGAAAAAGGCCACATTGAAAACTTGCGGAAAAATATTTAAAAGTGACAAAGTTATGAGTAAAAGTTCTAAATACTTTGAAATACATTAGCTGGACTTACCTTATTTCCTCATATTGCAGTCATGGTTCCCGGAGAAGGACATCTTTTGGCTCAGAGAGTGGAACTATGATGGGAACCCTCTTTAGGTGAGTGAAGTTAACATTAAAAAGTGCAAAATCATGCACTTCGGGAGGAGAAACCAGAGTGAGACTTACTATCTGGAGGGTCTAGCCCTGGAAGTGATGGAGGAAGAGAGGGACCTGGGAATTGTTGTTTCCAGGTATCTAAGGGTAGCTAAACAGTGTGAGAGGGCAGTAGCCAAGGCTAGCAGGATATTGGGCTACATCAGGAGGAGATTTGCTAGCAGGAAGAGAGAGGTCATCATCCCCTTATATCAGCAGTTGGTTAGATCACAAATGGAACATGTGGTGCAATTCCAGAGACCGTTCCTGAGAAGGAACATGGACAGGCTGGAGCAAGTACAGAGAAGAGCTACTAAGATGGCAGCAGGGCTCAGTCACTTGGCATATGAGGATAGATTGAGGGAACTGGGAATGTACTCCCTGGAGCAGAGAAGGGATAGGGGGGATATGATTGAGACCTTTAAATATGTTAAGGAGATAAACAGAGAGCCAGAAAAGTGACTTTTTAAACTAAAGGGGCAAAAGAGGACCAGGGAGCATATGCTACAGGTAGAGGGAGGCAGGTTCTGAGGAAACAACAGGAAGAACTTTTGCACAGAAATGGTGGTGGAGAAATGGAATGGGCTCCTGGAGGAGGTGATAGGAGAGTCCACCGTAAAGGGCTTTAAAAGAGCATGGGATGGCCACATGGGTCTGGTATCAGGAGTGGGAGGGGGGAGGAGAGAGGGTGCCTGAGGGAGAAGTAAGGGTGCTGGAGGGAGTCCTAGACCTCTGCTAGGTGCCTTGGGCAGACTAGGTGGACCAGACAGTCTTTTCTGCCATCATGTTTCTATATTTCTAAGATCTGTAATGTGGGGTGTGGGGTAGTGGATGCTAAGTGGGGTGTCATGGTGGGTGTGTGGGGTTCAGAGATTGACAAGGGACCATTTTCTTCTTTACAGGATTGCTTATAAAAAAGATCTTTGTGGGTCAGTTTTCTTTATTTGAGGCTTCAGCAGGGATACCAACACTGGGGACTGGGCACCCCAAAATCTGTGGACAGTTTTAGAGCACCAGAGTGGACATCCCAGTGTTGCTTGGTATTGGGGGGGTACATACATGGAGACTGGGGCAGTGGGGGATTTTGCATGTACAGTGACACTGCAGGTGGACACCCTGGTGTCACTCATCACTATTATTCAGTGGAGGGGGATGTTAGCTCGCAGCAGGAGTTGGGCACATCAGGGTTGGAAACATGAAAGAAAGCTTATTTCATAGCAGCGGCAGGATTGGGCATTTGCTGTCCATTTAAATTAAACTTGGGTCTGTAGCAAGAAGGAGGGTGGATATCAGTGACAGGATTGTGCACCCACCATCTGGTTACTCTATTTGAGCAATGCTAAAAAGGAGGGGTAATATTACAAAAGATCAGCTGTGACTCAGGTCATGCACATCAGCACTTCTCAAATGGCTTCTTTGGCTTAGCTGGACATCCTAACATTTTGAGGTGCACAGAAAAGGTATTTCTGGGCTGATCCTTAAAAACAAATACCAGAAGCAATCTAAAAAGGACTTGTTTATCTAGGTTCAGTTTTTTCGAGCAATCATTATTTATATGTATTTCCCATATTTTCTGATGGCAGCTGTCATGACCTGAAAATTTCTTCTCGTGAAATATAAAGCACAAATTCTTTGATAGGTATACAGTATGCTGGCAAGAGGAAATTTATCTTTAGTATTAGAGGGTTATTATAAAATTCTACAGAGCATGCTCAGAATTTTTTTTTTTAATTCTTGTAACTCTGGAACTGATTAAGGTTTTTCACAAAATCTTCAAAAGGCACACCCTTGGCACATGAGTCTTGACAG
Organism: Neoceratodus forsteri; assembly: GCA_016271365.2. Classification (NCBI taxonomy): domain Eukaryota; kingdom Metazoa; phylum Chordata; order Ceratodontiformes; family Ceratodontidae; genus Neoceratodus; species Neoceratodus forsteri. Next base: position 1,167,324,545 of record CM057456.1, on the reverse strand, counting down.
TTTTGGGAAACGATTCCATACTGTCTAAGCTGCAGCTGAGAGCAAAAAAAAAACCCAAAAAACACCATGTAATAAAAGCCTAAACAATTAAACTTTTCTGTAAATGCATCACATCTGGATCTCAGAAACCACATATATGACCATCACAAAACGTCCAACATCTTGAGAACTTGCCTCCTGGACACTCCAAAATCCTAAATTAGAGAAATGTTATCGAATACCAGCAAAATTATTAAGGTACAACATTAGGAGTTTAACTTTGAACACAGCAGTCAACCTTAGCAATACTTGCACTATTGCTTGTACACCCCTGCAGTCCTAGAGGGTAACTACATTCCAGTTTTTGAAAGAATCAGTACAACAGTGTGTTTGTGACATGCTGAAGAAAGGAAAGTTCACCCAAATGAAGACTTTTGCACATTGACAATGAAAAAATATACCAATTTAAAACCTAAAACTTTCAGGTGCTTTAGATATTGACATACAGTACATAAGAGCCATTCATTTGTTTTTAGGAAAAAAGGCCAAGTTAAAAAGTTATGACTGTTTTAAACTGCAGAGTATGTACATTGGTAAACTTAAAAAGAGAAAAAAAAATCAGCCAGGAAAAAAATACATGGAAACAAGCTTTTTTCATTCATGATTGAAGTCAGATACAGAAAGAAAAAAAACTCATGCTTTTTTGCAGCCAAAAATATTGCATATGAAAAGCACATGAGCCTTTTTTTCATTCATGCTTGGAGCTAATCATGAAGGAAAAAAAAGGATTGCATTTTTTTTTGTGGTGACCAACTATCTGTGCCATTCATTTTCTGGCACCAGGGTATGAATTCTGGTGTCAGGCCACCCATCCCATCCTCCTCCATTACTGAGTACTCAATGCTGATGTCAGAGTTCATCAAATAAATGTTAACTTTTTATGTGGCCAGCATGTGCCCAACTCCCTTGTCTCACCATAGTACCCCCCATGTTGTCTCCTAGTTCTGACACTGGGTGTCCAGTCTCAGTGTAGGAACACCCTTCCCTCTTGCAATGGGACCAGAATAGTGTAAAAGTTCATAAAGAACCTGCTCCCCACCCACTGTGGCATATAGAACCCCTACACCCTTTCCTCTACCTAGTCTATTATGCAACATTAATCCCCAGCCGCACTCACCCACTAGCACCAAGTCAACCTCTTCTCCCAAACACCATAAATTACTTATTGTCCTATGGTGGGTGACTGGCACAGTCCTTCCTCCACATCAGTCAGTCAGTGTCTTCTTTCCACCTTGCCTGCACCACTGCTGTCAAAGAAAAAAATGCTGAAGTAAACTATGTCCAGAAAACACCTACTGTGCATGAGCAGCCACTTATGTTTGGCAAAAAAAGGCTTGAATTTTGTGTTCTGAAAAACTTATTTTGGAGTTAAGGCCAAACACCAAAATTGCATGGTGAGGAGGAGGAGGAGGGCTGGTAAGCACCCTGTCCCTCAAATTTTGTCAACAAATGTAAACTAACAAAGAAGTTATGGGGGATTGGCAAAAAAAAAAAGAAGTTCCAGAAAACATGAACTGTACATGCACTGGAACTTTGTTTTTCTTTGCTGTTTTTTTTTTCTATCACCCATAAGTTTTACATTTTCATTTTAAGTGCAAATGTTAGGGATTGGCTTCCTATCACCCCTCACAACCACCAAAGTTGTAACTTGCTGATCTGCTTGATGGGACTTGCATTTCTGTCCCTGCTCAAAGCATGCTACAGATCTGGTGCCATTTCCTATTGATCTGCTGCTTCATGTAGGACCCTGTATGAAGCAACCTAAAAGTTCGGCACCATGCTTGCCAGGTTTGCTACTTCACATAGGGCTCAAACGTCCTTGCCCAAAGCAAGCTACTGGTCTGGACCTGTGCTCAGTGGGTGTTCTGCTTTGCATAGGGCCTGCACAATCTATGTGAAGCAAGCTACAGGTCCTGTGGCACCCTACCAAATGAATCTGCTCTTCATAAGAAGCAGACTACAGGTCTGTCCTGCTACCCAATGTGTCTACTGCAGGTCCTGTGCAATGAAAGCTGTATGTCACTTGCTATAGCTCTTTTTTCAAAAAGTAAGAAAATTAATTGCAAACAAACTACATTAATGCTTCTGATAGAGTTAAAACACAAAATGTAGGAAATAAGTTAGTGGAAAAGTCTCTGGAGTCTAGGTGAATTTGTTGTTTGGCATTCCTCTGTGTTTGGAAAATCATGCAGTGCAGGTTCGGCATTACACTCACTTTGGTACTGTCTTCATAGTGTCATAGTTTCACAGTGGTTTACAAGCTCAGGAGACAATGCCTTTTATGAGAGCTTGCCACCCTAGGGTGGTATTGTAGTCTAAAGAAATGCAACTTTATTAGAACCCATGTGTAGGTCTAACTGTTTTTTAAATGTCTCCAAAGTTCTGCTCTCAGCTGTTGTACATGGTAATGTATTCCATTGGTTCACTATTCGCTGTGTGCATACAGCCATTTAGTCCCCAAACAAATTGCCGTGGATAATTAGGAGCAGACATATCATCACATGAACTACACAGAGTTACCGTACTCATTGCACAGTCACCATGTTGCTGTACTATTAGTCGCAAGCTTCGGAAGAGTGCGATCACACATAAGGGGAGTTGAAATACGGGTGGGATGCGAAAAACAGTTCAGCACTTACTTGTAAGTGGTCTTGGAGTGCCATGGTGTGCTAGCTAACTGAGAAGGGAAAAGCTCCATCCTGCATTGAAGCAGGATTAATGATGTGACCAAGCGGCTTTTTCTTTCAGTCAGTTGCAGGAACCCGATTCGATCCAGGATCATGGCGTGGAGTGGTGGGTTACTTGATTTATTTTATTTCAGCTGAAACACTTGCATGAGTGGCTGGATAAGTTTTTCCTGTGACTGAATATAAGAGAAGATCTGCTGTGGAAGGACCTAAATTCCTATTTTATGGTCTTGAACTTAGCTGTTTGTTACACGTTTTTAGCCTTTGATTAATGTCCTACACTATAGGAAGGTGTACAGCTTTTTAAACATCCAAGATCAAATTTTATAAATAAGGATTCCGTGAAAGTTTTATATGCACTTCTATCAAAAGTTTTATGTTTAATGCAAAGTGTTTTATGAGGTATAAAGTCTTCTATTAGTATTTTAGTATGTCGGTATATTGTTATCAGTTGCCGTTACATATAAAGTGGTCAAAATCCTTTTAGAAAATCAGTGCCATGCTAGCTTCAGGAGTGGGTGGAAATGTCACCGGTAAATCACAGCGGTGTCTACATTATGTCTGTGCCCAATTTGGCTTGTGACAATTTTGATATTGATGAATTGACCGCAACATGCTGTCTGCAGCAAATTTAACTGTGACCAATTGTCTGTGAACCCTCTCTGAGAGTACCATAGGCTCCTTTTCTTAGTTCTATACTGTTTAGCTTTTAGTGTGAGACTGTGAGACCTAGTTTGAACCTTGTTGGTTTTAATTTTTAGGCCACAGTTTTCTATGAGGAATGGCTCTCTTATGGCTTTGTACATTAGGCACAGATCACCACGTAATCATCTATAGTTCATTGAATAAAGGTTAAGTTGTTGCAGTCTCTCACCATATTCTTTATTTTCCAAACCAGTGATCTTTTTTGTTATTTTTCACTGAACTCCCTCAATTAACTTTTTTCCTCGATTGTACTCGGTGGACAAAGAGGTGCACAGTAATCCAAGTGCGATCTCACTAATCCAGTATATAGAGGTAGTATAACTTTTGGTTGTCTACTCTTAACGTACTTTAGTATGCACCATGTAATATGGTGAAATTTTTTAACTATTGCTATGGTATTATTGTCAAAATTATGTTTGTTATCTATAATTACTCCTAAGTCCCTTTCATTAGTGGTTTCTTGGAGTATGACATTATTACGTTTATAGTTATATTTTGAATTGTTATGCCCCAGGTGCATTACTTTACATTTTTGTACATTGAACACCATTTTGTTATCTGCCCATGTTTCTAATGCTAATAATTATTTTTGGCAGTTTCCAGCTGCCTCAGGGGAGTTAACTATGCAACCTAGTTTGCAGTCATCTGCATACTTAGCCATCCAGACATTATTTGATGACTGCATTGAGGAGATCATTATATTGAATAATACTGGGCCCAGAACTGAGCCCTGCGGGACCCCACTAGTAACTTCACCCCATGGTGAAGAGTGTCCTTTAATAATAGTACACTGTCAGCAATTATGTAGCCATGAGATGACCCAGTTTAGTATATATATATATATATATATAGGGGAAATTCCAATGCAACCATATGATTTATTAGAATGCTATGGGAGACTTTGTCAAATGATTTCATGAAATCCAAAAATATAATGTCCACTGGTAGCCAAGCATCCAGTGAGAAACTTACATTTTCAAAGAAATGCAATAAATTAGTCAGACATGACCTTCCTCTGGTGAATCCATGCTGTGTAGTATCCTATAGGTTATTGAGAAGAATGTGTTCTTGTAGCCTTTGGAAAAGAAGTCTTTCTACTGTTTTACCTATTTCAGATGTTAATCTTATGGGCCTGTAATTCAAGACATCTTGTTTATCTCCAGATTTATAGATAGGAATGATAGTAGCATAATTCCATGCAGAGATAGTTTCACCCTTGGATAATGATAAATTAAATAGTGTGCATAGTGGTCCTGAAATGTCACTAGCAATTCCTTTGAGGAACCTGGGATGGACTTCATCTGGTCCAGCTGAGGAGTTAATTTTTAGCCTGAGAAGTGCCATCTTTAATTCTTTAACGGTGATTGGAGTCATTCCTTGCTTATTAGTTCTGCCCCAGTATGGATATCCTTAGGTGCAAAAACAGTGAGAAAGTAATTATTGAATTCTCTGGCCATTTCAGTTTCATTACTTATTAACCCTTTATCTGTTTTGATAGGGGCAATTGTTGTCTGGGAACCTCTAAGTGAACCTATGTAGTTATAGAATTTATTTTTATTGTCCAGCGTATCAGTAGCTAATCTGTTCTCAGTGCTAGCTTTTGTATTTCTAATGCATTGTTTAACTTTATTAGCTTGTGTTTTGTAGTTGTTCCAATTAGTTATTGTCGGTCTGTTTTTATATTTCCTGTATTTCTTTTTCTTATTGTCAATGTATCTTTTGATTTTATTATTCCACCAGACAGGAGTTCTGCAACCACTTGTGTATTTCTGTCTGGTGGGGACCCATGTGTCAAGGCAGAATTTCAATTTTGTCTAAATTTGACTTCATACCTGGTGTACATTAAGGAATAAAAATTCTGTTTGCCAGTCCCAAGAGGCTAGATAGTTTTTTTATTGGACTATAATTAGTTTTAGTCTCTGACCATAGTGATGCCTTTGGACCCTGCAGTTTTGGTTTGTATTTGAAATAGAATTATATTATGGTCATTATTTCCAAGTGGTTCTAATATAGTGGGTTCTAAGATTTTGTCTTCCATATCTGTGAGAATGATGTCTAGAATTTTATTGATTCTGGTTCATTTCTTGATGATTTGATCTAAATTATGATTTACTGTTATTTCAAGGAAGTCTGTTTCTGTTGATCCACTACATTGACATGTCTCCCAGTTAATATTGTGGAAGTTGAAATCTCCCATCAGTATGTAATTATTGCTTGTGTAAAATCTGTATATTGCAGTTATAAAGTTGCTGTTTTGTGCTGTTTTTAAATTTGGGGGTCTATTGGCAAGTCCTAAACATATGTTTGTGGTAGGCAGTTTTATCTGGGCCCCTATAAAATTGAATTATTAGTATTAATAATTTCTGTTGGCATAATATAATGGGAGGTAGCTCTATCAGTTATGTATAGTGCTATTCCACCCCCCATTTTGTCTGTTCTATTTTTAATAATTTTATTAAAACCTGGGATATCTGTATCCCAACTGTCATTTTGGAACCAGGTTTCGGTGACTCCACAAATTGAAATATTTTCTTTTTAAATGATGTATTTTAATTTGTCTACTTTATTTGCTAGGCTAAGGGCATTGAGTAACAGAATTTTTTTTAATCTTTTGTGGGAGATGTAGGGCCATGGGGAGCATTGCTAATCATATTATTTACCAGAGCAGAAAGGTGCTGGTCCTTCCCGTAACCTATGTTCTGAGACTTCCCTTCCCACTTGCCATTTAGTTTAAATGTTTATCAATAAAGCTGGTAAAATGTTTACCCAGTAATGCATTTCCCTTTTTGTTTAAGTGTCGGCCATCCATGCAGTAAAGATCATCCTGAAGGTAAAACTCTTACCAATGTGTGAGACACTTAATGTCTTGCTTTAGTGACCATTTTCTTAGCCAGTCATTTAGTATTCTTATTTTCTGATTGAGATGGGGTAGGGCCTTAGGGATAGGTAAGATTTCTGATATGGCAGTTTTACAACATAGATATATCAATTTATTGGAGAGTGCCACCAGATCCTGTTTAATTTTCTCAGTTGAGTCCTGAACATTGTTTGCCCCAGCATGGATGGCAACAAGTGGATTACTACCAGAATTTCTAACAACGTCTTTACTCATGTATGTTAAGTCCGCAATTCTAGTCCCTCTAAAGGAGGATACAGTTCTATGTGCTTTGTCAGGGTTACATACTACCCTGTCCAACTGCTTGATCATAGAATCATCAATAATCAGTAGGTTTCTAGGGGTCTGTTGATCAAGAGTATTGGTTTCCATGTTGTCATTATCCAGAATATTTAAAGGCGCGGTGTTTATGGCTTCAGTCATTGCCTGGTTGTTACTAGGGACATTGGATGATGCTGGGCTACTAAGAGTATCAAACAAGATTAAAGATCCAGCTATGCTTTGCTCTGGATTATTACCGATATTTGTTAAAATGGTAAATTTGTTTTTAAGGGGAATACAGAAGTTAGTGGCATGCCTACCTGTTTTAGCAGGTTTAGAGTTTTGGACATTATACCATAAGTCATCGGTTTCAGAAGGAGGATCCTTCTCTGTAGCTCTTTGTTTATTAGTTTCATATCCTGTCACAGCAGGCCACTCAGCCTGATGTGGTGTTTTATTTGAGGTAGGGACATTTTGTCTTCCTACCTTATTGGGAGTTACTGGGCTAGAAATGGGAGAGATAGTAGGTGTATAAGTCCTTAGATTTGTCCCATATTGAAGTGCTATTTCTTTCTGGCTAGCCTCGAGTTGCAGTAACCTGTCACTAAAGGTATTTAATTCTTGGAACAGTTCCTCATTATGAGTGCATTTTTCACATTTAAATGAGTCTTGTGGAAGTTCCGTTGAAATTAGGTACATTAGGCAAGTGTTACATCTAATGCCCATATCTCCTTTGAGTGTGGTAACATTATCTGTCATTTGCTAGTTTTGTGTAACAATATATACAATGTAAGGGGATAAACACTCTTAGTTTACCAAATTTTAACTGTAGATTATGGTATAACTCCTTATAACATGAGCCTTACCTTACAGAGTGGCATGTACTGTTGACATGACTATGCGCCTACTCTCTCCGAAACCTTGCGAAACATGCAAAACACGTGCAGAAGCACATGTCTTTGTGCACATCTTTTCACGCACACGGTTCTCACCTCTGTTTGACTCACTCCTTGCTCACCGCAGGCTGAGAGTTATATGAGCCAGGTGACCCAGAAGTAGCTCACGGGGTCACCGAGTGAGTATACCTCACAAATACTGTAAAATTAAAATGTTAATGTGGTGCAGCAGTACTCATAAGTGGGTACACCTTTAAAAATATATCCTTGATCTCAGGCAGTAAAAAACACATGCCCTACATAAGAGCTTTATCCTAGCTGCTGGGGGGGAGGTGTCCATAGGCTGGCCTATGCAGTCTGAGCGGAAGGTCAGGTTGGGAGTGTTGCAGCCAGAAAAGGGGTTTAAATCAAGAAGATATTTAATAAATATATGGAATGACCATGGTGGTCTTTTGTGGGTCAGGGGTGGGTGAGGTTCCCCCCTCATTACGTCATTTTCAGTCCTCGAGTTTTTGCAATGCTGGACTGGGGCATAGGGTTGTTTCACAGAAGGTTCGGGGACATGGGGCCTCCCAGGGGAATGGCAGCAGAGGAGACATATTGGAGAGGATTTGCAGGGAAGGTGGCTATGTTTTGGTTGGTTGCCATCTTGAGGAGCACTGGGCCTAGACAGACACCATTTTGTGGCAGCCAGCTGGTGGTTGCTGGGACTGTGTTTTACTTGGGGCCTGAAGCAGCAGGGCGGCTGGTGGCCATACCCTAGGTGTGTCAATAATGTGAAATATATATATATATATATATATATATATATATATATATATATGTATATATATATATATATATTTAGATAGATAGATATAGTATATATATATATATGAATAAGAAAAGGCACATTGGACATGGTCAAGACCAGCGAAGAGAAGGGGGGGTCTATCATCTGCTAGATGTGGGAGAGGTTGGGGCCACAGGAGCCAGTGAGTCACAGCAAGCATGGAGAGTGGGGGGGTCAAAGTAAATATATGTGTTGTGGCTGCAGGGTATGAGCTGGCACAGGACACAGGTCATTAGCTAGTTTCGACAGTATCCTCAGCCAGGTGGGAAAAAGGGATAAAAGGACAGGAGGTTTGATATTGGGTTAAAAAAACCTAAAATAATAAATAAATAAATACATAAATAAATAAATAAAAGGACATAATTAAGGGGGAGGGTACAAGGAGAGGTAGGACATGCACACATAAAAGGACATAGCAGTGGTAAGCCTGCAGGCTGGGCAATAAGAGCTGGCAGGGGGCCTGGATGTAAAACAAAAACCAAAACAACAAATAAATAAATAAAAATAAAAAGAGGAATTGCAGTGGGCAGCAGTGCCATGGGCCATCTAGATAGAGGGGATACCTGCTAGGTGAGGCACAACCTGCAGGGGTGGAAAGGGGAGCATGAATGTGGTTTTACTCAGGGTCTCATGCTTGATAATTTATTTACAGGATGGCGCCCCAGAAGTGTCACAAATGGAAAACCAGTGAACTGCTTGCTCAGAAGGTAGCTGACTTGATGAATCAGGTACAGGTGGTCATTAAGGAATCAAGAGTGGGTTAAGGACCCGACAGGGGGTCTGTTGGTGGAAGGTATTTCAAAGGACTACTTGGCAGGTATATTGGAGGTTTGGGGGAAGTGGATAAGGCAAGGGAAGAGTTGAGAGAAGAGAAGAGAAACAGGTGGCTAAAGGGGATATCAGAGCTCTAGACCAGGAGAAGGAGTAGCAGAGGTTGCTATGGGTGGCCTCTGGGGATGACACTGGGTGACCACATATCTCAGGCCCTTAAAGGAAGATAGGGAGGAGGAGGACGTGGAAAAGTTTGCCCTTATATTACAGGGCGAGGACAGTGGTCCAACACTTGGGACGATTTTCCTTTCATAGGGGAAAATAAGGCTGGCACCAGCCAGATGCTTGAAGCTTTTGAATGCATATGTGGGATTGTTGGAATTCCCCTAGCAAAGGACAAGACAGTCGGCCTCACCCGGCAGCTGTAGTTCCTTGGCATTGAGCTGGATCTGGACCAGGAGTGAGTAACTTGTCACCGGACAAGGAGGCCAAATGGCAGGAGCTCATTTTTGAAGCACAAGGGGCACAGGTGCATGCAACTCAGGCTGGTCCAGCAGTTCCTGGGTCACTGAATTTCACCTGTCAAGCAATAGCGCCTGGCAGGGTGTTCACCAGATGCCTGTCCAGGGCCTCAGAGAAAAAGGTCAGCTTCCCCCAACACTGGTTTGGCTAGTCTTCAGGGATGAAGGAGGACCTGTTGGCCTGGGAGATGTTCCTCAGGAACCCTTTTGGAGGGTGCCTGGAACTCGAGCTCATTACCAATGCTGCAGGCATTTTTGGGATGGGGGGCCTACTTTCAAGGGGAATGTATCTCGGAACCATGGCCCTCCAAGTGGGAGCTTGGGATAATCAAAGACATTACCTTCCTGGAGGTCTTTTCTGATGTGGGTGCCCCTAACATTGTGGGGATACCAGCTGCTGAATGAAAAAATAGTCTTTCGATGTGACAACATGGCGGTGGTGGCCATTTTGAACAGGCAGTCCAGAACCACAGAGGCCATCTGGAGAGTAGCCAGGAAGCTGGTTTGGGAAGGTTTTGCATTTCAGCTTGTCCTCTAAGGCTAGGCATGTTGAGGGAGTGAAGAATGACATTGCTGACAGTCTCTCACAGTTCCAATTGGACAGGTGCCACAAAGTGGCACCAACAGCAACAGTTTGGAGGTCACAGGACACACAGGAACTTTAGGAAATTGGGTGGAAACAGCCTAGCTATTGTTTTGGAGCACCTGGGCATTGAACACATTGCAGGCCTATGAGGCAGCTTTGAGGAGCTACCAGGAGTTTCGGGTGGGTCGTGGGCTGGAGGTAAGTGGACAGTAATGGAGGTACAGGTCATGAGGTACATGGTATCAGAGGGGGAGGGAGGCAGAGCAGGGGCAATGATGGGCATCATCTGGCCAGCACTGGTTTGGTGGGCCAGGCAAAAGTGTGGGGGAAACTTAACAGGGGGCCAGAGGTGCAGTGTAGACATCAAGGCTGGCAACCTTGCAGGGTCATAAGGTGGATAGACACAGGCTCATTGGAGCTGAGTTGCTGGAGCTGCTGGAGACAGTGTTACCATGTGTCTGCTCCTCAGCCCAGGAAGGGTGGCTTTTTGAGGCCATTTTAAGGTAACACAGAGGGGGGCTTTCCGGGTGGGTGAGGTAGTCACACAAGGCAAAGGGGACATGGGGGGACTGCAGGCAGAAGACATTTGCCTGATCAGTCCCCTCAGCCGTGGGTGGCTGAAGCACTCAAAAAGAAAAAAAAAAGAGGACCAGATGGGGCAGGGGGTGCAAGGTTGATCTCTGGAAAGGGAAAACAGAGAGTGGTTGGTTGGTGACTGCATTGAATAGGTATGGGGCAGTGCAACCACCAGAGAAGGGAAGTTTCTTCCAGCACAGCTGCGGGGACTCGGTCATGGCAACAAAGGATATGGCTGTGTTTAAAGAAAAAAAAAGAAAGAAAATGAAAAGGGATGTTATTCCTGGGGGAGGAACCAGGCATTTTTGCATCCCATTCCTTCCGCATAGGGGCTGCTTCAGTGGTGGCAGAGCAGGGGGATTGCACACCAAGACCCAGAGAGTGGGTAGGTGGGCTTCTCAGGCATACAGAAGGTACATTCAGCCATGGCTGCTAACATGTTTTCAATTTGTGTTTTCCAGGGGATGGCCATCACAAGGTGGTGTGGATTGTTGGGGCATCCTGCATCCACTAGGTGGAGAAATGGGCCAGCACCACGAGAGGTGGACAGCAGTGGGGGCAGGATCCAGACCAAACCAAGATCGTATGGCTTAGCCGTAGGACCCTGAGGCAGATGAAGTTCCTGCTGCTGTGGAAGGAGGGTAGCAGATCCAAGCCAGTGCCGGATAGGATCATGGTGCATCTGGGGGGGCAACAATCTGGGCAAGTTGCCATGGGTGGCATTGGTCCACATGATATGGAAGGACTTTTCAGTGATAAAAGCCAGATGGCCCAGTGTGCATATAGCTTGGTCTGAGATGGTCCAGCACAGGAGTTGGAGGGGGACCAGGAACCTGTTAGTGGTTGACAAGGCCCAGAAAAGAGTGAATTGGAAGTTAGCAGACTGGGCTAGACAGACAGGAGGGGGTGCACTCCCTAGGATTTAATCAGGCATGACACCCCAGGGTGGTACTGGGAGAATGGTGTACACCTTTCAGGAGTTGGGAATGTGGCCTTCATGGGCACCAGCAGGGGGCTGTGGGGAGCTGGCAAGGGTATGGGGACCTAGGAGCTAGTTTTTAGTGGCGAAGCCCAATTGGGCCATGGGGTATGGCCCAATGTGGGCTAGTGGGAAAAAAGGGTTAGAAAGGGCCTAGCCATGGGGTGGTATGGCTAGCAGGGGTAGGCTTCCTATTGGGTAATCACCTCAAGAGGGGATCAGGGCTCGGGGGTCAAGTGGGGAGACATCTGAACCCTGAAGAAGATACTGAAGGGGTTGGCACTGGGTACCCGCACCCAGGCCACAAGAAGAATGGAATGGTAGGCTCAGGCCTAAAGGTATCAATGGTGAACATTTGTTGATATGTTGGGCATGGAACTCAGGACAATGTAAATAAAAGTATCATGGGAAATGTGAACATGGAATTATGTTATATAAAAAAGGGGTTCCTACCGAAATAAACTCCAGATGGTTGAACCAAAAAAGAAGGGTGTGGTGTGATGGTTTCCAGGTGAGTCCCATGACAAAAGAGGTTGCCCTATTAAAAGGGCAGCCCAGATTGTCAGGAGGTCACCTGGAAAGGAGGGGGATGGAAGGAAGGAGGGGAAGGGGTCAGTTAGGCAGGCAGAACAAAAGGAAGGGGGGAGGTTGTTTAAGGAGAGATGTGACATCACAAAGCGGAGGAGCTAGCACATGAGGTCAGACAAGGGGTGGGGTGTAGTTGGGGAAGGGAGGAAGGAGCACAGGATTGGCTGGTAACCACAGGAAGAGGGGGAGTTATGAGGAGTTGATAAGGGGCTGCAGAGAGAAGGGATCCCTCTCTCTACTGCAGCTGAAATCCTTCATTACCCCACCCACCATTATAGCAAGGGATCTAAGGGAGCTGTTTGAAGGACTTATGGCAAGGGTTGCTGGGTAGGACAACAGTGGCACGGTGGTGTCACAGGGTTATTGAGTTGCTGGTTAAGAGCAATGGTTATATGTAAAAAAAAGGGTTAGAAAGGGCCTAGGCAGTGGGAGTATGGCTAGGCAGGGGTAGAGCTCCCTATGGGGTAATCACCTCAAGGGGAGCACGGGCTGGGGGTCAAGTGGGGGACACCTGAACCCTGAAGAAGATATCAAAGGGGTGGGCACTAGGTACCCACACCCGGGCTGCATGAAGAATGGAATGGTAGGCTCAGGCCTAAAGGTATTAATGGTGAATATTTGTTGATATGTTGGGCATGGAACCCAGGACAATGTAAATAAAACTATCACGGGAAATGTGAACATGGAATTATGTTATATGAAAAAGGGGTTTCTACCCAAATAAACTCCAGATGGTTGAACCAAAAAAGAAGGGTGTGGTGTGGTGATTAACAGGTGAGTCCCATGACAACAATAATTGTAAAGGGGGAACCTGCTGGAAATAAAAAAAATGTGGTGCAGGTGGAAGTGCACACTATGGCTAAATATAACTCTACTGATCTAATTTTACTTTTTTCTCTACCACCACCAGTACTAACTATAGATAGCATTCAGAACTTAACAAAAGGTACACTAGATCTTTTTAGCCCATTAAGTATTGATTAAGATATCAATACCATGCTCAAACAGCTGGAGGAAAACTCTAAAGAGGAAGTTCCAGATAATAGCTATGAACAAGTCAGTTTGTCTTTAAGCAACTCAGGCCCTGGTTTTTTCAGACTTCTCCAGTCAAGGAAAACATATCCCCTTTTCTGAAATAATCATCCCTAATTTCCCCTGAAATTATGAGACAAAATAAACAAAAGGGGAAAACAGAAACCAAAGGAAAAAAAAAAAGAATAACAAAGGAAAGAAAAAGGATTGGTTGATCTAGCCAAGAAATATATAGATTCATAGGAGGAATGCATTCTATCTTGACTAAAAACAGGACAACATAATTCAAATTGTTCTGGTATCAGCAGGGGGGATCAAGTGCAAGATCTAGTGATGTAGGGGCACATCCAAAAACTCAGACACCTAACCCAGCTCATATAAAGGCTTTACAAGATGTTAGGCCTTCATGAAGTGATCCAGATCTAGAAACCTCGTGTACCAATATTGATAATAATATTCAGGACATTCTATTAGAGGATGGAGAAATGGTAATAAGAATACTGGGAATACTGTATATATAAAATCGTATGGAAACTCTGAAAATGTAAAAGCTCTAGCACAGCATCTCTTCTTTCTTGAACTGGGTCTTTCACAAAATAAGGAGGCAATATTACATGTGTTTAGGACACAACAAATGCTTCAAATCTAGTGTTCATCTTACTGCAAGATTTAGAAATAGCCAAGTCAGCATTGGCAATTGTAAAGAGATTAGAAGAACTGGGTTTGAAAATAGACCCACCGATTTCATGGCAGTTAATTGTTAAAGGCAGTGGAAAAGATTTGGTGGGCACATCAAAATATGTCAGTAGGGACAGCACTATTTAATCAATATGCTTGTTTAACTGGGATTATCTGAGTCATTATCCTTGCCATAAAAATAGGTCCAAAAATGATGAACCTGTTATTCTTAGTCTATTTGAGTTAGAATCTCAAAAGTACAAAAGTCCTTCCTCATTAATGCATCTCACTGGTTTCATGTTCTCCATAATCCTCTATGTAAATTTGGAACTATAGGGGCATTGTAAAGGTACAAAGAACCGGAGGTGATTCCTCCTGCTCTCAAGTTAATATATGGGTCAGAGACTCAGTGCTGTCCTCTCAAATTCTTTCTCAGACAGAAAAACCTGACAATCAAGGCTTCCATATTGTATATTTAATGAGTATCCCTGAGACATTAACCAACAATCAAAACATGAATGGCTCTACCCTGGCTTTGATCAATCCTTTATTCAAGTGGCTATAAGAATCATGTTGCCTCTGGAGTTCTAAGAAGGGATTTGGTCTATACCCAAAGTGTTTTTTTAATAGAATGCCTCACTATAGCTGAACAGCCTTCCTCTGAACCCAGTATTAGCACTGTAATCACCTCTGATAAACTGAAACTCATCTCATGGAATATTGCTGGTCTTGCTATGAGGGTGTCAGGCACTGAGTGGTGGGAAATTATAAAAGACTTTCAAGTAATTTGCTTACAAGAAACATGGTTATCCTATGAATGTAAACTAAACAGTTTTTAAGGTTTGTTTTCACCAGCAAAAGAAATGTCTTAAAATGGCAGGTCAGTTGGGGGGGGGGGGGGGGGGGCTTGCCATATTTGCTAAAATCTCACCCAGTCTCAAATCAATTAATTTATTAGACAACAATTTCCAATTGGTTCAACTCTTAATAGAACATAATCAAATTGTCATACTTAATGTTTATATTCCTCCAAAATCTTCAAATTACTATGAGGATGACATCTGGAAAAAAAATTTTTGAAGTGAAAATTGCAGAAGCATTCAGAAGAAGTGAAAGATTCATTTTTTTTTTATTGTAGAGGACTTCATTTTAAGAATGGCTTTAAACAATTCTATTGCAGACTCCTACATTTGTATTCCATCACATATTAAAATATACAGAAAATTTAAGGATACATACAATATATTAATGACAACAGATCTAAATTAAAATTGTTGCTTTAAAATTATAGCTTGGTTATATTAAATGGCTGTACTGAGATAAAGAGAGCAAATTCATTTTTTATGGCTGTGGGAGGATCCTACAGCCATCTTGCTATCTGTAGCTTGAAAATTGAGTATTGTGGAACACATTGTTTGGACTTTTCAATGTATCCTTCCACATCTACAAATCACTATGGAAGCTAAAAAAAAAAATCCCTTCTTTCTGCTTAGAATGTTGGAGACATAACTCCAAGCTGCTTATCAGATGGCCATAAGGAAGCTGGAACAGTTTGTTAAATATTGGTTGCCTATTAAACTGGAGATTTGTTTATCCCATTCAAAATGCAACAACTTGCACGTTTAAATGCCTAGCATTTAATTTTTTTTTTTGCTATTAACTTCAGGGTATCCCGTGACTTTGGCGACCATGATTGGGAACCTACTGAAAGAATGACTCAGTTGCAGTGCCTGTCATTGGGGGAAGGTGGGCGACTGGATGGGGAGTCATGTGATATAGCGACATCCTGTTGCGACATGCCTATGTGCATGGGAGAGTGAGCATGCTGAGCATGGGGTGGGAGGGGATGAAGGGTTTGTAGGGGGTGGCATTGTGACAAGCTGCTTCCATGGCATGGTGGGTGGGTACAGGGCTGTGGCAGGAATGGTGCTGGGATCAGGTCCAGGCACAGGTGCTTTTTGTTGTGCCCATCCCAAATTTTCATGTATTCTGTGTTTGCACCCCTCCCAACATGCTCCCCCCTGGAGTTGAGAATCTTTAAGTAGGGGGGTGTGGGGGCCAAAGCCACCCACGGGTGTGTGTGCTGGGGCACAGCCCCCCCACATAAAATGAAAAAATCCAACTCCCCAGCACAGTATTGCTGTGCACTGGGGAGTACATCACTGAAATATTTTTCAGCTATGTGCCTTCGCCCTAACAGCGATCGCCCATTGGTGATCACCACTATCACATAGATCCTAATTTCAGTTGGGCATTAATATCTTTCAATAAAGATTCATACCTCAGAAATGTTACCCTTTCCCAGAAAATTTATAAAGATTTACACTGTTTTTTAACCTCTAAAGACCTATCTGATAAAATGCCAGTGAACAACCCAGATTAAATATTGTATAGCAGCTTAATTTAGCACCCTCTTTATTTATCGAGGAGAGGGATGCAGTACTATTTAGCACCTGATTGAATTAGCACATCAGCTTCATGTCCAGTTACAGAACTATGCTCCCTGTAATATTAGCAATCAGCATATTTTAGTGCTTTTGTCAGTTTAGCTAATATAGCGAAAATAAACTGAAAGCTAATATTTCCTGCTATACAGTATATAAATTTCTTTTTGACAGCAAGGGCTACGTCTGCTTCCCATACATAACAGATAAGAGCTACTGAGATCTCTAATAGTAAGAGTGTGTGTGTGTGTGTATATGTGTGTGTGTTTCAGGGAGGGGGTGGAGAAACAGTCAAACTCCTGGCAAGAGAGACCTCATCTAATGAATTAACTGTGGACAAATCATGAGTGAGAAATTCATCTGTATAATTATCTCATTCCTTATGTTCCCATATAGAGTTATAACAAGTCAAAACAACTGAGAAAGAAATTTGTAGGGGACAACAGTTGAGTTTTTCTTGTGTTTTGGACCTCCAACCATACCTCTCAACCTCCTGCCTCACAAATCAGGGACATGGCTTATAAAAAAATCAGGGACAAAGGACCAAAATCAGGGACACATCTTCAAAATTAGAGATATCAACTCAGGAAGCTGGTAGAATAAGTGGTTTAGTGTAAAAAGCATTTTCTAAGGAGGAACAAGTCTGCAACTTTAATGTTTAACATTATTTTGTGCTTACAAATTCCACTATTTGGTCACGGAAACACAATTTTTAGGAGGGACAGAGTACAATTTTGAGGCAAAATCAGGGACGTCCCTGAAAATCAGGGACAGTTGAGAGGTATGCCTCCAACTCTAGACTGTGGAACATAAATGTATTGTTTGTTGATGGCATGAGCAATCTAAACAGTAAGAAGGTCTGAACAGTAATATTTTAATTTACAACATTAGTAATGTAATTGTGCATAATTTCTATAAATAAATTTAAGGTCTGATAATGTAGCCAGGGTATGTGTTAACTTGCTTTGATCTCTCACAACAGGTAGTAATAGTAGTAGTAGTAGTAGTAAATATTTTATTCTGAAAATTCGGAAAAGGATAGCCAAATTGAGCAGAGGCTCATTTTCAATGGGGCCCCAATGTATAAAATAAATAGTCACACAGAATATGTACATAAATACAAGCACAGCAAATAAAATATACAACCTGCATCAAAAGACACAATACTGTACATGGCAGACATGTAGATGTTTTTCAATTAATTGCAACAAACTTTAGGCATTTCAGCACTTTTTACAAGCCAAGATCTTAATTGATGCCAAGATGGAGGAGATATTGACTTGATATATAATGTGCTATTTTTGAGAATGAAAGAGATCATGCCATTTATTAGGAGGAAAATTATTGTTTAGATACATAGACACTGTCAGCAGTTTATTTTATTTATTTTATTTAGGTTTTGTTGACTGGGTAAGTGCACTAGACAAATCCTGCCTATTTTCAGGAACGACCCGGGGGAGGGGGATACAAATGAATGCCAACTAACCTTGAACTGGATTCAGCTTGTTAGTGGTATTTTTAGTGAATGGAGGAAATTTGGCCCGGGCACCAGGGAAATTCCCCTACTCATCTGTAGGGGGACCGGCCGTCTGTTTGCAAGATGGCAACTCGGAGTGAGACTCCAGTGAAGGAGGACGCTCCTCTGGTGGGAGAGCAGGCCTCCTTTTCCACCAAACCGATGCTAGAGGCTAATCAGGTTCCTTGTTTGGATGTGGATTCAGAGGAAGAACTGCAAGAAATGTTCATATCTACGGAGGATTTAAGTAATATTGACGAATATTCAGAGCTGGGAAAAGGAAAAGAAGAACAAAGTGATGTGGTTTTGTCCAAAGATTCATGTCAACATTTAAACTCAAAAGAAAAAGCCACAGGGGAAAAGAGAAAAAATTGTGATATCCTTGCTGGCTAAACAAAACACTGACACGCTCCCTGTCAAACGCCCCAACTAGCCTGTCAGATCATCGGATGACACAGCAACATCAAAGGCCGTGATGGGGCCGGGTGAGTCAAGCTCTGCAAATTTACATACTACCACTCCTTCAGATCGGGATAATGTGCTTTGTAAGGCTGACAGAGAAATTGTTGAAAAAAACGAGTGCCTAAAGCCTGTAGGTATCCAGAAAGAGAATGAAACCATTGATATTGCGGAAAATCCATGAGCAGCAGCACTGCAAGAGGGTCGGGGAGTGGACATGAAATTTGCTACAACCAGCTTATCCACTGAGACAAATGCACCGCTTACAAAATCAGCTGGGTTTGTCTTTAAAAAAACAGTTTTGACTATAACATCAGAAACTGCATCACCTCAGATAATATATCAGAAAAGCCCTGTTTCACAAAAAGGAATAACTTGTTTTACATTTAAAAAGACTGAACAGGACAAGGCTATGAAGGCAAATGGGAAATCTGACCATTAACTTGCGATTGTAAACCCTCCCCTTTAAACCCAATATATCTTTACCCCTAGAGACTGCTAATCCTTTGATTTATTCCTGCTTTACCCTTAGGGCCTTGGTCATCACAGCAGGCATTATTAGAAGCAGGATGGCAGCAATCGACGAAAGGCCTCTGGCTATCTGATCCTGCATGGGATTCTTCTCTAAATTTCCTCTCAGTCCTCTCCAACTTGGAAACCAGGGACTGGAGTAATAGCAGAAAATGTGAAAAGGATGGAAGATACCACAAATACCTTAGTTGTTAAAAACAAGGGGTTGCCTGTAACAGTTATAAATGAACCTGAACTACCAGTTGGCGAGGTTATTAAACCTCCTGATATTTCTAAACCTCTACAAAAAATGAGGTTACAGACTGATTCCATTTCTCAGGATCCAGAACATACAACAGCACTGAGTCAGAGGCCTCTCATGTGAGAACTGTTCACTAAAGCTAAAAAAGAGGCAGCTCCTAGAAGAATCGCTGTTCGCATCAGTATAAAGGAGGCCTAGAGGAAAGACCAGATAGACATTATGTGGGCAAATGTTTGCTAAAAGATTCCTTACATTTTTCCCCCAAGGAGGTTTTTGCCTTTATAAACATCTCTGGGGAAGATAATTTTGATGTTAGTTTTAGAACAGCTCATGTCTTAAAACTTTTTTGGGAAAGATATGGGCAGGTAAAATTTTCCCCTACTTGGACCCCCTTTCTGGTTATTCCCCTTACCAAACCTTTGATTAAATATGTCACAATTATGTTTAGGAATGAGGGGGTCCATGTGGAGGACAATACTTATTGGTTATCACAGAAATGTAATGTTTTGAGTGCACCTGAACTGATCCTGGATACAGAACAGTTCTGGACAGGTGGCTGGAAATACAAAGTTAATTTGAGACAAACTGACACAGGAATTGCACATGTTCCAAATTCCTTTATGTTGGGCAGAGACAGGAGTGTCTGTTTTCATGGGGGACAACCTAGGGCCTGTTATAAATGCAGCTCAAGGACTCACCTCTCCAGTGTTTGTGGCAAGCCTCGTTGTGACAACTGCGGGGAAATAGGGCATGTTACTATGCAATGTGCTAATCATACTAGATGTGACCTGTGTGAAGATTTCGGCCCTGTGTTTAGTGAATGCCCCTGGGCAGCTAAGAATAAGGCTTCATGTATAAGCCCAGATTTACTAATACAACAAGCACAGGATGCAGTTACACCCCCCTGGGCCTGAGGTAACTCTCACTCAGATTTCTTCTCCCATTGACTCCCCCCTTCCCCCCTCAAATAAGGAAGCAGTGGTTTCAATTCCACTTACACCAAAGGAAGAACTGGTTCTGTTAGATTCTTCTGACCTTATTACCTTAAATCTGGTGTGTTATGAGGACCCTGTTACTGCAGAAAAAAATCCCACTGTTCCTCTATCTACTTCTCCATTGCCCCACAGAAGATCCTCAAGAAATTTAAAGTCTAAATCCCCCCTTCTTCGGTTTCCTTTGAATCCAGTAATTCTCATGCTGCCTTGCTTACTACATGGGGAGATTCTGAAATGGAACTGGGAGACTCAGTCTCCCAAAAATCTTCTCAGGACCCTTCTGCATTACCTGCAGAAGATTATAAAAGGAAAAAGAAGAAAAAATAATGTTTTTTTCCCTAAAACATGCATCTTGCGGATTGTAAATGGTATTTGTTAAATACGTACAGTTTGTTAAATACTGCTAAAAGACATGCTATATTACAGTATATTCATGAGAAGAAGATAAATGTTTGTTTTTTTACAGGAAACATGGATGTATTCTTTTGAACAAATTCTAACATTTAAAAGAGACTGGCCCTGGGGACCTGCTTTCTGGTCTTTTGGTAGTGATAGTGCAGATGGGGTGGGAATTCTCTTTAACTTTTACAGTTTTACTCTTTATAAATTAATAGATCCCTATCCTGGTTGAATACTAATCTTAGATGGGAAATGGGACAATATAGATTGTAGGTTTATAAATATTTATAATCCACAAAGGCTGACAGAGTAGCATGTATGAAGGCAGTTCAGGTATAGTTAGTCACATCTTATAAGATTTTTTTGTGGAGGTGATTTTAATTGCAGTTTATTGGAAAAAAAATCATCTAACAACAAAATAATTTACTATGATTCCAATACCTTATAACTTTTGTATAAATACCTTAGTATTGAAATTGTGAATGAGTACACATATTTAGGAGTAAAATTTACATCAAATGGCAAATGGTCTAAACATTTAAAATTAAAGGAAAAATAAACTAGACAAAATGTGCACGCAATACTTAGATTTAACTCACAGTATGATGGGACAACTGTTGCTCCAGCCCTGCAAGCTTCTGAAGCTAAAATCAATCCAATAATGCTTTATGGTTCAGAAGTGTGGAGTTAATCTCCCTACTCAACTGAAGTTCCATTTTCTCTATTCCACTGCTCATTATCAAAAGTCAGTAGATCTGGAGCAAACGTGGGTAGAGTTCCTCTCAAAACTCTGGTGAACTTAAGATGCGTATGTTATTGGATTATGTGAATTGAATGAAAAAGTAGATTTTTGATCCAATCTTTGTTTCTCAGAGAAGATCAAGTGGTAACAACAGTTGAATGTCTTTTTGGCTAGGTAAATTACAAAATATCCTACAGTTGAAGCCAAAGAATTGGTGAGATATTTCCAGATATTTCCCAATGTTTTTAAAGAGATTCTCTCTGTTGGCTCTTTAGGGGTATTGCAGGCAGGAAGGAGTTTCTCTAGAAATAGCACAACAATTTCAGTGGCTCAGTAGGTAGCACACTCGCCTCTGAGGCTGGGAGATCAGAGGGCTGTGGGTTTAGTTCCCACATCTGGCACTTGGGTTAATATCCCAGTACTGACACTGTAGTGCAGCATGAGAGGGGTGCTGCACTTCTGAGGTGCCGTTTTTCAGATGAGATGTTAAACCGAGGTCCCATCTGTCTGGATTGGTGGTAGTTCAGGTGGATGTTAAAGATCCCATGGCACTTATCGAAAAGAGTAGGGGAATGTTTTATTCAAAACTGAAAGCAAATCATACAGAAATATATCAACATCATACAAAACTGAAACAAGAAACAACAACAAAACAAGTGAAATCATATAAGATACAGGAAATCCAAGTAAAGAAAAAAAAAAAAAAACAAGCCAAAAAACAACACTATAAACTTTAACCAGTATCCAACCATTGTATCGCCTTCCATTTCTTATGAAACTGGGACGATGATAAGGCACGAAAATCAGAATGCCAAATTTCAAAAAGCCAATTATGAATCCTCCAAAATAGTTGGTCGGGGGAAATAAAAAAAGCATGCAGGGACCAAGTACAGCGAACCTGCCAAACATGATACTTGATACCCCCAAAAATTAGTCTAATCGTATCTGCAGTAAAGGAGTACCACTCCAATGACAAAATACCAAAAAATAAACAAGTAGAATCAATAGCTGGAAAATGGAAATGGGCCCACTGAACATAAAGCAGGGACCAAAACTGTAAAATAAAACGACATTCAAAAAACTAATGTAACATCATCTCTAATTGAGTCGTACAAGTGAGAAATCTTGGACAGTATCTTTCCTCAATACTCTTACATTTCAAATTATTCTTAACATTCAGTCTACTATGGACTGTAAGCCACGTAACATCCCACATATAATTAGGAAGGCTAGAAGAAGTAAGCAAGGCAGAAACTTGGGGCAAATCAGTACGGACAATTTCTGGAAAGGCACAACTTTCCGAATAATATTGATCTAACAAAAAATAATACAACCTTTTTCTAGAAAATTGAGTAAAAGAAACGAAGGAAATCTTCCATTTCTTAATATTACCAAAACAGGAATGGAGATAACCTGGTAACTGAACAATAGGCATTTGTTTATGGATGAGACCATCCTTTGACCAACCAGCCAACCAAGGAGAGACATGATCAGAAAGCCATAATGCCCACACCTTAGAACTGCCAAGGACAAGTGGAGAAACATTTTTATATAAATAAATACTAAAAAAATACAAAAAATGGGGTTAACCATATTCAGACCACCAGAATCAAGGGAACAATACAAAATATTCCTCTTGACGGGGTTCAGATGACTCCCCCAGATTGTACGAAAAAAAGACCATAAAGAGCCGCTTCCTTAGAAACAGGCACGGCATAAACCGCACTCAAATGCAAAAAAAAAACAATAAGAAAGGTATTAATCATATAAATCTGTTTCTTTTTAGACATATTCCATTTGTTCCAAAGAGTAACCTTCCAATTTGCAGTCTGAAGAAGCATTTCCCAATTATATGTAGCAGTGTCAGTGTCACAAAAAAAATAAATGCCTAGAATTTTACAGACAGTATTAATAACTGGAATTCCCATAATAACTGACTGTGAGGAAGTATGAGTGCCATAATAACAACATTTACTCTTAGATAAAGTGAAGGAAGCCCCAGTTCCCTCCTTGAAGGCAGTAGTCAACCATTCTACAGCTGTACAGGAAGGGATGTCAGCCCAAAAAAACATAAATCATCAGCATATGCAATAACAGGGATTTCAGCATCATCTGAGCCTAAAGAGGGACCTCTGATAATATCCATATGGGAAATGGCAGAAAGTAAAGGTTCTAAAGAAAAAACATATAACATGGGGCTAAGAGGGCACCCTTGGCGAACCCCCTTGCCACACGGATGGGCCATGCCCAACCAGCCATTGACATAAGGAACAATAACAGCATTCAAATAATAATTCGGTAACCAGCCAACAAAACGAGAAGGGAAACCCATAGCCTGCATGCAAGTCCAAAGGTAGAGATGGGATACACTATCAAAAGCTTTCGCTTGGTCCAACATAATACAAATACCAGCAAGTTCATCCCTTTTACTACGTTCAAGAATTTCACGAATCAAAATCAGGGCATCCGTGATAGTACGGCCAGGTACGGAACAAAACTGTGCTGGGGAAATAATGTCAGACAAGAAACAAGAGATCCGTAAGCCCAGAATTTTGGTAAAAATCTTGCAATCCGAATTCAAAAGTGTGATTGGGCGCCAATTATTCAGGTCTCCTTTGTCTCCAGACTTGTGAAGAAAAATCAAAAGCCCCTCATTCATACTAGGAGGAAAAGTACCAAGAGAAAGACAAGCATTAAACATGGAAACCAAATGGGGACCCAAAATAGTACCAATTAAGCCATATACTTCATTAGGGAGTCCATCCTTGCCAGGAGCTTTACGTTTAGGAAGAACCTGAGTAACAACATGAAATTCAGATAAGGAAATAGGAGCCAACAGAGATAACATAAAAATGTCAGGAATTTGTGGCAAAGAACTATATTTTAACCATTCAGCAATAGATTGTGAAGTGACATTAAAATCCGTGGCAAACAATGACTGGATGTGAGTATCCACCAGACTAAGGATGTCTTGCTTATTTGAAACCCGAACACCCTCTGGATCCAATAAAACATTAATATCTTTCTTAGTCCTATGAGACACATTGACATCAAAAGGATTTGTACTGCTAGAGGATCCCTGAGTACTAAATCTCATATCCCTCTCGAGTTGCTGTTGCTTTAAATTTTGAATCTTTGCCAATTCAGCCTTAACTGCCTGTAAAGCATGAAAATCAACAGGGAAACCCAAATGAAGTTGGGAATAAAAATTAGTCAATAACTGCTGAAGGGATTTATGGGAAGCCCCCAAAATATGGCCAATCTCAAGAAAATATTCTTTAAATAACAGTTTAGAGTCCTCCCACCAATCTTGTAGGGAATCACAAAGAAAAAAAACGGAGTCACAAGCTTGTAAAAGAGACAAAAAACCTTCCCGCACTGCAGGAATATCCAGAAGTGACAAATTTAACTTCCAGTATCCCGGGCCTTTAGAAGTTTGTGCATAATCAGAAAGAGAAAAGCTAAGAAGGCAATGATCAGAAGAAGCAACCAAAGAAACTTGAGAGGTATAAACATGAAGAGAAGCGGTCACTAACCAATAAGCAATACGTGATTTTCGAAGGCCCTGCAAATAGGTAAAGGAAGAAACATCCTCAAAAACATCATGGAGACCAGTTACTTTTATCAAATCATTCAAACAGTGAGTGTCACAGTAAAGTTTGGAAGTATCAGATTTAACTGTCCGGGAGATATTAAAATCACCACCCAACAGAGTATTCCGACTAGAAAGCAAATGGGGCCGAAGAAGGTGCAACAGTTGAACATGATCCCATTTGGACTGAGGGGCATGGATATTAATTAGTCTAAAGGGAATAGAATGAATAGATACATCAAGCAACAAAACTCTCCCAGGAGAAATGTGAATCACATCTGTCACTTTAATAGTATTAGAAGTGAAACATATTCCAATACCAGAGCAGAGGTTGGTGCCCCCTGACCAATAACAAGGACCCCAGCCCCATAGATCAGCAGCTACAGAAAAATCCTGAACAGTATACAATCTGGTATCTTGGAAAAAAATGACATCATGACGTAAATTTGAAAATAAAGAAAAAGTGACTCTCTTTTTATACAAAGACCTAAGGCTATTAGCATTCAAACTAGCCAAAGTAACATCATGCAAGGATTGAGAAAGGGGGATCAAGAGTGAGAGTTCAATTTTCTATTGCTCTTACGAACCCAACCCGGGAAGACTTTTTCTGTTTACATTTAACACCCACCCTTGGGTCAGGAACAAAGTCAGGATCAGAGGCCATGTCTACTTGGGAGGGATGTTGTGAGGCAGAATCGGAGTCATGATCCACAGTGTCCATAGAGGCCAAAATACCAAATTTATTTGACACCATTACAGGGGCTGGAGACTGAGCCCAGTCAAGTACAGAACTGTGTTCTACTCCAGAGAGAATAGGAGAAAATGAAATACTGTCTTCCACTACCTGAGTGTCCAAAGGAGGTACCAGCAAAGGAGGTGACAGAACTGGAGGGAGTGGAGTCACAGGACCAGTGGACACTATAGGAAGAACTGTGGGAACAGGAGCACTGTTTAAAGGACGAGAGGTGGGAACAGAAGGGATGGAAGCCAAAGCAGCAGAGTACGATTTTGGCTTCTGGGAAGTAACAGGCCCACTCCCATGCAAAAGATTCCTAGCTGCTCTAAAAATAAGTAAATCCTGCATAGCAAAATCTGAATCCGTAGTGTTATGTGCAGCCTTCGGGCAATCAGGGAAGACATGCCCTAAGTCATCACAAAAGGAACACTTCACCGGATTCACACACTGGTAGCCAGAGTGGCCACATTCCCCACATTGAAAACAAAAAACCTTCTCACGTGATGTGCTAATGTGCCTGGGAGAGGCACATTTATAGCAACGTCGGGGTTGCCCCGGGTAAAACAAAAAACCTTTATCTCGGTCAATAAAAAAACTATTTGAAGATGTACAAAGTCATCATGGACACTAGGGAGTTTGATTTTAAAACGCCAACCCCCATTCCAAAATCCTTCACAATCCAAAATAGGGTCAGGGTCACCCTGAACCTCACACCGACGTTTCAACCAGGAAAGAATATCCACTAAATTCACACCCTCATTATGAAATAAAATAGTAATAACTCTAAAAGGCTGCTTTGTCAATGGCACCACATGAAAGGGAGACCATAAAGGGTTAGTTTTTAGTGAGGCATAGCGTAACCAAAAAGTTTCCAGAGCAGATGGAGTCCAAAAGCTTATGTCAAAAGAATGCTCCCCAGGAGCGTGAATCAGGGCATAAATGTCTGCAGGTGAGAAGCCCAGGGACTGCTTGACTAAGACCCGTCCCACATAAAAACGATCTGGAACTTCTGGTAGCCCACCCAAGTATCGTAATCTAACGGCATTACGCCATTTTGCCAATTCAATTGGTTTTGCAAATAAATCAGGAGAAGCAGCCTTGGGGGGGCAGGTAGAGGAACAGGGAAAACACTCAGAACCTCAGCAGAAAAATCACCAGAATCCAAGGCAGGAGGAGCAGGAACAGTACTACCTGTATCGGCAGCCAAAGGCTCAGTAGGCAACCTCGAGTCATGAGAAGAAGCATTGTCTAAAGGTAAAGAATCAGCCACCATAGAAACAGAATGGGCCAAAACATCATCCGGTGTGTTAGGGTCGACTACCCAAGATCCATCAGGAAGCCGCTTCCAACCCGCTTTGGAAAGTGCAGATTTGGGAGACCAAGAGTCTGTAGACAGTGCAAACGATGAATCTGCTGTTGAAACATGCAACACAGATGCTACCTCAGGAGTCTGCGCCGGAATCTCCACGTCATCAACCAGGCCTGGGCCAAACTTGAAAGTGCGACGAGGTACCTCTGGGGATATGCCAAGGAAGCGTTTACATTTTTTGTCAAGCAAATCTTCCCTAGCAGACGTAAGGGCGAGTTCGGTTTGTACAAGCTGAACTCGCAGAGCTTCTCACTGCACAACTATGTCCGAGACCACGGAGTCATCAAAACTCTCTTCTACTGCACCCAATACAGGTTGAATAGTAGCTGAAACATTGGCTGCAACTGCGGGAGGTGAAATCCCATTAAGGGCAGACGTAGCAAGTCCCAGCCCGATATCAGCTGTGCGACCGTCCTCCTCCAGTGCCGACTGCATACTGACCTCCTCCATAGACGCCACTATGAGACAACGCCCCACCAGAGTAGGGGAGATTTTTATTGAAATACATCAGAAACACATCAAAGATAATCCAAACCAACAATGATACATGTTTATCAAAAGGGAAAAAAAAAACAGAAAAAGAAATTTACAAAGCTCAAAACAAATTCAGATCAAATTATGCAAATAATCTCTTATTTATATATTTAATAAAAAAAGGGAAACCCTTCCACCATTGTAGCACCTGACATGCAGAGTGTTTTAAGCATTCTGATTTATAAATATCTTGAAGTTCTTTACAAACTAATATGCTCAAACATTCAAAAGATATTCTATTCTGATGTAGCACCCATTGGCAATGAGCCTGCCACAGATAAAATCTAAGGCAGCAGAAAAACACTATTAAAGAGTCTGGATGGAACTGAGATAATCCTGGTCCATATTTCCCCACCACCAGTATATCATATGTCAGAAAACAGAGCCAATTTAATTTCCATTTGATTGCTAAATAATTCCATAAAGCAACTGTATAAGAACAGTGTAATAAGAAATGCTCCATAGTTTCCATCTGCGCGCTATACATTCCATATAGGGACAGTTTCATTCTGTAATGCTTTTATGTTTAGCGTTACCCCTTATATTCAACCTCCCATAGACTGTAAGCCACAAGTTCTCCCACGTTTTCTGAGGAATTCTTGAAAGTGTTAACTGGTGGAGAATGTAATGGTTATCTGTAGGGACAATTCTTAAAACAGGGTTCCTTAGGATAATTTCTATCAATGATATCTTGATATAGAGGTTTTGTGGAAAGTGTGATGGGACCGTTTTTCATGATACCCCATTTATATAATTTTTGAGCAGCTGGCAAAAAATAGGGGGGGGAATATTCAGATGTGGGTGTATTTTTGGTGCTATTTGTAGCCATGACTTAAAATATACAGCTAGGCCTTTTGTCATCCAAGCCTTTGAAATATTGTCCTTGCTGTGTAGTTTAGTGCCAACCGAATGCTTAAAAAACAAAGCATGGAGGAAAACAACTGGTTCTATCATGTTGAGACCCCCCTTTTTGAGATCCAAATAGGTATAATTGCATTTAATGGGATTTAATTTTGAGCCCCATAACATTTGAAAGCATAGCCTATAGATCCTTGTTTCCAATTTGATGGGTAATGGATATAATACTGCTACATACTGTAATAATGGTAAAATAAACTTTTTTAATATAGCAATTCGCTTAATTTTGGAATATTTTCACTGTCTCCATCTGTTCACCTTCTGTTTTGCTTTGATAATACCTTTTCCCATTTTGTTCAGGTAAATTATGTGGTCCAAAAGTGATCCCCAATAATTCTAAAGGAGTGGAAGATATAGACAGTCCATACCAGATGGAATCAGGATGGACATTAGGCCCAATAAAAAGACCTTTACTCTTCCCATATTCAATTTGGCATTGAAACCTTCTGATAAAGTACAATTTCTTGTAAAAAGATTAATTTGTCCAGGATCTGAAAAAAGCACAGATATCATCAGCATAAGCTTGAATGCATAAGGCATGCGGGATGCCAGGCCAGTAATTCAGTCCATTTCGAGATGCTACAGCCAAATGGAGTAAAGGATCAAGGGAAAACTATACAGCAAAGGGCTCAAAGGGCATCCTTGTCGGACTCAGAGTGTACTGTGAATTTTGTCTGACCACACCTTTTAAAAGAGGTCGGACTGTAAAAAAGAATATAATAACTGTAATTGAGATATAAAAAGTGATGGAATTTTGTACGCCTTTAATACTGCAAACAAATATTTATATAAAACTCTATCAAAAGCTTTTTCCTGATCTATTGTTACCACACAACCGGACACTCCTGAAATATTACAATGATAAATGATATCTCTTAT
Organism: Neoceratodus forsteri; assembly: GCA_016271365.2. Lineage (NCBI taxonomy): Eukaryota > Metazoa > Chordata > Ceratodontiformes > Ceratodontidae > Neoceratodus > Neoceratodus forsteri. The sequence goes on along the minus strand of CM057456.1, from coordinate 1,167,295,143 downwards.
GGTCCCTAAGGCTTGTTGAATATTTTTATCAGGTAAACCGCAATACTGAACTGGAGATAGCACCCTGGAGGCATACGCTTTTAAGCGAGTATTTAACATATGTGCCAATATTTTATAATCTGTGTTCACCAAAACTATAGGTCTCCAATTATTTATTTGAGTATGGTCCCCTTTTTTATAAAGATAAAATAGAAGTCCTTCAGAAAACTCGGAATGTATAATGTTATTAGTAAACCAATAATTGTAAGTAATAAATAAACAGTCTACCAATTGTAAAATAAATTGTTTATAGAAAGAGTGAGGGATACCATCCAAACCTGGAGCAGGATGAAGCCGTAATGCTTTAATAGCTTGTGTAATTTCTATTTTAGTGATTGGAGATTGTAAATTTTGTACTTCTATTGGGAAAATCGGGATCTCCACTGACCTTAAAAACTTATTTATGTCTGAGGATAAAATATTACTGACTGATTCAAGAGAGCCATAATGTCTCAGAATTTCAGCCTCTATGTCTACTAAAGAAGTAACTGTTCTGCCATCTGGGGTAGTTAGAGACTCCAAAGAGCCTGTATGTTTTAAATCTTTACAGGCTTCATAGGGATTGCCTATAGACGAGGATGTTGTGCTGCGATTCAGAAGAGACTGAATTGATCTTGCTCTGGTAGATTCAAAAACTTTCATGGTGTCCTTTACTGTGTAAATCTGACTAGAGTAATCATAATTGGATGAATTTGATAAAGTAATTAATTTATGCAACTGTTGCCTAAGGGATAAATAGTGCAGAAAGGAGGCATTTCCTCTTTTTTTTCCATATTTAGAAAACCACTTTTTTATGTCAGCTTTGGTGTCCATCCATCATTCACCTTTATCAGTATATAGACATTCAACTGACAACCTAGCATGAAACAAAACTGTTACCTCCTGAATAACCACTGGATCATTTAACATAGAGTCATTAAGCTTCCATCTGCCATAAAGAGTAGATTTTGGAACAAAATGATGCATAGAAAATAACAAGAACAAATGGTCTGAAAAAGTAACTGGAATCATAGTTAAAGAACCTTTAGGAACATTTGCTGATACAAAGATATAATCAATGGTCGAGGAATAATTGTTCCGTGTATAAGTAAACTTAGGGCCTTTAGTATTTAGTAAATGACAATTGAATAACCCAGCCGAAGAAATCATCTGAGATAATGCATGGGAATCACAATATATTTTTTTTGTATCTCCTTTTTTTCGCTTGTCCCCTATAACCAAGGGACAATTAAAATCACCACACAGAAATATTTTATAGTGTGCAACTAAAAAGGTTGGATTGCTCTTATGAGATTTACTCTTTCTGCCTTTATTTGGGCAGCATAAACTGAAATAAATGACAGTCCATATTATTCCATAGACCATCTAAAATCAAAGCTCTCCTGGTATCAAATCATATAATTTACGGAGAGAAAATTGAAAAGAATGAAAAGGATCCCAATCCCATCAGCCACATTCTGGCCGAAAGACCAATAGGATGGACCCAGTCCCATTCCCTCTTAAAAGAATGAATCTGATCTGCAGCATGCATCCAGGTTTCCTGAATTAAACAAACATCTATGGCTTTATCATGTAAAAATTGAAACACAACCCTTCATTTTTCATAATTTAACAAACTATGAACACTGAAGGAGCAGACTAAACCAGCAGTCATTCAAAATTCCATTAGAAAGAGTACCTAGATCTTTTTCCTCTTTTTCTTTTTTTTCCCTTTATAATCACCATCTACATTTTTTTTCTGACCTTGGTCATTAAAGGATTTTTGGGAATCCGAATCCCCCACTTCCATTTCAGAGTCTCCCCAAGGGGTAAACAAGGCAGCATATGAATTTTTAGATTCCACTGGGGTGGGCGGATCTGAGGGAATGGATTTAGAAAATCTAGAAGATCTTCTACAAGGCAAGGGGTCCGAAAAAGGTACACTAGTACCATCTTTTGGAGGAATGGGCATATCTGAATAACAAACTGGAGTGAGCATATCTGGTTTCATGATTTGTACTGGAGCCTGGTTCAAAACCTCTTGTGATTCTAAATCAATAGAAATCACTAAGGGATCCATGGATGGAGTTTGGGGATGTAGAAAAGAAGGGGGGAGTCAGGAAGATCCTTGTGGGGGATTACAGAGACCAAAGGGTGGGGTGGAATGGGGGGAGGTTTGAGAAATATCATTTGAGGTACTGGGGCCGGGCTGAGCAGGGTCCGCCAAATCTTGCGCTTGCTGGATGAGAAGCTCAGGGCTAATACAGCTTGCTTTGTTACGGGCTGCCCAAGGGCAGTCACTGAAGACATGCCCATATTCCTCGCAAAGGTCACAACGAGTATGGTTAGCACATTGCATAATGCTGTGACCAATTTCCCCACAGTTGTTGCAACGGGGTTTGTCACAAGTGCTTGAAAGATGAGTGTGAGAACCACACCTATAGCAGGCCCGGGGTTGACCTGCATAAAAACAGACCCCACGGTCTCTGCCCAAAAGGAAGGAGTTTGGAATATGCTCTATTCCTGTTTCACCCTGCCATAGTTTTACCTTGTACTTCCACCCCCCAGTCCAGAAAAGCTCTCCATCCAAAATGGCTTCTGGTGAACTGAGTATTTCACATTTCTGTGATAACCAGTATGTGATATCTTCGACATGAGCGCCTTCATTACGAAACATAACGGTCACATACTTAATTAAAGGTTTAGTCAGAGGTATAACTACAAAAGGGGTCCATGTCGGAGATGTCTTGACTTGCCCATACCTCTTCCAGAACAAATCTAGTGCATAAGATGTTCGAAAACTAACGTCATAATTATCCTCTCCTGAAATATTGATAAAAGCATAAACTTCCTTTGGAGAGAAATGCAGAGAATCCTTTAATAAAATTTTCCCCACATGATATCTATCAGGTCAATTTTCCAAACCCCCCCCTTATATCTTAACCGCACTGCATTCCTGCAGGGAGCAGCCACTTGTTTAGTATTAGAAAAAAGCTCAGACAGTAAGGGTTTAGATTCTCGTGACTGATCTGACAGCAAAGGAGGGGGTTTCTCTCCAACACCCTGTGCCCCAGGTATCAAAGGTGGAAAAGAGTCAGTAGAGACTGTTTTAGAGCTGTCCCAAATCAGTTCTGAGGCAGGGGACACAATTGTAGTATGAGTCAGAATGAATAGGAGTATTTAATACAGGCCCGAAGAAACCCCAGGCTTCCATTCTGCTGTGGCTTGGGAGAAAGAAATATCCCACGAGGGTCTGGAATCCATATCCCTTTGTGGATCTAGTCCATCCTGCCCCTGAAAGGGCTTTTTATGTGTCCATGAAGCCATCTCAGAAATATTCTCCCAGGGCCAGAGATTGTGTTTTTACAAAAGGGAAGCGACCTGGTGAGCCTTATCAATGGATTTCAAATTCTTCTTCTCTAGTACAGCACTCTCAGATTTTTGTTCCCAAAGAAAAGTCTGTAGCATTCTCTTGTGAGTTTAACCTGGTTTGGTAGATTGTTGCCGTCCCCTGTTCTGCAGGGTTTGGTTGTCTAAAAACAAACCCTGCTGTCTTTGAAAGTGTGGAATCCGTGGAACCACTATAGGGATTTTTCATGTGGGACCCCAACGACAGAGCCATGCACTTTTGTCTGCAGGGTGAGCTGATGCGCGCCTGCAAGTCAGACTCCTAAGCTCCTCGCTTGTTTTTCTTTGACACCCAGGCTGTTGCTACAGAAACCTCCTGGCTCATTATTGACAGCTGTGCTTGAGCCATCAATGGCTTGGAAAAGACCGGGAGCTGCATTTCAGCCTGTGAGTTAACTTGAGCATTTTTAGACCCAGACATGGTCCCAAGATCAGAAAGGGAAGCTAGTAAACCGAAGTCCTCAGGCTTTTGGCACACACCATTAAAGGTGTTGTAACTGCCAGCCTTGGAAATAGACACATCAGAGCAGGCATTTACTGGTGCAGTCGGTGGCTTAGATTGAATCAGTAGCTGTGATTCAGCTTGTAAACAACCTTGAACATTTTTTTCCTGCACTGTACCATAAACAGAAAGGGGAACAGGTGGACTAGAAACTTTAGGCTTTTGGCACTCTTCACTAAAGGTGTTTTTACTGCCAGCCTTAGAGAAAGCATTTGAAAACTCACCCAGCCCTGCTGTGGTAGATTCAGGAGCAGCTGTGCTATCTGCTAGTTTGACAGGCCTGAAATTCGGGTTGACAGAAGACACTCCAAACTGTAAAATATTTCGTTTTTCTTCCAAACGTTGTTTTTCCAGCAAATGACACTCCTCTTCAACTAATACAAGCTGAAAAAGGTTTTGTTGTCGTGATTCCAAGTTACCTGCTGCATCTTTTTCGATATCCCAAACCAGGTTCCACACATAATCCTTCTGTAGACATATAAATATCCATACTATTTCCTTCAGGGATAGTAGTACTTTCACCCAAAATTTCATCTTCAGCCCCTGTTGAATTCAGACCTGGAGAGGAGGCCTGCTCTTCTGTCTGCAACACTTCCACACCAGGATCCATGGGAGCCGCCATCTTGGTCCCGCAGACAAAAGGGTCCCCCCTGCTCACAGGAAGCAAGAGTAAGGGAATTTCCCCGGTGTCCTGGCCAAATTTCCCTCATTCACTAAAAAAATACCACCAACAGCTTCATCTGATTCAAGGTCAGTTGGCATTCATCTGTATCCCCCTCCCCCGGGTCGTGCCTGAAAATAGGCAGGATTTGTCTAGTGCACTTACCCAGTCAACAAAAACTAAATAAATAAATTTCAGAAAATATCTGATCATGCCTTTGGCTGCAACTGTACAAGAAATTAATCTCTGGGTGTTATGGAAAGATCCTATGAAAGGCATTCTTTTATGTAGCTATAAATGGTATATTGAACATTTCATATATTTATTGTACCAAGAAAAAGATATTGCAGACATAATAAACTCTATTTTTATCTCCATGGTACACCAAGCATAAAGTAATGCAAGGCTGTGAAACATACATATTACCACGGTGGTCAAAAGAATATCCAATAATAACTTGGTGCCAGTTTGAATGTTCAGCCTTAAAGAGAGTTGAGTTTAGGTATGCAAGAAATTCAAACTTAGGAAATAGTGAATGTTACTGTAAAAAAAAAGAGCATGATGAAAAGTTGTATTATTTGTTATTTAATTGTCCCCTTTATGTAAAATAGAGATCTGTTTGCATCATGGATATAATCAAGCTTTATAATTGCTCATTAACTGACTGCATGGAAATCCTTCTGAATTCTACAAGTGTGCTGGATGCCAGATAGCAAACACATTTTGTTAATGCTGCTATGAGACAAAGAAAAAAAAAACTGACTGCTATTGCAAGTCATCTTTCTTTGTAAATGTTTTTGTATAAGCCTGGAAAAAACGAATATTTTATTACGTCTATGCAAATATTTATTAATGACTTTTTATAATGTAAAGTTGTGATTGTTTGAAGTGGCATGGTAAATTAAATAAAGATCAAACTGAAACTGAAACAGATTCACCAAGGCTGTATGGACTTTTTCACTTATCTTTTTAGTTCCCCCCATGTAATGCTTTAATACTAACAGATGCATTCACATATTTTTATCTATCTATCTATCTATCTATCTATCTATCTATCTATCTATCTATCTATCTATCTATCTCTCTATCTTATATTTGCATGGTAGCACAAGTATAGTTAGGGTTGAATGGAGTGTTCAGTGTTAAACTCCAATCTTTGCACATTAATAGCATTCACAGCATTTGACTAAATTGCACAAAATGTGGCATGTGTGGTCCAAGCGGCAAGTTCTCAGGACATTGCATGATGGGCACTTTTCTGGCTTCTGAGATCTAGAAACATCAAAAATGCATAAAAACACCACTTTGTGTCCTTTATGTTTGCTATCACCTACAGCCAAGATGGTTTGGAATTTTCTCCAAACTTTCAAGATTGAAGGGGCTTGTGCTAAGGGTGTGCCTTGCAAAGGTGTTATGAAAAAATATTAAATGGTTCTAGAGTTATAAAGTTTTGAAATGTGGCTTCTAAGCATGCTTAGTAGTGTTTTCTGGATAACCTTCTAATATGAACCCAAATTTCTTCTTTAGACACTATCTGCCACATATGCTGGAGTGTCAAAAATATCCCCATACTCAGTGACATCCCATCCTCTGTCCCCCCACCACCGGAGTGTTATACACAGTCGCTCCATAATTCTCCTCCTCCCCCTATGAGCCTCTGCATGCTTCCTCCTACGATGAGTCAGCCAGAGAAGGAGCAAGCCCACCAACTCCACTTTAACCACGACCCCCCACATCCCTCAAATGAAAAATCACACATGAGCAGCACACCTACTTCAACTCAGCTCCAGGATTCTAACTACTTGTGGTACTGCTCCAGGAGTGTGGTGGGCCCTCTCTCTCTCTCTCTTTCTCTCTCTCTCTCTCTCTCTCTCTGTAGCTCCTCCCCCAAACCAAAAGCCACAGAACTGGTAATCTGAGGAGAGGTAGCTAGGCTGCCCATTTGGCTGATCTCTCAAGTCGTCAACCCAGACATACTCCCCAGTCTCAGGATAGCTTCCCCCAGAATGAGCAAACAAATCTCCCCCGAATACATTCCTTGACTGGGAGCTACCAATCAAGCCCCCCCTCCCCGCCTTTCAACTCCTAAGACCTAAGCTGTGCCCTGATTTTTATCCCACTTTCTATTTTACTAAAATAGGATTACCAAGTAATTAAGTGAGTGGAATCAACTGAATTAAACTAACAAAATGTCTTTATAAGTCCAACAGGGCTCCAAACTGACCACGGGTGAAAACCCTGCACCTCCTATCATTGGAGTGCGGGAGGAAGGAGTGAAAGTCCAGTAAAACAAAACTATTCCCACCATGGTAGAAAAGTGACACATGTCTCTTTATGTAAGAAAAAGAAAGTTCAAGTCCATCATAGGCACCTTCTATCCTTTGCATTAACAGAAATTCTGAGAGTCACCCAATTTTCTTTCTTAAATCCTCCAAGAACTTTGTCACTTTCTCAGCTTCCCAAAATGAATAGACCACTCCCTCATGCTTAATTTTGAGGGTTGCTGGATAAATCAGATAGTTTTCAACTTTAAGTGCTCTGAGCGCAGCCATGACCTCATTAAACATTTTCCTCTTTTTCAGGAGTCTCACTGAATAATCCTGAGATAAAAAGAGATGCTGGCCTTCACACACAAGCTGGCCATTTTCTTTGTAGGTACAGAGCATTGCCTCACAGTTCTGAAAATGGTGAAACCGCATCACAATTTGGCGTGGTGGCTGCCCTGTGGGAGGCCTGGAAATAACTGCCCAATGTGCTCTTTCTATCTTCAGCCGCCCATGCTTGATCTCCATACCCAGAAATTTTGGAAGCATTTCAGTACAAAAATCTATAACATTCCCTTCCTCCATCCCTTCTGGTAAGCCTTGGAGATGGAGATTAAGTCTCCGGTGGTAGTTCTCCTGGTAGTCTGCCACTTCTTTCATGTCCTCTAGGTCTTTTTGCAAAGCTATAATCTGCCCCGGGACACCATGCAGATCATCTTCCATCCTTGATATGCATTCCTCCGCCTCTGTCAAGCGTGTAGCCTGTGCTGCCTGCTGTATTAAAACTTCCTGCAGGCAGCCGACAATGCGAGTTTCGAGTTTGCATAAACGTGGCTCCAAAGCCACAAGAACCTGTCCTGTAAGCTCTCTTCCCAGTGCGCTTACTTCTGTGGTGGAAAGGGATATGACCTGAGGGCTCTTAACCGACATGCAGGCCACAATTTTCTTTGATGCTTTGCCCGCTGCCCACTGACTCTTCCCCACTCCTGACGTTAAATACTTGTCCATATTGTAAGTTTGCTCAGTTTTAATGCACAATAACCCGAATTCTGAAGCGATTTTGTATTTTTAATAAGTTGTTTTACTCTGGTGGTGCGGAGTGAGGTGTGGACACGTCTTTCTCCATCAAGTGCTCATTAGCGCCCCCGTGGCATTTTTTGAATCTCCAAAAGGATCTCTATTTTCTGAGCAAGAGTGAAAGCTGATCTCTTACTGAAAAACACTAGCTGATGTGGAGATGACATTTTCTATCTCTCAGTTCAGCACACAGTGTCATGTTACAGCTGGGAGAGCTAGGTAAGCCAGCTTTTTAGGGCTGCAGTGGGCATAGCCGTGCAGACCTCTTGCTATGAGAAAAGAATTCCCACATTCCTTCCTACCAAACAGCATGTTGGAGTCGAAACACAGTCATCTCTGTGTCTGTGAAGCCCTCTGCTAGTTTTCTCTATAGGCAGTTGCAATGCAATATTTTTAGCCTGTTGGTGGTCATGGCAGGACACGGCTCACTCTGCTGTGTCCCAGATGGCCACCAAACTGTATTGCACATGTGCAACTGCTAGCACATGTGAAGTATGGTGCAGTGGCCATATTGGTCATGGCAGAGTGAGCTGTGTTCCGGCGTGACCGCCAATTACCTTTTTTTTAATTATACATATCCACCCCAGCCTGATTCTCCCTCTCAGTACCCACCCTTCCCAGAAACATAACAATGACACTGGGGGTACCTAATCCCCCAGTGTTGAAATCATGCCTGTGTGACCTTTTGCTTCATATTTCTTTTCCTTCCCTCCACCTGACCCTCCCTCTCAGCAACCCCCCCCCCAGAAATACAACAGTGACACTGCGGGTGCCCAATCCCTCACTGTCTTGATCGTGTTCCCCATAATGCTTTTTATGGCACTGGGGGTGCCCAATCCACCAGTGTTAGGATCATGTTCCTGTGACTTTGTTTTTAAATATGTATTTTTCTCCCCCCCACCTAACCCTTCCTGTTGGCACACCCTCTCAAAACTAACCAATCCCCCAGTGTCACAATCAGGGATCCTCAGTGCAGAATTTGTTTTGTTTCAGCTGTAAAAAGAAAACCATCCATCGATGCCTTTTGCTGCTATTCCTTACCCCACCCGACCCTCCTACTCAGCACCCACTCCCCCACCCCCCAAGCCCTTACTTATCCATCTGGGGTCCAACGCCATACTCCTCAATGGACCACAGACACATTTTCACTCTTTAAAGCCGGACTGTGAACTAAAGAAATAAGTATGCGGTTCAATGTATTTCAGTGGGGTTTGAACTTAATGCCATAACTTGTGAATTTCTGCATATTTTTGGTCCATAATTTTAACATACCTTCTTTGGGATCCCAGCTCATGAATAATGTCACTGTCATTAGGCAGATCTGTCCCAAATGGTGATGTTGCAGTCCCTGCACAAAATCACCTTTCAGGCAGGAGTTAAAATATTTTATCTGTCCTTGTTCATGAGGTGGGGTCATAAGAAGACTATGTTGAAAATTTGGTATAAAAATATTGAAAAACAATAAAGTTATGAGCCTACATTGAATTATACAAATGCAGGCTCATAGCTTTGGTACCTTTTAGTATTTTTACCCCAAATTTTCAACATAACCCCATCTATACAGAACCTCATGAATGTGAGAGCTGTCATTTTTCAAGTCCTGGACAAAATTTTTTTTTTTACACCCTGAAAGGTGATTTTGCAGTCCCTGCATGAAATCATTTTTTGGGAAGGAGTTTAACATTTTCTCTGCCCTTGTTCATGAGGTGGGGTCATAAGAAGGCTATGTTGAAAATTTGGTGCAAAAAAAAACAACCCTGGCCCAAAATGTGTTTTTGCGTTCCAAAAGTTGATTTCACAGTTCCTGCACAAAATCACCTTTCTGGTAGGAGTTGAATATTTGCTCTGCCCATCTTCATGAGGCATGGTCATAACAAGGCTATGTTGAAAATGTTGTGTACAAATATTAAAACACAAAACATTTGTGAGCCTGCATTACATTTTGCTAATGCAAGCTCATCATTTTGGAAGTTTTCAATATTTTTACTCCAAATTCCCCCCATGCAGCCCTTTCAGCTCTGTCCAGAGTTTGTTAAATTAAGTGAGAACAGCTGAGTGATCAGTTTAATCAATTTCATCCTCCTAAGCATCAGATGGATATCAAATTTCAAATTGTGTTTGAACAATATGCTGAAGGACCAACATAAACTAAGTGGCAATGGAAAATGAGGTAAGAGAACTGCTTTACAAGTGTCTGCTATACAGGGGTTGATCACCATAACTGCATAGTTTAATATTGGCTGTATAGCATTTTGCTTTTGGCAGACTGGACTTGTCTGCTGTAAGCAGTTGTCCAGTATAAGTGGGCTGGACTGTAGCTGAAATATTATGTTTATAAAATACATGTTGAAGTGCAGAGTTGCTCTTTAACCCTACTTGCCTGACAGTAGAAGTCAGTTTACTTGTAACAACATTAGACTTAGTTTTCTATTCACATCATGGATTCTTAATTGACATTTAACCACACACCTTTAAGTTAGTTACTCTTCTTTTATAGAAGATAGTATACATGTTTTTTGTGAAGAAAAAAATAAAATGTGTCATGAGGAAATGGAGTAATACTATTTGTTTTTTGCTGTTTTATATAGAAAAATATGGAGCCGAGTAGTATACAGTATATGTTTTTTCCTGCCTAATTTTATTTACAGCACCTAAGGAAGATGGAATATTGTCTATTAAACAGTCATGCAGTATAGAATATGTAGGGATCATATGTAGATTCTTTTTAGGTGCAATCTGAGGGTGGGGCTTATTTATAGTGTTTCACTAAAATCAGAAAAATGTAAAGAAATGGATGTGGTCGGGTCAGGGGTATGTAATTAAAAAGTTAATGTACATTATACCCAACTTGTCCTGTAGTGAGACTAGAATGGAGAAATATCCAGAACAGAGAGCCAGGTTACCATCATGAGTAAAGGTAATGTGAGTATACCTGGGACAGAGAGATGGCAAGGCAATATTTTTTATACTTTGCCCTGTCCCTTGGGTTCAGAGTACTGTACAAGGAACAGTACATCCAAAAAGAGATTACAGATAGATAGATAGATAGATAGATAGATAGATAGATAGATAGATATTTTAAGAGCACAGTTGCACCCCTAAACAGTGGTAGCCATGACATGGTCAGATATTTCCAAATATTTCACAAAATATCTAAACAGATTCTCTCTGATGGCCCATACTGATACTGCAGACAGGCAGGAAATATCCAGAAATGTTACAGACAGTTCAGGAAATATCTGATCATGTTTATGGCTACCACTCTAGCTAGGGTTAAATCTTCACTTTTATGTTAAACTGAAACTTATATGCTTTAATAACTTTGCAACTGTTCAATGGATTCACATGAAATGTGGCATGCACATTCAGGGACCTGAGATCTCCCAATGTAGTAGGTTTTATTCTGGTCAGATATGTGGGTGCGGAGATATGGAGTTTCAAAATCATGTAAATTGCCACATTTTATCAAATTCTTTATTATGACGTTGTGCAAAAACTGTGTGGAATTTTGGTCTGAAATTCTTAGGGTATATTGGTCCTGGGTCACAGTGGTACCTTTTGATGGTTTGTTAAAAAATATTAATCCATTCCAAAGTTATTAAATGTTAAAGTTTCCCATTATTTCCTATGGGAAAAGTTAAATTTATGGCTCAAAATAGGATTCTTGACCACAAATGTGGAATCCTAGTTTGAGAATGTGGAATCCTGTTCCACAAATGCAGAATCCTAGTTCATACTGCCATCTTGTTTTCAGTTAGTGAGACAAACAAACTTACATTTCTTAAATTATACAGGGCTTTGGTATACAACAACAGTTGTGTTTAATCGGGGCCCAAAGAGTCTCATTCTGGAATAATTGTTTTTTAAATGTGGAGAAATGTCTTTATTTTATCCACAGAAATCCTTTGCTGCTAACCGCAGAAAACGTTTACAGTGAAACAGGATTCTTTTCTGCAATTTGCCAAACAGGAAGCTCAGACAAGAATACTTTTTTTTGCAATTTTCAATATAGCCTTCTTCTGACACCACCTCATGAACAAGGGTGGTGAAAATGTTCAAATCCTACCCAAAAGGTGATTTCCCCAAGTAACCACAAAATAGCCTTTCAGGACAGATTTGCCAATTTCACTGCCATTGTTCATGAGGTTGAGTCCCAAAAAGACCATATTGAAAATTTGGGCTCAAAATATGCAAAAATGGCAAAGTTACACATCAAAGTCAAAAACTCCATTGAAATACATTGAACCGCACTTACAGTACCTTAGTTTCTCATATTGCAGTCAGTGGTTCTAGCTGTAAGACGTATCTTCAATTAGAGAGTGGATCTTCACCCTGTGATCTGTTCAGGTGAGTGGGGATATACTGGAGGTGTGGGGTGGTGTGTGCGGAATGGGAAGTGGGGTGGTAGAGTCAGATTGGCTAGGGACCATTTTCGGTTTTGCAGATTAAAAGAAAAAAACATTGAGGGATGGTTTATCTTTATTTCAGATAGGGACAGTGATCAAATCAAATCAAATCAAATCAATCTTTATTTATAAAAGGCACCTTTCTAAAACCAAGGTGCCTGCACATAACATGATAAAATCAATAAATAATTCAAACAATATTAGAATTAATATGAGCAACAGCATTCAAAACTCATTATACACCAGGCTAAAAAGATATGTTTTTAAAGCCTCCTTAAAACTTTGGACAGACGGGCAAGTAGAGTAGAGGTGCCATTAGACACTGGGGAAATACAAAAAATACATGAGAATGGTGATTAGAGGGTGAGGGGTGCCACTAGACACCAGGGAAAGACTACAAACATTATGGGGATGTTGATCAGAGGGTGGGGGATGCAATTAGATACCCAGGAAATACAAAAATATCATAGGAACAGTGATCGGGGGGGTACCACCAGGGAAAGACTAAAACATCACAGGGATGGTGATCTGAGGGTGGGGTGCCACTAGACACCAGGGCAACATTGCACACATACAGGGATGACAAAGGTGGGCAACACAAGACACCAGGGAAACAATGTCTCACTGCTCTCACTGCAGCCCACAGCATGAGTTCCAGCTGCAGAAGCCAAGAAAGTCCTGCTGTTCTCATACAGAGAACACGGGTGAAAAGCTCATCTCGCTAAACTGGTCACCTGGGATTCTGAGAGTCCAAGAAAGGTAATTCTGGCTCTTATTTTGAAAAAACAAACATCAGATTTGGCTAAACCAGGCCTTTTTAGCAAGGTTCTGGTGGTTTTTTTTTGGTTTTTTTCAATAACAGCATTTTATGTATTTTCCATGCTTGTTAGTTCGAGGAGAAAATCAAGAAGATGGTGGCTCCCACAACATAGTAAAATGATTTCTGCTTTGCCAAGCAAGTGGTGAGAAATCAAAAAAGGGTCTTGTGACATCCATTTTTCATTTCACACCAGAAGATTATGTCAAAAAACCTACTGCGCATGCTCAGAATGGGAAAGCATAACACTTTAAAGCCTTATAACTCTGGAACCATTTAATATTTTTTCAACAGACCTTTCAAAGGCACTACCTTAGCACACGACACCCATGCCCTGCAAGTCTAGGGAAAAAATTCCATTCCATGTAGGCTGATGGAGAGCAAAAAAAAACAAAACATGTTAAGTATAGGAAAGAAAATTAGACAGTTACAGAAAATGACATATGCGAATCTCAGAAACCACACAAGCTGATGCCACTATACAAACTTTCCACAGATCAAGACCTTGCCTCCTAGACCACACGTGCAAACTTTCAGATGATTTTGTCAAACAGTACAAAAGATATTAATGTGCAAAGTTAGGGGTTTAACATTGAACACCCTACTCAAACCTAACTATAATGGTGCTACTGCACCACTATAATATGGTCCACCATCTGTACAGTGAACTCCTGTGCACGAAGACCATAACAGCGACAGGAATTGACTGATAGCCGCTCATTACTGTGATGGTCTCTTCTGACGATGGGACTGCTTCGCCAGTGTATTGCCCTCCCGAGACAACCCAGACCTGGAGTTAGTAATCAAGATTCGGGAGGTGGGGGAAGCCTCATTATGGTGTCTAGGGCATGCCCCGATAAAGAAAGACGCATCCCACAGCACTGCCAACAATCGCATTGTGGCTGTCACTGTCGAGGATGTCGGCAATGCAGATGTCGCAGCGCCATGGTAAAATCCTATAATAGAAAACTCCAAAGACAGTCAAAAGAATTAACAATAAATAATTTGCTCATATAAATGATTATATATATATATATATATATATATATATATTCTTTGCAAGAAACTCGATTAATGTATCAGTTAGGGTTAAAGAAATAAAAGTAAGGAAATGTGGCATTAGGGTTTCCAACCCTAATACCCCACTGTTACCTGGATCAGGTGGCGATCTCAGTCCTACTAGTAAAAGAGCCCTAGGACTGAGATGACCACCAGACTTGGTGCTGCCAGGGTTTATATGATAAATGTGGCAACCTGACATTCTGGAGTGGTTTGCAGTCATAATAAAACATCATCCAAAAACTTATATATAGAAGAAAATCACTTATCTTTTTCCAAGCAAATAAGCAAAACATGACAGTCTTGTATTTCTCACATTCTTACATATTTCCAAAAACAATAAGCAACAATAAACATCTTATGTATTATAAACATCTCATATGCACATGGTAAGCCAGTATTTCTATCATATTTCTATCATAAAGCAGTTAGTTTGCCTAGGCCTAAATGAAACAAAATATTTCCCCCAATAAAGTAACCTTTCCTGGCATCGCCTGACCGCTGAGTTGTACAAGAGATAGCAATCATACTAAGCTAAGAGCTGATTTGTTTCCTTGCCACATTATCTGTTTATTTATTTTTCTTTGTGCCACAGCAGCAAGTCTAGCCCAGAGACCTGCTGGACCTCACGTGGTAGTCATCTTGAAGCCTTCCGCCTAGCATCCTCCCAGTGCAAAATCAGTGCCTTTCTTATACTCTTGTCTCTAGTCAGAGAACTAAATGGAAATTTCTTGCTAGTTAGTATGCATCAAGAATTGGCCTAAAATGTCCTTGTAAAAGAACACTAGAAACAACTTTTTTCCAAGCTAGTGATTTGCCTGCCAAAAACTGGTTCTCATCTCTAGTGCAAAACATCCCACAATGCAGGTGATCAGTTATGTGTGTAGGTCCAATTAGTGAGGAACTGTTTGCTGATAAGGGTAAATACTGCATTATTCTATTTTTGCAAGAATGACCTTGGTTGGGTAAGCTGACCAAACTGTCAGAATTCTACTTTTCTGTTAGAAATACGGTAAGAGGCCTTGTTTGCACTAACAACCTTGCTCAGCCTTTGGAATGCAGGTCCTTCTTTGCTAATAGCTAATGCCTGGGTATCCCAGATCATTGGGGAGGCTGCCCTCATCACACCACCTCCACCCTCCACACACCAATAGGAATCAGGGGCGTGCCTTGGGATCATCAGCCCTAAAGCTCACCCCATTCTCCTATACTGTACCCATTTTAGCTTATTTACTTATGGAATGGTACAAGCATTAGTGCTGATGACCCCAAGGCACACCCCCAATGCCTGTTGGTGTGTGCAGGGTGGGGGTGGGATGTTAGGATTGGAAACCCTAATGCCACATTTCCCTACTTTTGTCACTTTAACCCTAACTGATACATTAACAGAGTTTTACAGGAACTTACTGAGTGTGTATCAATATGTTTTATCTGTTTTTAATCTGTAATATTATGACATTTTATTTTTAATGTGTATTGTAAAGGAGCCCTGAGCACAGGAAGGGTGCCTTATACAAATAAAATGTTATTTACTTACTTACTTACTTTTGATAGATAGATAGATAGATAGATAGATAGATAGATAGATAGATAGATAGATAGATAGATAGATAGATATTTTTATAGCACTCCATTCCAGGGACTCAGAGTGCTTCACAATAACAATTTAAAATCACATAATAAAACACACACTATAATAATCAAAGCCCCAATCAAATTCAGGTGGAGCTAGCAGCAATAAACTTAAAATCTGTCTATCATGAATACTTTAAAATAAATTACTATAATATGTTTATAAATTAAAAGCCCTGTTAAATAAGAAGGTCTTTAAACCCTTTTTAAAGATTTCCACTGAGGGTGCTTCCTGAAGATGGTTAGGCAATGAATTCCACAGGGTAGGTGTGGCAACAGAAAATGCACTATCACCCGAATGCTGCAGCCTAACCCTAGGAACCCTAAGGAGGAAACTTTCGGTGGAATGGAGAACCTGGGAGAGGTGATGGGGCACAAGAAGATCTTGCAGGTAAGCTGGTCCCCTTTTAAGTAGGGCTTTATAGGTCAGTAATCTGACCTTGAAGACAATCCTCCACCTAACTGGCAACCAGTGCAGTTCACGGAGAACAGGCATGATATGCTCACACCTTTGCACGCCCATCAATAATCTCACCACCACGATATAGGGAAAGTATAATTGTGTCTTCATTTGGTTTAGGGAAAGCAGTGCCCTCTGGGTCCTGCCCTCTAATCCCTCCAAAGATGCATACATGCTGCTGTGGAAGTATTTCAGACAAAACATCAACCACAGTGTCAGCATAGCCTTGTTATTACCCCACCTTATGAATGCTGGGCTAACAATTTTCAAATCCCTGCCAAAACACCATTGTGCTTCACAGTAATGTCATTCCACGTCACAGGTGAGAAAACACATTTTGGCCAGCATTTTAAAAAATTATGGTTTTCACATTCATGAGGAGATGTAAAAAATGGTTATGTTGAAAATTCTGGGCGGAAATATTTACAAATACCGAAAATATGAGCGAGCTTAGTGAAATTTAAATGCATGCACATAACTTTGCCATTTTTAAATATTTTGACCACAGATTTTCAACATAGCCTTCTTATGACCCCACCTCATGAACAAAGGTAGTGAAAATGTTCAAATCATGTCTGAAAGGTAATTTCACCAAGCAACTGTGAAATTGCCTTTTGGAATGGATTAGTGAAATTCCAGTGACATTGTCCATGAGGTGGGGTCCCCCAAAAGGCCATGTTGCAAATCTGATGTCAAAATATGCAAACATGACCAAGATACAGGTATGCATCAAAGTTGAACAACCCATTGAAATACATAGAACTGCATTTACCTTAGTTTCTCATATTGCAGTCACTGATTTCAGCAGCAAGACACGTCTTCAGTCGCAGAGCAGATCTTCACCCAGGGACCTGTTCAGGTGAGTGATGGTGTGTGGGGGTAGGGGTACAGGGTGGTGGGTGCTGAGTGGGAGGTTCAGTGGTGGTGGTGTGAGATCACTGATAAACCTTTGTTGTTTTACAGGTTTTATTAAAAACAAACAAACAAAAAAGACATTGAGGGACCATTTTCTTTATTTTAGGCTGGCTCCCTATTGGTGGGAAGGGGTACCACTAGACACCAGGGAAACTAGAACTTTGAACAGGGACAGAGATCAGAGGGTGGGTGGGGGGAGTAACACTAGATACTAGGAAAAAGTGGAAACTTATGGGGATGGATATCAGAGAGTGGGTGAGCCACTAGACACCAGGTAAACAATGGGGACCAGGATCAGAGGGTGGGGGGTACCACTGGACACCAGGGAAAGGGGAAAATGTTTAACAAGGAAAGGCACATAAGTCAAAGCTTGTTTCAGGTCTGATCCAGTGGCTGTGGCAATAAAACTTGTTGTTGTTTTTATTTTGTTGACCAGGTGAAATACATTGGCACTTCAAGCACCTTTTAGAGGTATGACCTGGTGTACACACATACAGGACATAGTAGATACAGTATAAGCAACACTTTATACAGTAGGAAAGAAACACAACAAAATAGGTTGTACTTAGATATCTGCAAGATTAGATACAGTATTGAATGGCACAATTAGGATGAGAGGACAAATTACATAGTAATACATTTACACAAGAAATTAAGCAGAGCATACAGTTTGTAAGTGCTAATAGAAGATTCTTCAGTTCTTTGGTAAAGGAAGCAAATCTGGTTTGCAGTGTGATTGATGGAGGGATGACATTAAAAGATGGTGGGTCCTGGTAGCTGAAGGATCTCTGGCCCATACTTGAGGACATACGAGGGACTGAAATGTGTAAATTTTGGGTTGATCTGGAGCTGAAGTTTAGTGAGACTGGAAGAAGTATGTTAAGCACTCAGGATGTTGCCTAGTCAGCAGTTTGAAACTAAAGTTTACCAAAGCCTGCTTTGATTTTGCTTTGAAAGTTGGCCAGCCCAGCCTATCCAGGATTGAGCAATGATGCTACTTATTTCTGCTTTGATAAACAAATTTAGCGATTTTGTGGTAAAGTTTTTTTTTAATCCAAATTGATCTTGGGTGCTGCATTCACAACCAAGTATCTATAATCTAGTATTGAAATCAGGTGGTGATTAGTAATGTTTTGTCTGGCATCAAATGTCAAGTATTTGTCTAGACAATAGAGCTGACCGAGTTTTTGATATAGTTGGTTCTGTATGTTTTTGATATGGGATTACATAAACAGAGCAGCGATCGGAGGGTAGGGGGTGCCATTACACAGCAGGACAACAACTTGGCCAGTGATCAGAGGGTGGGGGTTGCCAAGAGACATGAGAAAACAACAGGGATGGTGATCTGAGGGTGGGAGTGCCACTAGACACCAGGGAAAGGACTTTCCATCATGAAAATGGATCCTTTTTTGTGACTTGTGATACTAAAATAATCTTTCTTCATATCACAAGTCATGAAAAAAGATTTATAATGTTAAAAAAATTAAATCCAAGGGCATATCTTCAAAACATAAGTGCTGAATCCAGCTGAGGGGGTCTCAATTAGCAGAACACATGTGTTGGTTTTTATTCAGCACATTACTTTTTTGAAATATTTACTTCTTTTTGCCTCACTAACTAAAAGCAAAATGGCAGCAGCACAAAAAAAGATTCTCCATTTTTGCTACAAAGGAATACCCATTTGCAACATGGGATTGCCCATTTGCAACACAGAATCCTGTTTTTAGGCTCACATCTAACTTTTCCCACAGAAAATAATGGCACATGTTACAATTTAATAACTTTTGAACGGATTAATATTTTTTCACCACCTCTTCAAAAGGCACATCTATTACTGAAGAACTTTCTATCCTGAAAATTTCAGACCACAATCCCAATCCATTTTTGTGCAGCAGCATAACAAAGAATTTTACAAAGACAGTTATTTTCAAATTTTTTGACACTCCGTGTCTCCACACCCACACATCCAACCAGAACAAATCTTGGCACATCAAGAGATTTTTGGCCCTGAGCATTCATGTGAAAGTTCATGCACATTGGTTGAACATTTGCAAATTTATTAAAGTGCATAATTTTGACTTTAACATAGAAGTGAAATTTTAACCTTAACTATGGGGGTGCGACCACATCCCTATAATAAAGACAGTTAAAAGAATTAACAGTGGATAATTTACTCATTTAAATGATTAAAAATCAACAACTTGTTAAAAGTCTAAGGGCTTGATCCACAAAGGTGGCTAGGAATTGTGTGAATTGATCATGTTCTGGCCATGCTTCTGTGTACCACTAGGCAACATAGTGAAGCATGGGATCCATAGCCCTGTCTTTCCTGTGCCCTCTGCATGTGGACTCCTGTGCAGTGGCAGTGTGTGGCACCAGGGGCAGTGCTATTTAGGATGCTGGGCATCCAGCTGGATGCCTGGGTTACCACTGTCATGGATAAGGAGTGGGGATTGATAGGATATGGCGGTCAGGGTCAGTCCTCACTGGACTGCCATATCCTCATTGGCACAGCATCAATGTACACTGGTGTGCAGCCAATAAATGTGGATCACACAGCCCTCACAGCCTACATAGAAGGCTGTTGTCATGTGTGGGGGTAGACTAACTGGGCCCCAGAGAGTTTTCCACTGCCAGGTGGGAGGGGGCCCACAGGTGTTATGGCAGCCACTCAATCTGTGTGATCTCTGCTACCACTATAGGTCCTATGCAGTAAAAAAGAAAACAAAAAAATGCATGCACACACTCGTGCAAGAGTACTGCCATTCAGTAAATACACCAAGACACAATAAGAGGATGACGAGGTGTGCAAGCATGAAACGTTGGGGATCTTTTCTGAGTTGGTGGTTTACCTGTTCACAGGTTTTTGCTGATTTTAAACTAAGCACAATTAGCTAGTTGTGTCTTGGTGTATTTACTGAAAGGCAGAACTCTTGTGTGAGTGTGTGTGCATGCATTTTTTGTTTTCTTGCTTGATGTAGTTACCGCCTGCACCACGTACTGCTTTGAGCAGCTCTATTTTTTTCACAGGCCCTATGCAGTGCTGATTAATTCACTGGGATCAAGCATGGGCACCCCTGCCCCTTGCCTACTCCAAACCCAGCTGGACACATAACAGTGTACAGAGCCAGGTATCAGGTGTGGAGTGGATACATAGCCAGGGTTGAGGATGCAAGGAAGTCTCTGCATTTGTGGAGCATGACCTCTATGCACCCTGGCATGTATAAACATCTTTCATGGGTGCATATCCCTTTGAGGATCAAGCCCCAAGTTCCCAAAATGTCAGTTTATACTAATTTACTTTGAACCTGTGCAAAAAGAAAATATTTTAGTCCATTTTAAATACCTCCACCAAGGGACTGTTTAAAGTGGGACCTCAGAACTGCCAATAGAATCTCCTAGATGGAGCAGAGAGGGCAGTCAGGAGCATAAAAGATGCAATAGATACTGGTTGGTATTGACAACATGCCCTTCAAGCAAAAGAGTCATGGTTCCAAGGAATCCTATGCAAGAAATGTGTCTTTCCCATCAAGGAAGGACAAACCACCTACTGCATGTTCATTTCTTAGTGCTAGCCCCCATGGTGTTCCTACCCCTATACTGTCAGAAACTAAGAAAGGAAGGGTAGAAGAAAACTTTAAATCCACTGAGGCGGCCCTGAGGCTATAACTTACACTAATTCTCACCCCTACCTTCATCTGCCCCTAATACCTTCGCTCCAGTGTTTACACTCCCCTGAATGATAATCCCTTAAAGATGTCCTCCTGTGATCTCAAATGATTTATGGTTTCTGCATCTATCACATTGCTCGGCAGGCGGTTCTGTTTTTCCACTATTCACACCA
This sequence comes from Neoceratodus forsteri, assembly GCA_016271365.2. Lineage (NCBI taxonomy): Eukaryota > Metazoa > Chordata > Ceratodontiformes > Ceratodontidae > Neoceratodus > Neoceratodus forsteri. The sequence goes on along the minus strand of CM057456.1, from coordinate 1,167,274,080 downwards.
AGATAAAATGTTTCTTAATGCCTTTCTTAAACTTGGCTCACCAGCCTGAGATTGTAACCCAGTGACTGAACTGCTTTTCATTTTAAACAGTTCTATGTTGTCCACCCTATTATACCATGAATATATATGTATGCTTCTATCATATTCTCCTCTCCTGCCTGCATTCCAGTGACTACATATTGAGATCCCCAGTGTCTATTCACACAACACTCCAGGTGTGCTATAACCGGTGATCTGTACAGTGGCAGAATCACCTCCCTCCTACAGTATGATTGGTGAAACCCTGTCTGATGCAACCCAGCACACTGTTGCCTTACCATGTGCTTCACTACATTCAGATAAGGATATTAGGCTGACACTGACTATTACTCCTTGCTACCTTCCCACTCTGGAGTGTTCTACCTTTATCCCATTGTTCCAGTACTCTCTGGATTTCTGCACCCAGTATGCGACAGAAGTGCTGATTACTGCAGTTGAAGTCTCTCTCTGGGCCCCATAGGGGACACTGTAGCACACCATATCAGCCAGCTAAACTACCTAAAATAAAAAATTAAATGATCAAGATTAACATTCCATTTAAGTAAATCAGAAATCAGGACATATGCCAGAGGCTCTAGAAGGAGCAGAAGATCCCCATCCTTTTTTTTGGAAAACTGATTTCCCCTGCTAAATGTTTAAAGTATCCAGAGGAACAAATCCTCTTCAATTCAGCCCATCAATCGTCCGACAGTAAATCTATTATTGATTTAACCCCTTCCTACAATTCATTGATATTCACCTCCACAATTTCTTGGATAAGGACACAATCCTTAGAAAACCAAGCGTGGAACAAGATTTGATTGCTGATGGTCTAAAAATACAATTTCCCCCAGATGTCTGCAAAGAAGAAACTATGGATAGAAGAAAATAATTTAATGAATTTAGAAAAACACTCAGAGCAAAAGGAACAAAATATGCTTTGCTCTCCCTTGCTAAACTTTGCCTTTTTTTAGGGTAAAATGAATTATTTTTCAGACCCTACACCAGCTGCCAATCTGCACTTTGATAATATAGTAAAGGAGTGTATAGGAGAGAACAGGCAAGAACCCTAGCCACTCACAAAATATACAGACCCTCATGTAGATAGCAGATCCAGAATATCAATAGTAAAATGAATACCCTATGGAAGTAAGTCCCATCGGGTGATTTTAAGATTTGAAGTTTTATGGAATAAGACCCATGGGTAACTCAAGCCTATATAGAGAATATTAGACTCTTATCAGCTGTTAAGCTTCACCTTAAGTAACTGAGAAGTTTTCTTGTGTCTCCTGTAATTTTTCTCTATTTTCACATAAACAAAATACAAATCAGTATATGCATTTAGTGTACTTGTTTATATGGAAATACTTGTTTATAGGGAAATTTAAGTAGCATGATCCACCTATTTGTAAAAACTGTTTTTAATAATCACCTACTTCATGAACATACTGAGAAGATTACTATTCATGGGCATACTAAGAAGACATACATGCCAGAATATAAAATAAAACATCTCCATGAATGGATGGTAAACTAAAGGAGTATATTTAATCACTGTTGAAGGTACACATTTCAGGGGCAGTTTTACTTAGTATACACCCGCATACACCTGGTCACCTGTTTATAGAGCTGCATTTTTCATTAAATTATTTATTTGGAAAGGTTTCACCAGGAAAGACAACATTAGCTGTAAACAGCTTGTTTCCAGAAGTGTCATGGGAGAAGAGGGTTACATAAAAGTGTGGAGCAAGTAAAAAAACAGATACAGGCCACTTACGATATGCACAGGCTAAAATACAAGCAAGTATACACAATTTACAAATGTACATAAAGTGTACATAGAGTGTACCCCACAGTACAAGGCAAAAACAATTCCAGACAATTGTTGAGCAAACGGCTTATATAGGTATAATGTACAGGACAAGCAACACCTTGAGCAAAGCAAGTAGAAATGACAAAAAGGGTAAGTTGTAGACAACAGTAGGGATACACCTGAAAGTGCTAGGAAGGGGGACTATATACAGGGTTGGATAAGTGCATAGGATGCCTATTAGAAGGCTGAGTAGCAGGGGAAGGTTGTGTGTGGGAGGGTGGGACATGCCAAGACGAAATGCCCTTCAGGATGCTGTTGACCCTGCAAGGGGACAGGGCCCCTGCAAAGATTCGAGGGAAGGGGGAGAGACATGCCAAGGATAACACACCTTAAGGGTGTGGATATCCAGGGAAGGAGGGAAGAGAGACATACCGAGAACAACACCCTTTCAGGATGCTGTGAACCCTGGAAGGGGATAAGGGCCTGGCAAAGAAGGCGGAGGGGGGAAAGAAAGACATCAGGGAATGACACCCCTTCAGGATATTGAGACATGGGGAAGGGAGGGAAGAGAGACAAGGGAGGGAGGGAAGAGGGACAAGCAGGCAGAGAAAATTAGGTGTAGTTGCAACAGTGAACTGTGTGCTTCTGGAGTAGGAGAGAGAGTGAGTGTCAGGAGCTGGCAAACTGAATTTCCAGTGGGAGGGAGTTCCAGATGCTAGGGAACTTGTACAGGAATGCAGCACAGCCAGATGTAGTGTGGTGAGGGAGCAGTGCAAGAGTTCGATATGTGGATGCATGGAGGGTATAGCGGGGGGGGTTGGTAAGAGGGAGGATGGGTAAGGAGGTAGGGAACTGACCCAGAACTTCCCTATAAAATTAGCACTGTGTGTGAGGCACCTGGCACTGAGGGAGGGAAAGGAAAGTGAGGTATAGAAATTGCAGCATTTCAGGCAATTGCACATCAAATGTGCCTGGTATATACGGTGCACTAACTCTGGTTCTCCCATTGCAGATATAAGTTAGTGATAATTTTCTTTTGTTTCTTAGAGTAATTCTCACTGTTGCACATTAATCATGACAATGCCTCTCTCTGTGACTTGGCACCACACAGTAAAATTGTATAATTTTTTTGAAGCAGCAGGAGGTACAGGGGTGGATGGGAAGGTGATAGACAGGATTTCAGTTGAAAGGAATTTTTTGGTTGGAGGAATGGGACTTCAAATGATGGAAAAGAGAAACCTTATGATTCAGCTTCAGAGGGGAAAAAGAAAACTAGTTATACCTATTTTTTTATTTAGCGCAAGTGTGCGTATAACATTTTTTTCTCTACTATGTTGTTTAATTTAAATTTTTTGACTTGGACAATTAAAGGTTTAAAGGATTCAATTAAAATTAAAAATGTACTCACATTTGCAGATAGAGAAATATAGATTGTTTAATTATACAGGAGACTAAACTATTGCAGAAGGACATTAACACTATAATAAGCATATAGGACTATGGCCAAACATTCTTCTTTCAACCCAACTCTAACAGAACAGCCATTTTGCTGAAGCATAACAGAATCTCATCTCTTGGTAGGTCATATCAAGACTCCAACAGAAGATACAGTATTTCTACTTTAAATGTAACAGGTCTTCCCATAATAATTGCAGCTAATCATGCCCCAATGATAGTTAGTTACTTAGTTAGTTTTTGTTGACTGGGTAAATGCACTAGACAAATCCTGCCTATTTTCAGGCACGACCTGGAGGAGGGGGATACAGATGAATGCCAACTGACCTTGAATCAGATTAAGCTGTTGGTGGTGTTTTTAGTGAATGAGGGAAATTTGGCCAGGACACTGGGGAAATTTCACTACTCTCCAGAAGGGGGAACCTCTGGAAGTTCTACATCATGGCCAGTCTACCTGAGTCTGTGAAAGAGAAGGTTGTGTCTCTGGAGGGAGAGAAGACCTCTCCCTCGGCTGTTCCTTCACTGCCTAACCCTGCTGATTTACCTTCGGAGCCTATGGAAGGCGTAGTTCTGAACAACTTGGTGGACACTGCTTCCCATTCAGTTACTGTTTCTTCTCCACCTACGGTACAGCCTCAACCTTTTCTACACCCACCCGATACGGTTGCTAGAGACAAAGTATTGTCCTGCCTTTCTTTTCTCCATCTGGAAAAAGCGAAGCAACTAAAAAAGTTACAGGAGCTTGATGCAGCTCTCAATTTATTTGCTACTCCTCTGGACGTTTCTGCTGCAGCCCGGGATCTGTGGGATATGGATGTGCCTGCTCGACTCTCACCTTTGGTGAACCATAACCCGGAAGTGCCAGGTACATGTACACACCCGGAGAACATCTTGAGAGAGGTTGGCAGTAAAGACGGGTTTGTTCCAGTGTGCCTACAGCCTCAGGACTCTAGCACTGCGATGTCATACCCGCCACCTCTAGGGCAACGTCTCAGACTGGGAAAACCGACTGTGCCTTTTATGAGGACTTCAGCAGAGCCTATTTGTTCAGATACAACTAACCTGCCATAGCACCCCTTGAACTGGGTGATCTTATGGATTCTGAGGTGGGTTCTATCGAGTGGATGCCTGAGAAAGCATTGCAGGATGCAGGATGGGTACAGGCACCTTCCGGATCTTGGACCCCCGATACTCGAGATCAGTCCTTTTCAGACCTGACAGAGACTTTCTCCTCTCCTGTAGCACCAGACGCTGCAAAAGGTCTGAGCTCCAACTCACCCCGGGGTAATGACTCTGTTTTTCCTCGTACTTCTACTACACTGTCTCCTCAACCTGTGTCTGTTAAATCTCTGCAGCTGGCCGCTCCAGCAGTGGTCCTGCAGTTGTAGAACCTGTGGATGTTTTGCTTAGTAAGCCAGTCCCTGATCCTTTGTTTAAGTTGGCTGACCTCTTTTCGACTTGGGGCGAGCCGGCCCCTAGGAACAATGCAGTCCATCTTCTTTACAAAGGAGGCTTGGAGAATCCTCCTCCTAATAGGATATATATTGCTAGGGACCTATTGAAGAAATCAATGCATTATTTTTCCTCTGAGATTTATGCCCTTATAGGTTTAGGGAATGGGAATTTTGACATTAGTTTCAAGCATATTTCCAATTTAGATAGATTCTGGGCTCAATACCATAACCTAAAGAATACACTGGTTTGGATTCCTTTTCATGCAGTTCCCCCTCACTAAACCCTTAATTAAAACAATTACAGTTATGTTTAAAAATGAAGGGGTGCAGCTAGAAGATATATTGTTTTGGTTGAGACAACATTGTGAAATTTTGGGTAAACCTTTTCCGACTTTAGATAGTGATCAAATCTGGGATGGTGGTTGGAAGGTGAAAGTAAAGTTGCACTCCACCAATATGGACCCAGTACATTTGCCCAGTATTTTTTTTCTAGGGAAAGACAGGGGTTCCATCTTTTACAGTGGGCAGCCCAGGTCCTGTTTTAAATGTGGTTCCAGGTTACACCTTAGCTCTGCTTGTGATACCATGCGATGCAGTCATTGCTGGGAATTTGATTATGTTTCCTCTGCTTGTGTTAATCTGTTTAAGTGCAATCTGTGTGAACAGACGGGCCATGCTTATGGTCATTGTCCCTGGGCTGCACATAACAGGGATGACTGCCCCAACCATGAAAGCCTTATTAATTTGGCCCAGCACCAACAAGCACTGTGAGTGTCCGCACCTGAGAACAAGCCAGGAACCCCTGGCCAGTCTGGGCAAGACACCTCTATCCCTCTGGTTCCAGACCCCTGCATGACTGTAGATGAGGACCCTGCAGCATCAGAACCAGACACTGTGGCATTGGCCCCAGCTTTGGCTGTTGCTTCCTCTTCTGGGGTTGGAAACACTATGCGTCCCCCCCACCCCCAGGGCCAGAGGCTGTTCCTTTCCAATTGGTCTCTACAAAGAAGTGACCCAGGCAAGGGCAAAAGGGTTCTCAGAAGCTTAAACAGGTGGGGGTTGCTCAGCAGGCTGAGTCTTCCTCTTGGAAGAAAGGAAATAAATTTGCAGCTCTTCCTTTAGAGGAAACGGAAGGGGAATCTGATGATGATGGGACGGACGCCTCTTCTGTGACCTCGAATACTGACAACGAACAGGGTAATGCAGGCTCCATTGCCAAAAGGACCAGGCAATGGTGCAACCCCCCTGTAAACTGTTTCCTTTAGTTCCATTTTTTTTTCATATAGCCCTTATGCACACTCTCACTTTGAGCACTGTCAATCTCAATAGCATTAAGACTCTGCGAAAGATAGCTGGTGCTATGCTTTTTTTGAGTACCTTACGCAGTGATATAATATGCCTTCAAGACACTCATCTTAAATCCTTTTTGGATCTACATCAGACCTCCAGGGAATAGAACCTGGGTCCATCCTTTTGGTCCACCGGTATGGATACCTGTGATGGGGTGGGAGTTCTGTTTGCCAACTTAGATCTCAAAGTCTCCAGATTGGTAGATATTCACCCAGATAGAGCTCTTTTATTAGACATCTCCTACTTTACTGTATGCCTCTGTCTTATTATGATTTATGTCCCACAGACTAAAGCATTGAGAGTTGCTTTACTTAAAGAAATACAACCTTTCTTATACACCTCTCTCCTTCTCTTCTGGGCTGGTGATTTCAATTGTGGTCTCTCTAGAACTGATAGGGGTCTACAAACTGATAAAATGTTTAGTGACTCTAATTTTTTGAAAGCCACTATACACTCCTCCGGACTGGTGGATGTTTATAGGGCCACCTATCCATCCAGTGGATACACTTTTTTTAAAGGTCCTCTTCGGACGCTCATAGATTTTATTTTTGCATCTTCAGCTTTGGAGATTTCTGCTGTGAGTTTACTGCCTTGTGAATTCTTGGACCATTTGGTTCTTAAGTTGACATGCACCTGGGATTCTGCACCTCGATGCAATAAGAATCAATGCAGGCTGAATGAATCAGTGCTTTCCAATACCTCAGTACAAACAGTATGGAGGAGAGAGTTTCTGGCTAGGCTCTCGGTAGTAGAGTGTTCCTCAGATGTACTGGACTGGTGGGAGGACACCAAACAGTCCTGACACACTTTTTTTTCAGCATAGAGCACACCTCCAGGTCTCTGCTGCTTATTTACATTATCCATGGCTTAGACACCAATTACAGCGCCTCATCTCTCCGTCTGATAGCACTCAATTTGATTCTGGGGAGCAGGTTACAGTTATTAAACAACACATGACAACCTTACAGTATGACAGGGATCAGTCATTGCAGCAAGAACTTCATTTTGGGACTAACACCCAGAAAGGTTCTTTAGACCTTTTTATGGAATGTAAGAGAAGGACGCAAAATAAGGTTGTCACAGCATTGACTACTCCATCTGGGCAACTTGTTACTTCTCCTCAAGACCTATTAGGAGCTGTGGATTCCCATGTTATGGGTCTTTTTGGCATTCCCACTCCTAAACCAGATGTACATGACATTTTTCAGTCTTTACATCTACCCCAAGTCACGGATGCAGATGCGTCTCTTCTGGTTGCAGAAGTCTCTCTAGCTGAGGTGGAGTCTGCAATTTCTCGACTCTCGAGTAGTGCCACTCCTGGGTCTGATGGTATCAGCACAGGATTCTATCAAACCTTTAAAGTGGAGTTGGGCCCAGTCCTTGTAATCCTGTTTAACTATATGCTGAGTTCCAATAAATATTCTTAATCTATGCTGGAGGCAATGTTGATTTTGCTTTACAAGAAAGGAGGCCGTCAGAATATTTGTAAATGGAGACCCATAAGCCTTTTAAATTCAGATTTTAAAATCTTAAGTAAAATCCTATTGAATAGACTAGCTGTGGTTGTTCCTTATTTGATTTGTCCGTTCCAAACTTGTGCTGTTGTAGGTCGTACACAGCATGATAACTTGGTTATAGTGCGGGAACTATTTTTTCAGGGAGAGCATAATAAGGTTACAGGTTATGTTTTGAGTTTAGACCACGAAAAGGCCTTTGATAGGCTTTCTCATCAATTTTTGTTTTCTACATTGTTGGCCTTTGGTATCCCTCCTGTTTTTGTGTCTTGGATATGGACTATATATGGGTATTCCTTCCTCTGCCCTAATGTTAATGGGTGGTTTGGTAGGAAAGTTAAAATAAGAAGGGGGATGAAGCAAGGATGCCCCCCAAGCCCACTTCTTTATGTGTTCAGCATAGATGTCTTACTGAGGCTTCTGTATGCAAATGAACACCTGGTTGGTACACAGATTTCCCCAGTTCAGCATCCTATTAAGATACTAGCATACGTGGATGATTTGGTTTTGACACTGGCTCCTACCTCTTAAGAGGAATCTTTGGTATCCATCTTGGATCAATTTTCTCAAGTATCTGGATCAAAAATTAATTTAGATAAGTGTAAAGGGGTGGTGCTTGGATGTACCCCATTGCCTGCTGATAACCATTTGGCAGGCATTTTTGTATCTAATGAGCCCATTTCTATTTTGGGGGTGAAATTTGGTCCTGGGGGTTTGGCATTGCTGAATTGGGAGGATAGGTTGGAAAAGGCCTCTAGATTAGTAGATACTTGGAAAGGGTAACAGCTCTCTAAAAAGAAAAGGGTAGTTCTTATTAAAACTTTGCTCCTTCTGATTTTTCTTTATTTATGTTATGTATACCCTCCCCCACAAGCTGTAGTCACTAGATTGCTTAGGCTTTTTTTCAGTCCTTTTGGGGCTACTGATTGAACCCGCTCAAGAGGGAATTGACTTATCATCCGATTACTGAGGGAGGGGTTAATATGGTTAATCCAGTAGCTTTTCACTTTAGTATATTCATTTCTTATAATATTTGCACAACCTTGAAACTGGGTGTCAAGATTTGGAAATCGTTTGTGCATGTCTGGCTATCCCATTGTTTGGCCTCTTGGACACAAGGGTCCATTAGGGCACTGTCACATTCCTTGCCCGTACCATCATATGGTAAGGATTTTTTTAAGAATATCATTAAATGGGGCATTTCCCCATCTCAGATAGTTACAATGACCAGGAAACAAATTTACAAATCCATCTTGGTTTCAGAACAGCAAGGTTTTTTGGGGTTTCCAGATTGCCCTGGGGAGTGGGTTCCTTTAGTGATTCAGTAGTTGCGTAACCCAAGACTTCCCCCTTTTGTTTGGGACTGTACATGGCTTAGTACTTATGGACATCTGGGGGTGAAAGCAAATAGTAAACATAAGCAGCTTTCTGAGAGATATTGTCCCCGGGATACTTGTACGCAGATTTTAGAGACCCAGTTGCACTTATTCCTTGAATGTCCATATGCACGGGCCTTCTGGCAGTATCTTGCTGCCTGTTGGACTGTCCCTCAGCTTTCTAATCTAACATATCTAGATTTATTGTATGGACCTTTCCAGGATGTATTTCCACAACATCATGCTGATACAGTTTATTTATTACTGGTTGTTATTCGTTATTTTTTATGGCAAGCTCGATGTACGTTAGTTATTCAACAGAGGTCTATTCAGTATGCTGAACTGTTATCAGATATTCAGTTTTCTTTACAGTGCATCAAACACTTGGACTTCCAGTGGTTTTCCTCTGAAAAAGCTCATCATTTGTGGATCCATTGTGATGCCTGGTTTCTTTCTGTCTAAATCATGTTATTGGACTCATTATGTACTTGCTGATTGTTATTTCTTCATTGTTTGGAATGCTTGGTTTGTTTTTTCTTTTGTTTACTTTGTATTGAAGCCCAATTTTTCAATAAAATTCCCCTACTCTTTTCGATAAGTGCCATGGGATCTTTAACATTTACCTGAACTACCACCAATCCAGGCAGATAGGACCTCGGTTTAACGTCTCATCCGAAAGATGGCACCTCAGAAGTGCAGCACCCCTCTCATGCTGCACTAGTGTCAGTACTGGGATATTAACCCAAGTGCCAGATGTGGGAACTGAACCCACAGCCCTCTGATCTCCTGGCCTCAGAGGCGAGTGTGCTACCCACTTAGCCACTGACACTGCATAGTGACTACAACTTTTCACCAATTTCTTTTTAAGCCTTTACAATTTAATGGTTCATTCATTATTGGAGGAGATTTTCATTTATCCATGAACTGCCATCTAGATGAATACACCTCTGGATTGAGAGCATGTCCCTAGCTCATAAAACCCTTAAGAATTGCATGGAGGATTTATGCCATGTAGATCCTTGGAGGAAGGAACCCACAAGAAATTCAATATTCTTTTATTTCCATACTTCATCAAACATACACTAGGACAGATTGTTATTTTATTTCAAAATTATTAATGACTCAGGTTGAAAATATTAACTATAATTATTTCTGACCATGCTCAGCTTAACTATCTAATGCCATACCAAATACTATCAAAAACAATAATCAGAAAATGGATCCTACACCGTTTAAAGATAAAACTGTCTTGCGATTATTAGAAAAAGAAATCCCTAGCTTTTTTTATTCTAACTTATTTCTAGATATACCAACTAATATAATCTGTTAAGTGTTTAAGGCATGCCTTAGATGTATTACTGTCATTTTTGAAAGAAAAAATATAGAACATATCATTACTTTAGAAAATAAAATAAAAATCTTGAAAATGATCACACAAAAACTAAAGACCACCTGATTCTTCAACAATTGATGCAGACCAAAGAAAAATAAAATCAATTAACCAGTCTTAATGCAGAGAGAATTATTTTATGACTCAGTCAAAACATTATGGGCCAGATATTTAAAGGTTAGCCCCTGGCTGAGATTAGCACTGCCCGGCATGCAAACTTAGCCCACAGCAAAATGCCATCCATATTCAAAAGAAATAGTCCGGGGCAAAACCAGCTGAATATAGCAAGCAAAGGAAGCAGGGCAAACAGGGACAGGAGTGCAGGGCAAAAAACAGCCCAGGAATAAGACAGCACTGAATATAACACACAAGACAGCACTGAATATAACCCCCGGCAGGCAGGGCAAACACACAATGGAACACAGTGCAGAGGTGAGACAGCCTGACCCTGGGACACATGCAAGGAAACACATGCTGGAATGAGGTATCAGGAGCACACCACAGTACACATCCAGGAGGATGCTACACATGCATGGGAATGTCCAGCAACAACCCAGACCCATGTGGAGAACACCAGCAACAGTACAAAGCATGCAGAACCCCAGCACCCAAGAATGACACAGGACACAGTAAAATGTCGTAAATGCACTGTAATGAACAATAATCAAAAGTAAAGGCAATGGAAACATTACAGTGAATCAAACACATAACAAACCAAAGAACAAAACCCAGAATCAAAAATGCCCCTCCCACCACTGGATGACCCTCCCCACAACACAGAAACATAACAAGACCATATCCACCAAGCAACATGGACACACCCCCAACACACAACCCATGCAACCAAATGCCCACTACAGGAAAAAAAAAGGTAAGCACTATCGGCTAAAAAAGGATTACAAAGGAAAACATAAGGATGATAACAAATGGAGGGCCAGGAAGACACAGGACAAGGGTGCAAAGGGGAGGAGGACGCACACAGGGACAGATGACAATATTCAAGAAAGGGATAAACAAGTCCAGTGAGGGGGTGTGGTAAGGAAAGATATTAAGAAAACAGGGCATATCTAGTTGCCCGCTGGATCCAGGAGATGAGCCTCAAGAACATTAGCCACCCTCCGTGTTTCCGTAATGATGATAGCCTGCTGCTCAATGAGTGTTCTCTGCTGCCTAACGATGCGGCGCAGCAGGTCCTCAGTGCCCTCTGACTCTTCCAGCCTTGTCACCCACAGCGATGACTGGAGTGGACCTACAAGAGGAAGGGTGAGACCATGAGGATGGTACACCAGACAGGAGGCAAACAGCAGCCAAAGGTGGCCATACAGAGATGGACAGCATGCCCCAATGGGCAATCCCGGGTGGAGTTGAGTTCCGCACTGGTAGGACAACATGGAAGGTTCCCACAAAGCAGCACAGGTCAACACAGGCACCAACACAAAACCAAACACACATGATGACAACGATCCTGACAGTACCAGGGAACATGTGACACTGCCCACCCCGATACAGCACACAGCAAGACGTGGCAGACACACAGCTGGATCCCCGAAGAGTTGAGTGCAGGGCCACACCACAACATGCACAAGGGCATCCACACATTGGGACATGCCGCCCACGCAAACATGGAAATGTACAGTAATGCAGACCACAGAACCAACAACAACGACAGGCATGCAGGAGCATGAATGAACCATGACAGTGGCCTGCCAATGACTGACCCAGGCCAGGGGATAACAGTCAGCCAGGGCACAGATGCTGTCAGTGAAGGGCCGTCACATGCCACCAGGCAAGGCCACTGAAAGCATACCACCTAACTGTGACATGGTACAAGGAAGTGTCCCCAACCCACATAACAGGACCCCCCTGTCCCACCCTGTGAGTACTACTTCCACAGCCAAGGTCAACATTGGCAGGCGACGATGCACATAATGTAATAACACAGTGATAACAGTACCCTGTAACTAAACTGCAACACAGTAACCTCGCCATGAGATACACATGGAAGGACTCCATAATGCGTACGGCACAGTGCCAGGATGTAGCACAGTATGACAGACAATGCTCCACAGCTGGTGGACAGAAAGAGGAGAGGTATGCCCATAAGGCATGGTGCGTGTTGTCCTGCATGCACAGCAAGGCACCACCACTGGTGCAAATGTGGACGCCCTGTGGGTGGTGGTATGGATGGACCCCAGAGGTGGGCAGGTCAGCCAACAGCATGTTGTCCCCACAGAACACTCACCACCAGAGCAACCATCACCATCAGTCACCTGCACAGCAATACAAGCTGACAGTACACCCCCGGGCCATACTGACAGCACCCAACTGTGGTGTGTAACACAGGTGTACCACACAGCACACTGCCACACCTCCACTGACCCACTGCCTGTTGCAGAAATGCCACCAGACCAGTCAGTGGCAGGACACCCAGATGTGACACACAGACTAGTGAAAGGGCACAGATCACAGAGCAATGAAACAGGTACTCACACAACACGCCACCGCTCTCAGGGCTGCTCTCCTGTGCCTGCTGCGGCATAGATGGCACCCTCGGGCTGCCTCATCTCTGCTCCTGGGTCCTGGGCTAACTCCCTCCTCTGGCCATGGGCTGCTCGATCTGCTCTACAGTGGACAGATGAGAAAGTGGTGTTAGAGCATGACACAGCATACACCACGTGCAGCACAGCAAGATGCATATGCAACCCTAACAACAATGCACACACATGGAGTGAACAGGGAGGACCCCCACACAGAGGGTGGCAGTACCCATGGTGCATTCGCCAGGCACACACGGCAGTGATCAATGGTGCTGCAATACTGCGATAGTGGCTGTTGCAGCTCCCATGCGAACATCCGCATAACCATGTGTGTACGTCGACAGTCCACCAGGAGCGGGATCCCTGCAACATGGTGTTGCCAGCCGCAGGCTGGTGATGCACTGGGACATGCCAAACAGCATGACCCAACCCGCCTCCCACAGCAATGGGCACAGCATGTACCATGCCCCAAGGGGGCCTAAATGTGCCACCCCACCTGTTCGCAGTGTGCAACAGCACCATGCATCATTGCACACACCTGCACACACACACACACACACACACACACACACACACACACACACACACCACCCCCCCACACACACACCCCTCTTCCCCACACACACACACATACACAGCCTGACATGTTGGTACAATCAACATGCAACACCACTTACCTAGCACAGGCACAGTGCCATCATGCACCATGTGGTTTGTAGCGCTCCAGCTGCTGCCGCTGCCTCTGTCTCAGGTCTGTGTACCCGTGGTGGCATTTTTCAGCATTCCTGGGTATCCCAGTGTGGGCAGTGAGTTTTCTTGCCACTGTGTTCCACACTTGCATTCATGGGAGGTCCCCCTTCCTCACCTCCCCAAAGAGCCTCCTATGCCTCTTCATCACTAGCTGCACAAGTTTGGCTGTTTCAACCTCCCCCCAGCGCCTGTCCCTGTGCACTACTGCACGCTGTCTGGAACATCCTGCCATCTCACACCCAGCTAGTAGACCCCAAAACCTGTCTGATCGCAAGGTTGGCACTCCCAGGACTCTCCCTCAACAATCACTATAGCGCCGCGCTATCACATGACGTAGCGTGGTGCTGCCCGGAAGTATTCACACTGTGCATGCATGAGCCCCAGCATGACCCTGAGGTTGTGTACCACGCATGCGTAAAGCGCTATGCTGTGTTGGCTAGTGCAGTGCTACATCGTGCTATGCCAGGGTGATAGCGCGGACATGGGGGCCTCATGAGCATGCGTGTAGGTCGCGCTAAAGCACATAGCGCTGCGCTAATGGGATAGCGTGGTGCTGCCTCTCCAATAGCCCTGCACTGACTTTTGCACAGTGCTAATGTGATAGCCCGGTGCTACTCAGGGCCATATTCAACTGGAGTATGCAAATGGGGGTACTTGTGTATGCATGGGGCAAACTGTGTGATTAGCATATCACTATGCGCTGATTTGCATGCCTAACAGGCTTGATTGCCTGGATGGGCTATAAAAGGGCAAGCAGTGCATCACCAGTGTTGTGTTGTGGTAATGCAGCATAATACAGAAACTGATTACCTACAAGGGACTGGTGGAGAGATGCAACAGGGGGATGAGCAGCAAGAGTCAGGTACATATGACTGCCATTGGACTCTCGGAATGGCAAGAGCTCAGAACAGGGTCAGCATGGACTGAAGCACACAGATGTACCTGCTGGTGAATGGTCAGACACATGTTGGACCACAGGCAAGCACTGTGCTGTGTGATAGTGCACAGCTATAGACGTCTGCCTGGGCAGCATACCAACCAGTGCACTGTGCATGTTCCCCTGCAGGGCACTGTGCCATGTGGCACTGCCTGCACACTGTGGGTGCCAGGCAGGGGCACTAGTGCACTACCATGGTGTGTCCTGCAACACTGGCTCACTGACATGACTCTCTGGATGTGTGGCGTGGTAGGCTGTGGCCCCCCTGCAGGAAGTACACAGGGTCCCAGTGCTGTGCCATCCCATGCACTGTGTGGACTGTGCCTAGTGTCCTGACATTGTCTACATGCCAGTGCACTTGTCCATTGTTGTGGAAAAAAAATATGTTCTTACACTTTAGTTTAAAAATCAGACTCAGGACCACTGCATAGTAGAAAGAACGGTTTATTACATATGCATATGGGAGTCTGCTTCCAAAAATCATGCAAGGCTCCCTGAGTTTCATTAGTCAATCACTTATATACACTTATTATCAAGGCGTTGTTAGGCGTACTTTTATCTTGAAAAATACCAACATTGCAGTATTAACCAATCATGAATTAGAAAAACATGTTGATACCAATGTAACAGAAAACACTCTCATTTCTTTCCCAATACTTCTTGATACATATGCCTGGGTCAAGCTGACCTGAGTGAAACAATGAGTTTCACTCACACCATAGCAACTGTTTTGCCTAAGCATGTTTTATCTTATATTTTTGTCCGAGCTTGTTATCCAGGCTGGTACCAACCAGTTCTATCCAGTTTTATTTTGCTTTCTGCTTCTACAAATGTACCTCAAGTAACCTCAGTGACATTCTGTAACCCTGTAACAGCATATACTAGTATGAACTCAGAAATTTCTACTACACCATGCACCCAGTGTAGTGATCATGAAGGGCACAGTACAGTGCCAGGTGGTTGGCGTAGGGGTGGCCCCAGTCATGGGTGCACATACCAGCCATGGGTGACAGCAGTGCACATGTGGGTACAGGGTTCACTGCCCAGACACAGGATGGACAGTGACTATGTGGCCGTGTGCACCGTACATGCACTTGATGCACAGTGACATGTCCATGTGGCCTGTGTCATTGTAGGTGATGGCATCGTGATGTCTATGCGTAATGCAATGCAGTACTGACACTGCTGCTGACTCATGTCCCCTTTCAACTGTCCCATAGGTTTGGCAGCACGGCAAGAGTGCATACATGCACATAAGTTCTCCCAAGATGAGCTGAACACACTCGTGCATGCTGTGAAGGAGAGGGAGCAGGTGCTACGCACGCACAGGGCCACGGATGCAGTGGTGTGCCAAGTCTGGGAGCAGATGACAGCTGCTGTCAATGCTGTCGGAGGACATGGCAGGACGACAGAGGCAGTGCGAAAGCACTGGAATGACCTGCTGCGATGTGCCAAGGAAGAGGAGGTACAGAGACTGTGGGAACGAATGAGGACTGGTGGAGGACCACAGGAACAACAGCAGCATGTGGAGGAGCCACTCATGGCTGTGGTAGTGTTGACACTGAGGATGGTGGCAGTTGCAGTTGTGCCGGGTGGTGGATGTGAGATGCCTCTCGCACTGCCCAGGACAGGTCTGTATTCGCATGTGTATACCCTGCATGTTGTGATGGCATGGGTGCATGGTCCTGCTGTTGGTATCCTGCACAGGGTGCACTGTGGGCTGCCGAAAAGCTGCATGGCAATGACATGGTCACTGTGGGTTGGGTGGGTGCATGTGGTCATGGGCTTGTGTGAAGGAGGTACGTGTCCTGGGGTCTACATGGTGTGGTGGTAGTGGTGGTGTTAGGGCACAGTGTCCATGTACAGGTGACTGACCCTGTCCCTATTTTCTCCACAGTGGTGTCTGCCAGGCCTGCGGAACAACAGGAGCAGCCAAGGATGTACGGCCATGTTCCAGAGGTTGTGGAGGAGGATAATGGAGAACACCCATAAACATCCGGTCTGTGTGTCACTCATGGCCACACAGAGACACTGCATGTGTGGCAGTCCCATGGACAGGGGCTGCAACTGCCTGAGGAGGGGGGGTCACACCTCAGTAGGGGGCTTGGATGATGCACAAATGGAGGATGTGGGTGTAGGGGAGGTACTACTAGTCACTATGACCAGTGATGATGACACTGATGTGTCAGAGTTTTCCCAACACCTGGATGTGCCTGTGGAGGGGATGCAGGGGTGGGGCTGCTGGCAGGCCATGGAACAGGCACCAGTGGTGTCTTCAGCATTGCTGGTGTGGCTGTTCCTGCACATCCAGTGGTGGGCAGTGTGGGAAACATCTCTGCACCCCTGGATGTGCAGTGTCCAACCCATATTGGGGTCCCAGGCCATACAGTGCAACAGACCACCACCAGTAGTTGCCAGCAGCAGGCTGTGCCTGGCGTGTGACAGCGTCCAGTTCCTCCTGTGCAGCAGGCACCTGTGCCAGCTGCAGCTGAGGGGGTCTGTGCCCCTGGGGCAGGATGGGCGGCACTCCTGCAGGCTGCTGTCACTTCCCAACAGGAGACCCGTATGGACCTGCATGGTCTACGGAGGGAGCTGCGACATGAGCTGGCACAGATGAGGGAGGCCATCTCAGTGGGCTTTGCCCATGCTGAACAGCAGGTGGAGGACAGGTTGGGCCACCTGGTGGGTGCGATTGACCATGGCTTTGCTGGTCTGATGGCTGCAGTGGTCGACATTGGTAATGTACTACGTGGGGTGTATGGGGGTCACCAGCATGAGATGGTTGGTTGAGGTGCAGAAGGCACGGGGCACACAGGCAGGCAACCCATGGCCGCAGGGCTGCCAGTGGGTCCAGCTCCACTGAGTCATGCACACCATCAGGAACACAGCACCGCCATGGCCGTCCACCCACTCTGTCAAGCTCCACCATCCCCCGGGGGCACAGGAGGCCAGCCCTGCCTGCCTCACCATTCTTATCAGCCTTATCCTCGGACCAGAGCACACCAGGGTCTGTGACCCACGGTACTGGTGCACGTCGCATGCATGGTGGTAGGTGGCGGTGATGGTCACGATCACACTGCGTCACTGCGTAGTCATTGGCCCCCTTTGCAACATTGGCACACCCACATGTGCGTGCAGACATGCACACACACACACACACACACACACACACACTAGCAAACACCCACGCACTCCATCACATGCACACGCACACTTCCACTGCCACAGTTGCACTCCTTACCCTCACAGCACACATCATGCTTCTCCACTGACAGTACACCATTTCTGTCTGTACCCCCGATGTGTGTCCTGCACACCCCCAACATCACACCACATGCACACATGTTGTCTGTTCCACTGTGTTGTGTTACTGTTGTGATTGTTGGTGTCACTGTTCTGTTTCTTTGTGCACATTAAATAGATTCTTCATTGTACTCTTTCAAGTTGTTGTGCAGTCTGTACTTACCCTCTTCTCTGTAACAGTGTCCTGATGATGTTGTCCCTGTGCTCTATGGCCCTGCGTGCCATGCGAGGGTCCCTCCTCTCAAGTTGCTCCACTATCCCCCTGACCGCTGTCTCTGGCTCACTGTCAGACTGTCCCTCAGGTTCGGGTGCCTGTATCCCATGGTTCATTTCCATGTTGTGCAGCATACAACAGGCTAGGAAGATACGGCATACCTTCTGAGGTGTATATTGTAGGGCACCGCCTGATGTGTCTAGGCATCTGAATCGCATTTTCAGGATGCCAGACGCCCTCTCTATGATGTTCCTTGTGCTGGCATGTGCCTCATTGTATATCTCCTCGGCCACTGTGGCCGGTCGGAGTACCGGTGTCAGCAGCCAGGGTCGCGGGGGATAGGCGCTGTCCCCTGTCAAGAGATGTGTACCAGTTAGTGCCGTACTGCAGTCTGTCGGATGCTGTCCTGCACCTCTGTGTAGCCCTCCCACACCCCTTCCCTGGCCTACACTGCCTGTCCCCATCCATGCTGTTGTGTGTATGCCTTGTATGCTACTACTCACCGACTAGTTGCCTACTGGGTATCCTGCCCTCCTCAAATGCCTGGCACAGCTGGGACTGGTGCCAGATGAAGGCGTCGTGGGCAGTGCCGGGGTACTGTGCATAGACATTGCTGATGCGCCCAGCCATATTGCACACCACCTGGCAGTTGATGGAGTGGTACCCCTTCCTGTTTACATACACATCACTGCCATCACCAGGTGGTGCATGGATGGGGACATGGGTGCAGTCAATGGCATCCACTACGGATGGTAGGTGCGCAACTCGATAGAACTGCTGCATTGTTTCTCTGTGCTCTGCTGCCATGCTGGGGAATACTATGAACTCCCCAGCATGTGGTAGGAAAGCCTCTAGGAACTGGGTCAGGAGGCGTGAGGTGGCAGACTGTGTTACCCCGATGGTGTCCCCATTGGTCGTTGGAACGTCCCTGTGGCAAGGAAGCACATCGCTGCTGTCACCTTCTCCTCCACTGTCATGGCATGGCTGCATCTGGTGTTTGAGTGCAGCTGCTCATGCAGGAGTTCACAGAGCTGCAGCAACATTCCCCTGTTCATCCTGTACCGGCCAATGATGTGGTCATCAGGCAGGGTCTCGAAGGAGACCCTGGGCCAGTACCACCTGTTTGCAGCATACCGTCTCCTTGGCCTGCGTTGTGGCCCATGTTGCACCTGCTCCCTCTCCTCCTCCTCCTCTACTACAGCTGCCATCAATGGCAGCATCACTGCTACTGGCACTGCACACATTCCCACTTCCTGTTGTGGTCCCTCCTCCTCTGTGTTTTGCCCTGGGTTAAGACCAGCCTCTTATAGGTGGTAACTAGCACTGCACTACATGTCATGCTATGTGTCCTAGAGCGGTGCTGGGCCTTTGAATATCCCTTTGCGTGTCTCTGCTGGCCACCCCCCCTTCAATTTGCCCCTTGCATACATTATTGGTTTACCCCACGCTAATGCTGTTAGCGTGCGCTAACTGGTCCTTTGAATATGGCTGCTCCACGCTATTCCTGCATTATTCCCACACTATTGGTTTGCACGCTGCACTATGCTTTGAATATCTGGCCCTATGTCTTAGGTGACAACCCAGACATGGGGATGATGGCATTCCAAGTAAAAAACAAACAGCAAGAGAAACTTACTTTTGAGATTCATGATAATGATAGAGGAATAATAAATCAACCAGTTATTTTTTCAATAATTACTTCCAAGACTCATATAAATCAAAAAGAAATAAGGCTGCAGATGCAGTAATTTTTTTTTTTTTGGCAAAAAGTTACCTTCTCACATATAGAACCTAACATACAGTGATGCCAACCAGGATGCAATCATGCAATGCAGTACCTTACTGTAACTAACATGTCAGAAAATACTGCATGACAAAAGGACTTAAGTGCCATTGATATACGTTACTTCCTGCAGGGGAGGGGAAGAGGGGGACTGGAATGGATACAATCCTGTACGGAAAATAGGTCCCAGGCAGATAGGAAATTCCACACAGGCTAGATAGATCTTTAATCTTTTTCTGCCATCATTGTCTATGTTTTTGTGTTAGAAAATAAACCTGATGCCAATGCCATTTTATTTGTCCTAGATGTAAAAAAGCATTCAGTTGAGTGGAATGGGATTTTTTCTATGCTGTTCTTGATAAAGTGTGTTTTGGAACAAGATTTAAAAATGGATTAAGTTCTTATACTTCTCACCTAGAGAAAAGATCCAGGATTCTAACTAAATGGGACATATCACAAAATATTTCCCTTCAGTGTGGCACCAGACAGTGTATCTACTATGGTGGTGCAATATCCATCTCGTCGACTGACACTACATCAACAACAAAATGCTGACAGCGACCATGTTGCCTGGCAATCATGCCACCTGACCGCCATTGAAGCAAAGCATCAGGGCACATCCTGGCAGTTTGTGGGGGGCTATCCCCCCAAGAAAATAACATAATCATGTCCTGGTCAGAAATGTAGGAAGGAAACAGTGCAACACCCCTGGGATGGCAAGACGGATTGGCACTGCAAAATCCCGACTAACAGAATGACTGTCAATTAGGTTGCAGTGCTCACATTGTTGTCACTGTAGGGGTTTTGCAGCACAAAACGGCACACTACAGACAACACTACCACTTATCTATGGTAATATTTGCCTTAGCTATCGAGCCATCAGCTACCACAGTCTGTAACAATCACAACAATTCCAACATCAAAGGTATCATAACAGGCACCACAGAACATAACACCACCTTATATGCAGATGACACTATGCCACTTTTGACTCAGCCCCAGTACTCCTTACCATCAATCCTTGATGTGATTAATTACTTCAGACAATCCTCTGGATATCAAAATACTTGACATAAATCCAACATATCTCGGAATCAATGGATCCCCAGTTCTATGACACATGGTTACAGTTACCAACTTACTGACAAAATCAACATTTAGGGGTTTTCGTTACAAAACAACCTAAATATCTCTTCTCCCAAGATTATTCACCTCTGGGGGATAAAATATCTAAAAACTTAGACAACTTGAATAAATGAACCCAAACTTTAATAGGTTGTGTAAATGTAATTAAAATGACTGTTTTTTAAAGATTGCTCTTTCTATTTCAGTCCTTGCCTATCAAAATAGCAGTCTTCAAGGAGAATAAAAAAAAAATCTGAATTTATATGGAAATGTAAAACTCCTCGACTGAAAATAGGCATACTATATTTCCCCAAACAAATGGGGTGCCAATTCTACCCAACTGTTTTCTATATTATCTCTCTAAACAGATATCACAAGTACAGGAGCAGCTCACACTAAAAGACTGTCTTGACAAATCAATAGAAGAAGCCATCTATCCTTATCAACAGATTAGTCTGATCATGTATTCAGGATACTAGAGACAAAATAAAAATATTTCAAGTAGTAGTACTTCTGAAGCTTCATACTATGCTTGTGACTCAGCTCACTATATTGTAAATTGGAATCATACAGTACAAGTCACTAAACTGTTCCTCCAATGAGCTGTTTTTTTCATTTCTGATGGAGTTGAATAAGTGTTTCTGTATCAAGCACAAAGCCCTACGCAAACTGTTTCTTAACAGTTAAAACAGTTTTGCATTACATTATGCCAGATGCATTCCAACTGAGTTACTGAAACATTTTACAAACATTGCTCTTGAGTTCATTAAGCATTAAAAAACAATGCAATGTGAGTTGCCAATGCATTGCCAACTATACAAAAAAATGCTAAATCAACTCATTGGTGAGACAGTTAATGTAACTTTTACTGTAGAATACCTACATTTTCTCCAATATTACATAATTACAACTTTCAACCATACATAATTGATACAGGTTTTCTACTTTGGTATAAAATTAGATTACTTAACCATGAACACTGCTGTGATGAGGACGATAATAATAATAATAATAATAATAATAATAATAATAATAATCAAGGCCACTGTTTTTCTGTTTTTACAGGAAAATCCGGTAAAATTCCGGAATTAGGGCTGCCTGAAAACCGGTAAAAATGAAGATTTCATGGAATCTGGCATTTTCTATCAGATTAGTAAATCTATAAAAAAGACTGTTTTTCTTTTAATTCCTTCCTGTACTATTTTCAGTTTGCTTTATTTAATGCTCTGTATATTAAGCCTTCTTTCATTCTGATTATTTATGCACATACTAAAAGAATGATAACAGAATCCCGGTAAAATCCGGAAATTATAGTAACAATCACCGGTGAAATTCTGGAATCTTAAGTCTTGAAAACGGAATTTAATTATTTTAATCACCGTAAATCAGTGGCCTTGATAATAATGATAATACTAATATTGGGCCCTATGCACAATGCCAACACGCCCATGTAAAGCAGGCATGTTGGCATTGTGCATGTGAATGCTGCAGAGTGGTGGCCGCAAGGCATTCACAACATGGGTTTGCAGATGTTATGCACCTGATCCCATTGCCGCATGGGCAGTAACATGCTGGGGGTGGGCGGGGCATTCTGGGGCATTCCAGGGGCATGCCAGCACTATACGTTATGCACGGTGCCATGTAGTGTGGCCACATAGGTGCAGAGTGGGGCACAGGCTACAGCAGGGGGAACCCTGCCATAACTGACTGTGTACCCCATGGACACAGGCCTCCAGTCACCGGGGGACTGGGACAGGGCTCTCTGTGCTGCCCCTGACTGCTAGGCAGCTGGTGATGGCAGGGGTAGCAGAAAGTATGCGCTCCCATCACTGGGTGGGAGTGGTGGCCCTGGGATGGGATGGTGCCATGCAGGTCTGGGTGCCTGTCATTGGCATACACAGCCCCTGACCCATGCCTCCCTGCACTAGGGATCAACTGGAGGGCCCAAGGAGCATCCCATTGGATGCCCACCCGGGATATTGACTCCTCCCCTGGTTGCCCTGTGGAGTCCTGCACACTGGGGGAGGAGCCATGGACAGGTGGCCAGTATTCATGACTGCCAGTTTGGGTGCACCTGTCTGTGGGTCTGAAGTGCCATGGGTGGGGTAAGTAACTTTTCCGCATACTCCCAACTGCTTGGTGCATAAAGCCCAATATAATTTCCTCTTTTGAAGAATTACATTCTTGTTATAACCTTCCACACATTTTTTGCTATCTACAACTTTGTGAATTCATTTTATGAGAGGATAATTCTAACTCCCTGTCATCTTGCTCCCCAATTGAAACCATACTTTCACTCACTCAAGAATGAGACAAATTGATATCTAAAATATATGATACCCTCTTGAATTTCAGCATAAAAGTTCTTCACCATTTAAAAGTCAAATGGTAACTAGATATTGGCCACTCTATCCCAGAAGAACAATGAACATTACTTACAAGATCTCCACAGTAAAATGTTATTTCTACCAAATTAAAGCAGAACCTGCACAATACTGTCCATCAAATATATTATACACCCAGTTGATTAAATAAAGTGACTCCTGATATTGCCCACAGATATCCTCACTGCAAGCCTCAACCCAGGATCACTTTCTTACATGTGTGTTACTAACTGCAGGCTCACCTTCTGGGATAACACCCTGAATATACTTAATAAGACCACTTATATGGAAATTACATAATAAGCCTCTGATATCATGCTAGCCCCAGCCTTCTTTGGCTATCTGGATACCTCAAATGCAGACATAATAATGCTTGGGCTAGTTAATGCTAAAACGTGCTATAACATATATTCTTCAGAAGTAGAAGGATGAAAATCCATCCTTAGCACAAACCTGGCTGAACCTGATGATTCATTTATGAAACGTAGAAACCTGGATGAACCTGAAAATCAATTTGTTAAAAGTAGAAAAACATCCATTATTGTCTCAAAGATGATTTGGATGCTTTTGATATAATTTGGGGTAAATTTAAAAAAATACATAGAGGAACATAGATTACTAATGTAAAAATGGAATACTTCTGGTTGTTTCTTTCAGTTGGATTACTAACATACATTTTTCTAATGCTTTAATCCTGAATATTGTGCATTTTATATCAGCTAACCAGTATTAACATAATTATTCAAAGATCACTACATCAAAACTCCAAATAGCCCCTTATAATATATCTTACTCAATATGAGGGGTGGGTAGAAAGGGGGAGGAAAAATATATAGGGCCCAATTCTCAAAGAGTTATGCCTTGCATAAACTGGCTTGCACCAAAAAAACTGGTGCAAGTAGTAGTTTATGCCAGGAGTTTTGACATGGTATTCTGCAAAGCAGCCTGTGACGTGTCGAAGGCAGTTTGCATCAAAGTGGACATACACCACCAGTTACACTATAAACCCCCTGTGACATGGTACTAGGGCATTTACAGCAGTAGTTGCACCCTGTTCTCGAAGGGCAGCCTCCAAGTCCCCGAATTTGCTATTCTACAACAACCCCCAGAGGACATCCATCAAAGTACAGTTACACCAGCAAATAGCTGGTGTAAGTGTACGTTGCATCCACCAGGGGTTGCACCAATGTGCCACAAGCCCTAATCCCCCAGTATATGCAACCCCCAGCCCCATCCCCAAACCAGTAGAAAAAGCCCTGCAGGGCTATCAAACCCTCTTGCCCCCAATCCCACAATAATGATTGAAATAAGCCCTGCAGGGCTATGGGACCTCTGCTCCCCATCCCGCAATACTGTGCACATAAAAGCCCTGCAGGGCTATGGAACCCCCCTGCCCCCATCCCACAATACTGTGCACATAACAATCCCACAGGGCTAGCACCTCCACTCACTGATCCCTGTAACTGCAATATGCCACAAAAATTAATTTACAAATCCCCTGATCTTCCTGGTAGTCTAGTGACCCCCACTCCCCACCTAGCAGTGCCAGTCCACCCTACACCCCCCACCCATCTCCAGCTGGTGACTGGCACAATCCACTCTCACCACCACAGCCAGCCACTGACTGGCGCCATGTAGTGTGTACTACTGTAAATAGTATGCACTCAATGAATGACAGCTCATTCATTGAGCATACTATTTACAGTAGTACACACTCACACGGAGCTTAGTCAGTAGCTGGCCATGGTGGTGAAAGGTGGGCTGTGTCAGTCAACTGGCTGGGGATGGGTGGGAGGTGAGGAGGGTAGTTTGGGTTGTTTCATTTATACGAAAAAGGAACCCTTCATACAATTCTCTTTTCGTATGAAGGCACCCTTTTTCATATAAATGAAAAAACTCTTGAAAAAGGATACCTTCATACAAAAAAAAGAAATAGGATTTTTTTTTTTTCAGATTCCTTTTTAGTATGAAGGGATTCTTTTTTGTGAGGTTGTTTCATTCATATGAAAAAAGATGTCTTCATATGAAAAAAGAATCTGAAATAAATGAAGTCCAAATTCTTTTTTCATATGAAGGGATCCTTTTTCATATGGCCTGTTCCTTTTCCATATGGCCATATGAAAAAAGAAAATTAAGTCACAATAAAATATGTAAAAATATATAAAAACACATTCTGGGTCACCAGAAAGTAACTTCAGAATCCACTTAACGGGTTTCTGATTAGAAAGCTACATGAGTCTGCAGGATCTCATTTTTATGGGTTTTCAAATAAATACAAAAAACAGAAACAATATGGCTGCCATACGAAAAAATTATTTTGTTTCACAAAAAAGGATTACCTCATACAAAAAGGGATCTTTTTTCATATGGGCCAAATTCATTGTTCACTCCGGGCGGCTATCCAAAAAAATGCTCTGAGCATGCTGAGAACTAAAATCTCAAATTCTTATAACTTTGGAATGATTAAGAGTGTTACACCAAACCAGGGAAAATCACCACTGTGGCCCTAGCCCTTTCTACCCTAAAAAATTCAGAGCAAAATTCCAAATTGTCAGGGCAGTAGGTGATGACAAAAAAAAATGATGTTTTCACTTATTTTGCTATCTGGATCTAAGAACCCACACATCTGACCAGAACAAAACTTGGCACTCAAGAGACCTTGCCCCTGAGACTGAGCATGCAAAATGCTGTGCAAATCTGTTGAATGGTTGTGAAGCTATTAAAGTGCAAAATTTGAGCTTTAACTTAGAAACCCCTGCTCAACCCTAACTATAGTGGTGCTACGATGCCACTACAATATACAGTAGTTAAAAGTCAAAGCTTATAGGTAAAATTATTTATTTTAGCCACTTATTAATTCTAAATAAAGATAAATATGGGATATGTTCTGGCTGCAATGAAAATAGCAGACTTATTTTCATGAGTGCTGTGGGGTCATCAGGTTCTGAAACCATAAATCAAAATAAATCTGATATTTTCAGTGCAGTTATGATATGTTTGATTTTTGCAGTGTCCAAAACACAAACTCCAGCACCACCCGCCAACTAGTACATAAAAGCCAAGACACCACTGTGTTGCTACTAGGTTTAATTTTTATTCAGAGTACAAGGATCTCTTATCAAAAGGGAGCGGTGCCAGCAGGACACCTGGCAAAACCTCTGACCGGTTTTGCTAGAGTGCCATCAGGGAGTGTCCACAACTTAGAGTCACCACCTTTTAAGTGCAGTGTTTAACAAGACAGATGCCAAAATTGATGCATAGGTGAAAAAAAGTACACATACATATAGCAACAAATATATACATAAATACAAAAATAGTGAACTGTAAGGAAACTAACAAAGGACAGACCGCTAACTTAATTTGTAATGGTACTGCAGCATATACCAAACACCTGAAGAGTGATCTATATGAAGTACAATGAAAAAAGTATTTAAATCAATTTCTATGCCACAATACTTGAAAAATATTAAATACATCACAAAGGAGAACACCGATATATATGCC
Source organism: Neoceratodus forsteri (assembly GCA_016271365.2). Taxonomy (NCBI): domain Eukaryota; kingdom Metazoa; phylum Chordata; order Ceratodontiformes; family Ceratodontidae; genus Neoceratodus; species Neoceratodus forsteri. Next base: position 1,167,247,173 of record CM057456.1, on the reverse strand, counting down.
AATTAGAATTAAACAAGTACTGAACAGGATGAGGAAGGCACCAATCGCAGTGATCCAAAGTTATGTGTGCTGAACAAAATCCCAGAAATAGCCAAAATATGGTAGCAGCAATAATGCAAACAAATAAATATTTTCATCATTCATAGGAAAATATGTGACTTGATAAAAATGAGCTACTACATGTCGCTAACACTAACAAAATAAGGGGTCCCCAAGAACAAAAATAGTAACATCCTGCCAAAAGGTTGTTACAACAAATTGTTATGCAAATACAGTGAAGTGCCAAGGGGCAACTGGGGGGGGGGGTTGGGAAGAAGAAAAGGATGAAACAAGTGGCACTCTTCACTTTTTAAGGAAAGCAGTAAGCTCAAGCCCATCCTTTAGACCTGGTGATTTTAAAGCGCCTAGTCAGAAAATTCAAAAGGCTTGTCATCTGCTCAAAAGGACTTTGATATTATATTGTCTTGTCCCACAAAAACCTTCCCAATTCTACAGAACCTAAACTGATGCTGTATACTGTTACTGCTAGTTTGTAAATGACAAAACAAGTCATTATGATAGTCGAAACTGAATATGGAGCTAAGATGCTTACCTATCCATAGCTTAAAAAATGTTTTTTCTTACATAAATGCCCCACAGATGCATGTGACTAAGTAGACTATACCAACCATACTACAAATAATAAAATTATTAATTGTAAATTCTTTTCTACAGTTAGACATAGAAAAAACCTTAGACTGAGCCACGTGGGTACAGTATATGCATCTGCCACAACCATAGCAACCTTTTGGTGTGGCTGGGATCCACCCATGTGTCCGTGATTTCTCCACAGGGAGATAGCTGTGGACCAATAAATCTCACAAGTTTGGCCACCTTCTATGAGTAATCTTAGGGGGATTAGAAGCTACATCAGTAAGGGCTGGTTCAGATTCCAAAATGTGTCAACACTTCTTAAAACAATCCCTCACCACTCCATTGTTAGCACAAAATTGAGTAATGAAATTTGTGCTCCTGAAAAATCATGTATTCCCTTGTTTATATTGAAGTAACTCCTGTCTTGGAATTTTGTTAACAAGTCTTGGACTTGACCAATCAGATATCTACTATATCCCCTATTCAAAAAGCACTGTTTGCCAGCCTGCCGGTGCATCGGTTGGATTGCAGCTTGCAATGTCAGCGACCCAGGTTCGGGAGCCTATTCGGGTCATTGGAGGGCCAGCCAGGGGAGAGTGGCTTGAGCATCCCATGACAGCTCACCCTCGCGGGGGGAAGGGGGGCCAATGCCCGCAACTTGTATGACCCCAAGTGGTGGTTCGGAGTAATACAAGCCTCGCAGGGGAAGGGTGGCCAGATTATGCTGTGGACATTGGCATGAGCACCTTGACATCATGGTCTGCACAGCGTAGGGCAGGAAAAATAGAGGATAATGCCCACCAGGACCGAGAAGATGGGCTGCTTGGAGCATGCCTCCAATGTGCCCCCGCTCGCCCAGCCACCTCCGGACTGACACAGTGAGTAGCTTGGGGTGTTAGGGTCTCACCCCGTCCCCAGCTGGGGGATAATACGAGGTGCCATGGGAAATGGAGGTAGGCTTGGGAAGAGTAGGGTGGCAGGATGATGACTCCTAGGCAGCTCCAAAGAGTCGGGGCTGGCAGGATGAAGGAGAGAGAAAAAAAAGCACTGTTTTAGTTCTTCACTCCTTTTCAAATACTTGTCAGGTTATCATGCAATTTCTCTTGACGCGCATGAACTGATATTTTGGGGCATTGTTGATGGTGTGGTGGGGGAGGCAGCTGATGGCATGGAGGAAACTGCTGCAGTCAGTCTGTTTCCAAAAAAGATCTGTGACAACATTTCCATCCAAGACTTTGGTAATGTCCAAATGTAAAAAATGTATGTTATCAAAGCTATATCATACGGTGAACTTTAATTTAGATTGACAGCTGCAAATACTGTACAAACTTGAAAAGTTCAGTAACCCCTAGAGATGTTGTGAAATAAAATTTTGCCAGCAAAATTGCTATGAAATCTACAATTTCGCAGAGTGAAATATTTTGTGAAATTCTGTTGTGAAATTTTGCCCGAAAATGGCCAGCTCAGTGCCCTTAACCACTATGCTATACTTCCTCCCCTTATAGGTACTTTAACCCTTATTCAGCTATTAGACATGATTTTAGGTAGCACAACAGTATACCCAATAAGTTTGGGATGCATTAGACCAACTGAACTGTACCAAGCTGTTCTGTATGACTGGCATGGGTATACACTGTAAATGAAGGGAAATGAATAAGCACAATTGTTTAAGGAATCTTCAACCTAGCTATAGCCAGACATTTTCTTAGTTTTACACTTTGTCACCCAATAAACTAATTTATGCAAGACCAGGCTGGCAATCTATGTTCGAGCAAGTACTGAGCCAGCATATTTAGGCAGCTCAAACCATGTTTCATAATCTTCTAAACAAATTGGATTTAAACAGTGTTAGTTTGCAATGTTCAGAAGAAAGCAAATTGGTTGCAAGGGGAATGTCTCATGTTTTGCTCTGTTTTAGGGGGAGTTAATTACTTGCTAGAATTGATCCACAACTGCCTGTAAATCTGCATCCATCACTGCAGCCGCCAAACACCGGTAAATTAACTGGCCAATCCAGCTTTAATGACTTTGTCAGAGATGAAAAATAGTAATTGATCTTGTCCTCTGTCATTTTGTCATGCTTGTCCCCCTTATCGTAGTAATATATGATCCCTGGTTTCTAGTGGTCCCACCCCCCAGGCCAATCACTTGCCCAAATTGAAGAATCCCCCCCGACAAGATTTACATCAATTTCCCCATCCCCAGTGTATAAAAATTAAAAACATTTCCTGACTCCCTGGTGTAAGTGGACCCCCACCCTGTCTTTAGATAGTGCCCCCCCACAACCCCCAGTACCCCGAGCAGGTCACTGGTACAGCCTTCCACTCACCTCCATGGCCGGCAGCCCGACTGAGCATTTCAATAAATGTGCACATGCTTGTACAAGCACATGCTCATTCATTGAAGTGCTCAGTTGGGCTGCAAGCTGCTGAGATGAGTGGAGGGCTGTGCCAGTGGCCTGTTCAGGGTACTGGGAGAGCAGGGGGGCACTATCTGATGACAGGGTGGGGGTTCGGGGTCCACTAGACACCAGGGGAATCAGGAATATTTTTTTTATTTTTATACATTGGGGACAGGGAATTTGATGTAAATCTCTGCTGGGGGGATTCTTCAGTTTGGGTCGATGATTGGCTGGGGGGGTGGGACCACATGACACCAGGGATGATATTTTTTTCTTTTACTGCTCATCATGGGGGAAGCCAGAAAAGGCTTTATTTTTTTCTTTTTAGACAATCCCCTCATTATCTGTAAATAGTCTTCTTGACTAACACATGACATTACAGTTGCTGCCTAAAGTGTATATCGAAAATGGTGAAATTTCACCCACAAGCAATGAATTTCACTGTTTTGTGGGTGAAATTTTGCGCTTCATGGGTGAAATTTTGCATCCCCCCCATGAAATACTTCATGAAATGCTCAAATTTCACAAAATATTTCATGTAATGAAATGTGCTGATTTCACACAACACTAGTAACCCCACCCCGCCACACCGTCAACACATTGTCAAGTCAGCAATGCCATAAATCTGATTGATCATAAAAACGATTTTCATCCTGAAGATAGATAACCTTTTTTCCCCACAGGCCAAGGTAAAGGTTAGCTTAAGTGGGGGCAAAAGTCACCCCAATTACAGTACCCTAGACTTGTAGGAAGTGCTGACCCTTAAAAACAAAGGTAGTTTTAGTAAGCAAAAAACTAGACAATGTGTGCAAAAAATCAATAAACTGCTGATCATATGTGGTAGAGATTTCTAACCAATACCTGAGGGCTTCAAGACCACCAGCATAGGGCACATTAGTATAGAGTGCCTTGACATCCAAGAGTGACCAAAATCCAGTGAGGTTCCATGTGCAGGCCCTCCAGGACATCCAAAATATGGGTTGTATCTCTTATAAGTGATGGTAATTTAGCAACAATGTGATTGATGTGCGAGTCAACATACTTTGACAGGGGCTCAGTAAGTCAGCCAATTCCAGATACGACTGGACATCCTGGAGGATCAATTAAGGTCTTGTGTACTTTTGGTAAAGTGCAAATAGTTTGCCTCACTGGATGCCGGACAGTCAAAAGGGTTCTCCTGAAATCACACTATTATAGTAATCATTCTGTAAATACGCATCAATTTTATGTTCGAAGTTATTAGTAAGGTTAGACTTAAGTCCTACATAAAAGTCCGTATTTGACAGTTGCTTGAAAGTTTCCCATTTATAGGACTCTGACTCTGTCCATAAGTATCACAGAGCCCCCTAGACAGCAGGTTTTATGATAAAATGAGGATTTTCTCTCAATTCTTTAATTGCCATGTTTTCTGCTGAACTAATGTTTTAAAAATGTGGTTGGGAAATTTTAGATTTTTTTTTATCAAGTTCAAGCAATGACACTTTTTCAAAAGTCAATACTGTCAGTGAATAAACAGGTACAAAGGTGGCCAGTCTTTTGAAAGGTGCCATAAAAGTCTCTGGTCCTGTGTAATCTTCTAACAAGCTAAAATAGATACTTCTTGTGAATCAGTTACTTCATCTTTTTTCAAAACATACACCTTTAAATTAAGTTTTCTAGTGAATTTCTTAATGTCAATGTACAAAAGAAAGTGATTAACAGTACATGTAGGCATGAAAGACAAACCTTTGTGTAATACCTTCCTCTAAGCAGGTGTGAGTTCAAAAGAGGAAAGATGAATCACATTCATTTCTTCTGCCACCTGAAGACTTGTTGGTTCTCTCCTGTGTCTAGGCATTCTGAGTTCTCTGTCACTGTTGTTTGTGATATATCCGTTTCAACTTCTGCTCTTTGTGTTGATTTATGCCTCATTCCACCATGTCTTGTTCTCCTCTTGTTTCTTCTCCCCCCCACCCAAAAATGAGTTGCTCATGGACAACAACTGGGGGTCGAGGTGGTTGGATTTATCACCAATTCTCTCTCCTCCTGGTCTAAAAAAATAATCTGAGGAGTCCATGGCAAATTCACTGGTGGAGGTGAAGTGATCAGTCATCACATTGACCGTTTTTAAAATAGATTTTGAGACTGGGGGTGTATGTTGTTCAGGTGTAGCCTCTTCACATGTTGGTTGTTGGTAATGTTTTTTCTGGTATTTGTTTTTACGTTTCTTCTTATGGCTCAGCTGCATTTTCCAAGTGAAGACATGATCACACAGGTATTTCTGCATATCCCACTCAAACTTGGTAATGTTAATATCCTTAAGCTGTTGAGTAGCTTGCAGGTATTGGAACCAGTCCTTCTGGGTCTCCAGAAAAATTGGGTTTTTACCTGTTCCCTTTGGATTCATGAGCCTCAGCAACAAACCCATCCATTTTACGTCAGTGAGGTCCTGCTCAAATGTAACCCATTGGGGGGTGTCCATACCAAGCTAGAGGAACCACCTCATCACCTGAGCCATTCTGTAAGCCCAAAGGTAGTCCTGAAAACAGGGAAGACCCAGCCCTCCTTGTGACCAATGTACCGTAAGTTTAGCTTTGCTAAATCTGGGTGCTTTGCCTTCCCAAAGCAGCAAACATATGAGATTATCTATCTTAGTAAAGATTTTATCTGGCACTGCTAGAAGGATGTTGTTAGAGATATAGGCAAATCTGGGGAGAAGAAACATTTGGATAGCCTTCACTTTTCCTTTAAGGGTCAGTCAAGCATAAGCCATCTTTGAATGCCAGGTTCTAGTGTCTTGGAGAAGGGGGAAAAATTAGTGGTGGTCATGTCAGACTAACCCCCAGGCATATGAAGCCCTCTGGGGCCCATACTATACATGTACCTGAAGTACAATCTGGGGTGCAGACCAAGTTTAGCGGGCATATAGTTGTCTTGGTCCAGTTAGTGGCCAGGCCAGAGGTGGATGTAAACCTATCTAAAAGGACCATGATGGGTCCCAGAGATTGAGCAGAATTAATCATTGTGTCATCTGTGTGTTAACTAAGTAGCATTTATCCTTGATCCTAATGCCCTGAATGTCAGCCAAGTCCAGAAATTTTCTAGTGAGGGAAACCAATGATAGCAGAAACAGCAAAGGGGACAATGGGCATCCTTGTTGTGTGCCCTGATGGAGGTTGAATGGCTTGGAAATGGTGTGGTTGGTGAGAACAGTAGCTGTGGGCTTATTATATAGAGTGGTGATCCAGCTACAAAAATATGGACCAAAGCCATAAGCTTCTAAGATCGAATGCATATAGCCCCACTCCACCTAATCAAAAGCCTTATGTAAATCCACTACCATTGCAGCCATGGGAGAGGCAGTCTGTCCTGCTTGCCATTTGAGGTGGAGTACCATGTTTTTGGCCTCTGTTTTGTATTTCTAGGACTCGGCTTGGGAAAGGTGGATGATGAAAGGAAGCACCTTTTCCATCCTGTTGGCCAAGGCATTTGCAACTATTTTAGTATCGGTAGAGATTAGGGAAATGGTCTGAAGTTGGCACAGTCTAAAGGGTCACATGAATTTTTCAGTAAGAGGGCAATCATGGCCTCCATCATGGTGGAAGGGAGAATGCCAAGCAATCTAGCTTCTTGCAAGGCCTCGGGGGGGGGGGATTACTATATGGGACATGAACTGTTGAAGGTCCACCTCCATGTCATCAGCTCATGGAGTTTTCCCTTTAGTGATCTTCTTCAGGGCTGTCATGAGCTCCTAAACTGTGACATGGCTAATGCTGGCAGTTTACTTGCTCATTTAATTCAGGGGTATGATCAGACTTCAAAGGCCAATTATTATAATTTAGAACTGGAAGCTTGCCCTCATGTGTCAGTGTCAGAAAACAGTCTCATACAAAACATAGGATGTGAAATTGCTAAATTTGAAATTGCAAAATAGGAAAATTTAAGGTTCAAACACTCACAGGAGATTTCAAGTCTGAAATTTGTCAGAATGATGCTTTCTATCTTTTAAAGAATGAGACTGCTTCATTAGATTATGTGATTTTGTGTTTTTCCAAGTTATGGAGCAATGTTATCCCACCTTGATCAGTATTGAATCAAATGGTTATGGATCCTGTGCTGCATGAAATTCAACAATTAAATATGTTTGGAAAAATGTTGATTCAGACCGTGATACCCTTTCAAAAGATCTCGAGATTGATTCCAAAAAGAGGCAGATTACCTCCAACAGAATTGGTGAAGCTGTTAAAGGGGACAATTGTGTGTCTACCTTTGCCAATGAAGACTAATGTGGAAACTGTAGCAGATAGTGACAGCTAAATGATTTTAGTCAAAGGGGTACCTACAAAAAACAAAATCAGTTGGCAGCATGTGGTAGACATTCATAAAATTCAGGCATCCCTTCAGTTTCCAACAACAAGTGACATTGTTTTCTCAGTCCTTCAGGTGGAAACTTTTGAGAATGCTGAATTATTTCATTTGTGGGGTGAAAGTAAGGAATCAATGATTGAGTTGGCAGCATGTGGTAGACATTCATAAAATTCAGGCATCCCTTCAGTTTCCAACAACAAGTGACATTGTTTTCTCAGTCCTTCAGGTGGAAACTTTTGAGAATGCTGAATTGTTTCATTTGTGGGGTGAAAGTAAGGAATCAATGATTGAGAAAGTTTCCATAACTCTTGTCAAAGACATTTATGACCAGTACACCATTCTCTTCATGGAACAGATCCTGTGGCAGACAATTTGGAGTTGTATCAGATGAAACAGGTCAAGGATGCACTGCTAAGTGTGTTGGAAACTACATTGGAAATGCAATGTTTTCCTGATCAGTTTCCTTTAGATACTGGAGGTCAAGCAGATGAATAAGAAGTGAGACTATCTGGAACAGAATACAGAACTTCATGAGTTCTGAGTGCGGATCAGATTTTGCAGAAACATTTAATATTTGTTTCACTTGTTGTGGGAATGTGAACTTAGTATTCTGTTTGCTAGCATTATTCACACTTTACGGGTCACTCATCATCTGACAAATATGTCTGCACGGGGGCTTTTGCAAAAGAACCTGAGAAACATGAAAATCTGACATCCAACTTGAGTGGCATATTTGCTAATATGCAAGGTACCAAGGAATATTGGTACAGACACCATGGTGATTTGATGCGCATGCTTAGAGAGTATGGTGCTCCATCTTGGATTGTAACTCTAAGTTGTGCAGAGTACAGCTGGGAGGAGTTATGAGTTCTTCTCATTTGGGCCAATGAGGATTGGATAGTGTGAATTTCAAAACACAAGGTGAACTTTGTTCACCTGATCCAGTAACAGTAGGTCACTATTTCTATTACCAGTGTTTGTGTTTGCTGGAGTTCATCAAAAAGAAGACCAATCCCCTATTAGGATTAGTGCATTAGTGTAACACTATGTCTGGCAGGTGGAGTATCAGAGGCATGGAGTTCCTCATATTCAAATGTTGTTGTGAGCTAAGAATGTTCCTTTGATTGGTAATGCTGAGAGCTCTGTTATTGTCCAATGCATTCAGAAACGCGTAATTTGAAATCTTTCAGATGCAATTCACAGTTCAATGCTAAGGAAGCTTGTTGAAAAATACCAGATGCACAAACCAGTACAACCTATTGCCTGAAGACAGTTGACAGTGGAAAACAATGGTATAGAAGATGTTAATTTTGCTTTCCTAGAAGTGTTGCACCTACTACAGTTCTTTATGATATATTTTTTGTGATAAGATCATTTGAAGGTGAAGTCCCAGAAACAGGTATATGAGTTGCCACGTTCTGAGAAAGAAATGAAGATCAATGATTACTTCTTTGGAAGTGGCGGGTAAATATAGATGTGCAATATGTGGCTGACAATTCACTTGCACTGTTACGCTGTTACCACCTAGGTTACCAAGCATGAGCAAACAGCATTTCTGGAGACATGGGAAGAAATGTCTGCTTCCAGATCCTTGACTTGACATTTATAGTCAGTGGGCTTGAAAATGCTTTCTTATAGACAGTGTGGCACTTATGGAGCCCGGGACAAACTAATAGGCATTTCTTTGTCAGATCAGTGAGGATCCATAGCATCAGTGTAAACCTGAAACAAAATTGGAGTTGAGTGTTGAGGGACATTAAAGAAACTAAGACACTGGCTAACTGTGGCTAAGAACCTAAAAATATACTTCATAGTAATCTGACTGATGCTTACTATCCTCTTCCTCCCGTCAGAGTTTTGTTTGTTTGATATTGCCCAGTGGTTCAATTTCAAACAAGCAGCTACTGAAAATCATGACAGAGGAATTTTTGCTCTCTTAAATCTAGAGTGAATTCTGGTGAGATGAAATAAACCATAACTGATTGATCATATGAAGTTATTTGTTGCCTCATCTGAAAAGGCTGATCTTTACTACTTTGTGTTTCAGGTACTTCACCTTTTCGAACCATGAGGAAAGGAAAATGAACTCAAGCAGGGATATAAGAACTATCAGCCGGCCTTTAAAGCATCTTAGGATGATATCACTTATCCAAAGTTTCAGCAATATCTGGAAAAACTGCAGACAGAGAAAGAATAAAAAGAGAGAGCTCATGCTGAGCTTGATAAAGACACCCAGAATCATCCCCAGAGCATGATGCTGAAGAAATAATTTGTGCTTTAAGTGACCTTCTACCTTTACATATTATGACAACTAATGGCAGAAGTCACTGATTGTATGGAACAGGTTTCCAATGAAAAAGTGGATTTCACCATTATGGAAAACACTTTAAATGTGCAGTAGTGGAAAATACATGATTTGATCATTGCAAATATTTCTCATGGTTTAAGACATGATGCAGAGAAAGACAAAAAAACATAGCAGACAAGCAAGCATTTTGGGCTATTTGTAATATATGTACAAAAGAGATTAGGAAGGCAAAGAAAGATTATTACAATAAATATGTTGCTGCTTCAGAAGGCAATCCCAGACCAATATGGAGGAGAATTGACTCAATAAAAGGGAATCAAGCCCCTCCTTCCTTATCAATGACTCTGAAGTCTGAGGGGAAAGTTTTGATTTCTGCTACTGGTAAAATGGCTGCATTCAACTTTCTTTACTTCTGTGGGAGGTAAATTTGATAGACTGCATCCTGGATTTGCCTCACCTGCTTTGGATACTGACTTCACGTATAAGCTAGAGAGACCTGTTTTTGCTTTTCGTTCAATAACATGTGATGATGTGATGAAGCAGTTATAGAGACTGGATACTAATAAGGGACCAGGGTGTGATGATATTTCCCCTATTTTCTTAAAATTAGCTCTGGGTATATTGTCACCTCATTTGGCATATACTATATATTTAATTTTTCTTTGCTTAGTTGTGAACTACCACTTGATTGGAAGACAGCATTTGTTATACCAATATTTAAGGGGGGGGGGGACTTGTCTGACCGGGCTCCTATAGACCAGTCTCTATTCTTTCAGTTTGTGCTTAAATTTTTGAGAGACTTGTATTTCAACCACTGACCCAGTACTTCACCAAATACAAGGTTATAACTCATTTACACTCAGGATTAAGAACGGGCATAAAACCACTTACGTAATAGCAAGGGTGGTTGATGATGTGCTGAATGCCTTTGATAGGAACCAAGGAGCACCAACTATCTTTCTGGACTTGTCAAAGGCATTCAACACTGTTCATCATGTAATTTTGCAGAATCTCTTGAAAGCTGTTGGTCTGGGCATCACTGCTTTAAAGTGGTTTTACTCATATTTGAATGGGAGGTTGCAATGTGTCAAAGTGGGTGGTGCATGCTCAGATCCAATTATTTTGCAAACAGGGGTACCCCAGGCATCAGTACTGGGTCCCCTCTTATTTCTACTATATACGAATGATCTGCCCAGTTACTGTTCACCTGATAGCTGCATTTATTTATATGCAGATGACAAAATTTTATACACCAGCAAAGATGGCACAAATAAAGCAATTGAAATACTGCAGTAGGTTTTCTTGAACATTCAGAGGGTCCTTATAGATTTGAGGCTCCTCTTGAATGAACAAAAAACCCAGTGGATGTTATTCCAAAGGAAAAACACTGAAGAGGTAATAAGTAAGAACAATTGTTCATTGTCTGGAGCTATTTTGAGTTGTGTTGAATTTTATAAATACCTAGGGCTGACACTGGATAAACATTTGCCTTTTGATTTACATATTATAAATATCTCCAATAAGCTAAAGCGGTAACTATGTTTCTTTTATAGGAATAAAACAATATTTAATCCAACTGCTAGGAAATTATTGGTTACTTCTATGTTCTTATCAGTATTGGATTATGGAGACATAATCTACATAAATGCTAGGAAATCACTTCTGAGTTCATTAGATATTTTGTACAACAGCGCTTTAAGGTGTATAACAAACCTGCCTTATAGATCTCATTGCTTTGTGTTGTACAGAGAAACAGGTCTTTCCTCATTATTTGACTGACGTGAGATATCCATTGGAATACATTTGTTTATAAATTCATTATACAATCTCTCCCAGAATTCCTACTGAAGTTAATAAAAAAATCAAACCAGTGCAAAAGCATTTCCTAAGGTTTGCATCTTGGACGTCATTATATGTTCCGAGATGTAGAACTAGTCTGGGGGATAAAACCCTGTCAGTACTAATACCTAGAACCTAGGATAGAATATCTAGGCAGCTTAAGGTGTCTGTTTTGTTGCCTTTAGAACGTTTCAGAGCATCTCTGGCCAGTTTATATAACAAGCACTGTAACTGTCATCGATAATTTATTTCATTATATAGTGATGCAGTGTTTTATAACTGATTGTAATGTTTTACATATGACAGTTTATTACGAATGTATTTGTATGTCTGTATTTGACTGTATTTATTACTGCCATGTTAATTATTGGATGCAATTGAAAAATAGATATTTTATCTCAATTTGTTATCCAATAACGTTGAAAGAAAAAGAAGTTCAAGTTGAAAGTTGAAAGACAGTAATCTGAAAAGCCTTTATCAGAGTGATTTGCCTACGATACCAGTGTATCAGAACATATAATCTGATAAGAACGTTACAGACAAACATGCTCCAAAACCACAGAGAGTTTCTGTAGCAGAGATCCATGTCAGGGGTGGCAAAAATGTTACTGTACAGTGTCTAAAGAAACGTTGGCATCAGTATCAGTAGTTCTGGTACCAGCATTTGAAAAAACTACTGGTGTCAGTTGTCAAGCTAATAGCATTGTTCAAGTGATTCTGAGGCCAATTCTAAAATGGGTTAGCTGGATGCAAGGGACATGTGACAAAAGAGTTTGATGCAAGTGGTGACTTGCATCACCATTCGCATCAAGCTGCAATTCTGGAAGGCTCCCTGCAACTGCCACAGACACACTGTGCCAAAGCCCCCTTGTGCCAGGGTTGCATCCAGCAACACAGGTCACCAGGTCACAAGGGGGCTTGCACAATGGGAGGGCTGCTGCATCCCCTTTTTCAGGACTCTGGAATTCCCACCATGGACACCATAGGGGGCACCACTTAGACCAGCCAGGATGTAGCCTAAGTGGCTGCACTGTGGGACTTGGGAATACACCAGACACTGCAGTGTTGTATGGGCAGGTGAGGGGCTATGGGAGGTGTCAGGGCACAGCCATTGGACACTGTGGAAATTGCACCAAATGTGGGTGGCCCAGGGTCCTGCAACTGTAGCCCCCCCACTCCCTGAATGGCATACAGCAGCTGTGGTGGTATTATTGCAACCCCCCTTGATTCCTGATCTCCCGCAAGACTGCCATCAGTATGGCCCCAGTAGTACAGTGCCCCCCCATCCCCGATCTCCCATAAACTGAAGGACATGGCAGTTCTGCCTCTCAGTGGTCTAGTGGCCTCCCATCCTCCCCAGCCTGATGGACAGTGTTGAAGCACACCACTCCCCCTGTCATCGCCAACCCACATCTGGGACTGGCACTACCCTCATCACACCACCATGGCCAGCCACAGAACGCAGTCACACAGGCCACATAAGTGTACAGTAAACTTACATGGTCTGTACATGGCATTCTGTGGCTGGCCGTGGTGGTATGTGGAGGGTAGTGCCAGTTGCAGATGCAGGTCGGTGACAATGGGTGGTGGAGCAGGGTGCTTCAATACTGTCCATCATGGTGGGGAGGGTGGGGGGCCACTAGACCAACAGGAACTGATTCACAGACTGGGACTGGGGTGGTTGGTGGGAGACAGACCAAGGATTGGCACTGCTTCATGAGGGGAGAAGGAATTACACCACCAAAGACTTCGAGAAATGCAGGGGTTGGCACTAGCCTGCCACAGCAGGCAGTCTGCATTGGCTGCACATGGGTGCCCCAGCAGTACCAGGACAGTGCCCCAATGGGGGTCACATACAGTGGCTGCCCAATTTGTGGCCAGCTAACACACTTCCTGCCCTTGGGCCACTTGAGTGAGTCCTTGCCACCCGGTCCCTGGCTGCGTCGTGGACTTGAGGCAATGCTGCCCTTTGCACCTCTCCTTTTGGCACAGAGCCACAATGTGTGGCTATTCCAGATAGTTTGCTGCAATTGGCAAATTTTCTGGAATAGCATGTTTTGCATTTGCCGCAATTGTGTCAGATGCAGTCCCCTTTCCTGCTGCAAGTTGCACCTGACGCAGGAGGCTACCAGAATCGGCCCCTCTGTCTCTTGATCCTCTAGTGCAAGTAATCAGTCAAGTTCAGAATAAAATGGTGATGGATGGTTTCAAAGTTTGGTGTCTTTAGTGACTGCTCAGAGAGACTGAATTCACAGCTGTATTGATGTGTGCATGGCTGTGTCAACATATGCACTCTATAATGTGTTTGCCACCAATCAACAGCAAAATGTGCTGGAGTTTTACACAGCACTAAAACATAGAAACATAGACTTTGATGGCAGATAAGGACCACTTGGCCCACCTAGTCTGCCAGTTTCACTAACTATTGGGCAAGCTGCAGATCCTAGTTAACCAACAGCCTACTTCTTTCTACCCCCCCACAAGAATTGCCTTATATCTGTCCCATGCATTCTTGAATTCCCCCACTGTTTTTGACCCCATGACCATCTCAGAAAGGCAGTTCAATGCATCCACCACCCTCTTTATGAAAAAATACTTCCTCACATTGCCCCTGAGCTATCCCCCCGCCCCCATCTTCAGATTGTTTCCCCATGTCCTTGCACATCTCTTTTTCTGAAAGATGCTACCCTCTTGGACTTTGTTGATTCCATGGAGGAACTTGAAAGTTTCTATCATGTACCCCCTCTCCCTACTTTCCTCAAGGGTATACATAGTAAGCTCCTTTAGCCTCTCTTTGTATGGCTTCTGTTGCCAACCCTGCACCATTTTATTTGCCCTCCTCTGGACTGCCTCCATCCTGTCTATGTCCTTGTGGAGATGGGTTCTCTGAAACTGCACACAGTACTCCAGTTGGGATCTCACCAACTGTCTGTACAGAGGGATAGCAACTTCCTGTTTTCTATTGGTGATGCCTCTCCCTGTACATCCCAGTATCCCCCAGCCCTCCTTACTGCCTTCTCACATTGCTTGTTTACCTTAAGGTCATCTGATATGACTACCCCCAGGTCCCTTTCCGTTTGTATTGTTGTTAATACCTCCTCCCATTGTGTACTCCTCTCCTGGGTTTTTGTTTCCCAGGTACATTACTCTGAACTTCTTTGCATTGAAACTAAGCTACCATACTTCTTACCATTCTTCCAACCTTGTGAAGTCCCTTCTCATCCTTTCCACCCCCCTTGTGTATCAACCTTGTTGCAGATCTTTGTGTCGTCTACAAAGAGATACATTTCCTGTCCCTTTGCAATGTTACTTATAAAGACATTAAAAAGAACCAGACCCAATACTGAACCCTTGGTACCCCACTAGTAAACCCCCTTTCTTCGGAGTGGACTCTGCTTACTATTATCCTCTGTGTCCTATTCTGCAGCTAATTTTTTACCCAGGCTACCTCTCTGGGACCCACTCCAAGGCTGGCTAATTTGTTTATTAATCTTTTGTGTGGGACTGTGTCAAATGCCTTGCTAAAGTCTAGGTAGGCCATGTCCACAGCCCCTCCCTGGTCAACTACTTAGGTCACCTAGTCAAAGAAATCTATTAGATTCATCTGACATGACCTTCCCACTGTGAATCCATGCTGCTTTATGTCCTGTGCCCCGCTGGCCTCTAGGTACTCAACAATTCTTTCTTTCAGAAGTGATTCCATCATGTTTCCTACCACAGAGGTCAAACTAACAGGTCTGTAGTTTCCTGCCTCTGCTTTGTCTTCACTTTTGGAAGGGGAATCACATCCACCCTCCTCCAGTCCTTAGGTACCACATCATCCTCCCATGGTTTGTTAAAAAGGGTAGTCAGTGGTGTCACTAGTTCTCCCCTTAGTTCTTTAAAGAATTCTGGGGTGAATCCCATCAGGCCCCATTACTTTGTACACCTTCAGTTTTAGGAGTTCTTTCAGAACCGTTTCTTCTGTGAAAGGACTGGTATTGACCCCCCCCATCTAGGGTGCTCCTATTGATTGGATTAGGTACCTCCCGCTCCTCTTCTTTTGTGAATACTGAGCAGAAGTATTCATTCTATCTCTGCTTTTTCACTGTACCTCTCTGCCCACCCACCTTCCCCTTTATTAAGACTCACTATCCCTTCCTTGGTCTTTCTTTGCTTCCTAATATACCTATAAAAGGTTTTATCCCCCTCCTTAACTGATTGATACAATGGACAGTGAAGGAGTTCAAATCTGAAATTAGTTTCAGGTGGATTTATCAGAGTGGTACTGTTGTAAACAGTATAACATTGCAAATGTGGACAGACATAATAATGAAAAATGATTCAGTTTACCTGTTGCTAAGATGGCAAGTGTGGCATTCCTAAGTTTATTACACAATGTTGTTACAGAAAAAACTTGTGGAACTTGTGGAGAGTTTTAAAGAAAACTGTGGATTTGAAACAGTGCTCTCAGTATTTTGGCATTATGCTCCACTGTTTTAATTCTGAGGGTTAAAAATTAGATACAGACATTTCAAAATTATTATCTGGTAATGTCTGCATTTCTGATTATAAATTTGTAACCTGTGAAGTGATCTTTCACCTTGGCCCAGTCAGTAATTCTGGCCATTACATTTGTGGCTGTGTCAAGCACAGTGTTGGACTGAGTGTAAAGAATCTGTTAACATAGTACCAGAGTCCTCTAACAAACTGACTACAGTTTGTCAGTTATGGCCTCACATCGTCTACTTTCTCTATAATCAACACTGGAGTACCCCAAGGCTCCATACTTGGCCCTCCATTGTTTTCCATTTTCATTAATGACATAACTTCTAATGTCTTTTCATGCTCCATCCTGTTATATGCTGATGGCCTTGTTCTTTTTACCAGCTCTAAACATCTCTTTACCCTGAATACCACTCTAACATCAGATTTCCACTGCCTTTAAAACTGTCTCTCCAATAATAAGCTAGTTCTAAATACTGACAAATCACACTCCATGCTGTTTAGCTCTGCTCCAAGACTAAGCAAAAGCCCAGGACAAGTGTCCATCTCCTGCATTGACAATCTGCCCCTAAAAACCTAAATACCTGTACGTATCTGAGGGTTACTCTTGATCTCTCACTGGACTTTAATTGGCACATCTCCATTACATGTAAAGCAGTCCATTGCAAGCTTGCCCTGGCCTACAAGACGAGTTATGCCCTCACTCCCTCTGCCAAAACTGCTATGGCCCGAGGTGTTCTTCTCCCTGCACTAACCTATGCTTCTGTGACATACATTGGCACTACCAAAGCCTACCTGCATGAATGAGACACCACCCATAATAATATATGTCAATTTTTCCTCTCCTCACAATGCCTTATACATTAGGGTCAGTTATACAGTGGCCTAAATTGGCTCCCACCTAAAGATCACTGGTGCTATGTCCTTAGTACTCTGATCAATAGCATTGTTCGATCTGGTACTCCTCCTCCTTAGTTAGCATGCTCACTCACCAAAACCCACACTATGCTCTCCAATCAGGTGATCTGACTCTTTAGTCAGTCTCCAGATGCAGAATCAATATGGGCTCCCAGGTCTTCTCCCTTTTTGCCCCTAAGTACTGGAACACACTACCTGCACCCCTCCAGCACTCACCCACACATTCCAGTTTCAAGTGCAATCTACATAACCATCTCCTAGCCTCCAACCAGTGTACCTGTTTCTTCTTGCCTTGAGGCTCCCCACTGTGCCCACCAGCCCCTGCCTCATGTAACTCTCCTAGCACTTACAGAGCTATACATTAGTTCCTTTACTCCCTCTTATCCCTTCCCCCATTGATTCATTATATGTTGCCTTAGAGCAGTGACATACCTCTGAATTGTAATTTGTATTTGTTTTGTTGTTAATTTATGTACTGCCTTTTGTTTATACAATTGCCTTCTCTACTTATACTTTGTATTTTTTTTATCCAGTTATTTAACCAGGAATGGCACACTAAGCTGAAAGCTTGTTTACAGGCGCGACCTGGGAGCATAGGGAAGTTAAATTACTTGCTCAGGGTCACACAGTATGCAAGTGAGGGCTGTGGGATTCAAACCCAGATCTCCAGATTTGCAGCCCAGAGCCTTAAACCACTGCACTATACTGCCTCCCTAATGATAAGTACCTGACTTCAGGTGTCTGTCTGTGTTCTTTACCTTTTGAAAATTGCCTGCATTTTTATGTATCCTACCTTTTGTAATGTTTGATTGTATTTGCTTTGTACTTTCCCAGGTCGTGCCTGAAAATAGGCATTTCTGATGTCTAGCGCACTTATCCGGTTATCAAAAACAAACAAACAAATAAATAAATAAATTACATTTGAACAGCAACTGCCATGGAATTTGAAAAATGCCTACATTCTTATTTCAGAATTAAAAATACCGTAAAGGGTAGATTAATAAGATTTTAAGACCTGTAGATAAAAAGGACACATTTAAATAGTAGTATATATATTTTGTAAATAGGGGTTTCACACATACAATTTACATCTTATAGGAACATATTCAAATTATTTTTTTAGTTTTATTTCATGTCCTCTTTAAAATAGTTTAGGGTTTGTGAGTAATCATCTTTCCAGGGATTGTGGTTTCTTATATAGTTCAAGCAAGCTTTGCCGAAGGTGCTAGACTTGTATTTCAACCACCTTACTTTGAAAATTCTTTCTTTACTGAAGACTTCAGATTTTAATCTGTGTTAATAGTTTCTTGTACGTTTTTGTAATAATTGCATCACATTTCTAGGTACACGTTTTTAAATGTAGAATATGTATATATGTGAATTTACTGTTTGATGTACAGTACATAAATAAAGTTCCTTTAAGGTTTGTAAAGTGAAAGCAAGTTTAGTTTAGTTAGTAATTAAATGAAATAGATGTTGTGTACAGCTGTTATGTTGATTATTTTTAATCTGATATTCCAGTTTGTAAATGTGTAAATATGTCACTGTCTATTTATAGATCTGTACATTTTTCTTTAGTTTACTTACGGTGTATAGATGTGTTCAATTAATTTTGTTATGTTATATTTTTGATGTTTCAAATGTAGTATAAACGTTGTTCTTACATGAGTTGGTTTGACGTTAACATTTATGAAAGCTGTCATTTTAGCATTTTCCACAAATGACAGATGAACCTTTTCCTGACCTTTTGATTGCCATTCTTTTGGGGTTGAGCAGGAATTTTCTAGACCGCTATAATTGTATGTGGTCTGTTTTTATAATTCATTGGTTCTGGTTTTTCAATTCTTCTGAAAAATGGGGTTGACACTTAAAGGCAACTCAAATTGTCAGGGGCCCCTCAGGAAATGTTTTACCTTATGATAGGGCAGGGGGGTAGCTGGAGGGGGAGGAGCCTGGTGATGTCACAAAGGTGGTCACCAGGTGTCATATGATGCAGGTGACTAAGGGAAGGGGAATGGCTGAAGGTAGGAGTCAAGCTGGGGTCCTTTCTAAGGTCCTAGAGGACTTTATAAGGTTGGGTAATGGTGTGGGTCTCCATCTCTTGCTTAGATTTTTGTCTGATCAAGATCTTAGCACTTTTATTTGGCAACTACAGGTTGGAAGTGGATACTGCTGAAGTAAGGTAGAGGGGACTACAGGGCAGGCCTGAACAAGCCACCATGCAGCCTAGGCCTTTCGTTGATTTAGGCCCAGACTTACTGGTTCAACTGTGGTAAAGGTATTTCACTATAACATTGATAAGCTAATTGGAAGGCTGGGCCTATAGTTCAATGAACAAGCAGCCAGCCACTCCCCCCTTCCTGAACTATATGAGCAGTTCCTCTCAGCCTCATTGTGAAGCACTTTTTCTTTGCAGCCAGAGGCACTGTTGGTCTGTCCTCTGAGCTGGCTGAGGCCTACCCCTCCCCCTGCTGTTTCTGTGTGTCTCTGCTGGACTTCGGTGTTTGTTTTTCTGCTTCTGGCTTGTATCTTTCCTCCAGCTGAGTGCTTCCTTGTGTTTTGTGTGTCTTGTTTTTGGGCCTTGTTCCCTGTTTTCTGTTTTGCTGTGTTTTGGTTTTATCTTTTGGGGCTTTGTTTCTAAGCTCCTAGCACACTGCTATTCAGAGCTCATAATACTGCTTTCAGTTACCTACAACTGCAGCCACTGCTACAGTTTACTCCAATTGCTATTGTACCCAGTGCTTGTGTTTTTTACACTGTTGCTCACCATGCTCAAACTACTGCAATGCAACTGTAATCATTATCTGTGTGCTTCAGCTCAACCACAGCTGTTCCATGTTGCATACTCAATTGTTTTCACCTGACACAGGTTTACTCTAACCCTAGCTGTGCTGCTTATTCATGTTCTCATTCTACCTGCAGCTTCATTGCACTGCCTGGCTACATCTGCTTTTAGAACATTGTCTCCATGTTTTATTGCAGTTACAACTCTGAGGTCAGCCAACTAAGCTACTGCTGATGCTGTTAATATAGCTTTATTATTATTAAATCCTGCCTTATCGCCAAAAATCCTCAGAGTATTTTTCACCTTGATTTGGCTATTCAAGTCTGGCTGGCTTGCTCACAATTCAGAGCTGTTTCATTGCTACATGTTATGCAGACCTCTGTGCAGGTCCACTTATCACTACTACTGTTTATTGACCTACGTACAGGTCCACGCTTGCTTACACTGTCATTGTTCATTGCTTACGTAGAGCATTGCTTCATGTCTACTGACATCCCCTCGGCTTCAAACTTTGGGATTCTGCTGCACTCAGTTCTGCATTTGACCTTGCAAGGTCTCTGCACTCAATGCTCATTACGATCTCAGCATGCCATGCTCATACAGCTCACCAGCTTTCAGCTCTCAATCAATTTCTGGGGCATGCCAGCCATTCTATTCTGATGCAGGGTTCCTGTAGCTGACAGTCTTGCTCTGCATTTAGTCCATATCTTGAGCATGTCCAACTTGGGGCCGGATCCTTCTCACCTGGCCCATAGCTGGGAATGCCCTTTCCCCAGGCTTGGCTTTAGCTGCCTGCTATGTGACAGCAGCTCCTGGTATAGAATGTAAGACTAGTGGTGAAGGGTGGAAAGAGTTATCTCCTTTGGCTCTAGTGTTCCACTATCATGGTTGGCCATTGACTTTAATGGTTTCCCTAGCAAGGCACCTTCACTGAATTCTCCCTATGACTGCCTCTGGTTCACCTGGTTTGAGTTTAGGGTGGGTAGGCCAGATGAGTGCCTCATGTTGCAAAAGTTTTCTCGCAATCTTCCACGGCATTCTGCTAGAGGGTTGAGTGAGAGCCTTCCTCCAAATTGAAATATTTTCCACCTCCCTTTAATTGGTTTTCTGAATTGCAGCTGCAGAGCTGTCACTAAATAGGCTATCCCAAGCCTGGAGGGAAGGCGACCTAGGCCTTGGATCCCCAGAGATTTCCTCCTCATAGGGTTTTTTTCCTCTCCTCCATTGCCTTAGGTCATCACTGTTAGTTAGCATAGTAGTGTTCCCTAGTTTCTTTAGGTAGGTTCTGCTGTTGGATGGAGCTGGAGGATGTCCTGCCATTCCCTCTCTCCTTAGTGGATCCCCTAATTCTCAATGCAAACCATTAGTATCATGCTCCACAAACCTGGGCATTTCATTACGTTATCAAACTGAGCATCTCATTACATTATCAAACTGTCTGTGCTCCTCTACTGCTACGTCACAGTTACTGCTACTACATCAGTTACTGCTTGCTCATATGCTTCATCTTGCCTCATTCTTTTGGGATATGTTTGTGCTACATTTCTTTTGGGGATTCCTAAGGTACCTTTAGCCATGGGAATCATCCCATAGCACCTCTAGGGGTGGAACCCTCTCTGAGGGTTCCTTGCCTTTTGTACCATTACAGGGTGGTAATTCCTCTGGAATAGAGAGTGTGAATGGCCAAAACCAAACTAACACAGTTGTACAAGCATAACACTATACTGGCTGTGCTGGACATTGAATTGGAAGGCTGGGCCAGTAGTTCAATGAACAAGCAGCCAGCCACTCCCACTTCATGAGCTATATGAGCAGTTCCTCTCAGCCTCATTGTGAAGCACTTTTTCATTGCCCCACCATCCTCCCCTCCTCCTCCAGCAGCACTTCTCTCCTTAGGGGGATTCTTAAGGTACCTTTAGCCATGGGAATCGTCCTCTGGCACCTCTAGGGGTGGAACCCTCTCCAAGAGTTCCTTGCCTTTTGTACCCCTACAGGGTGGTAATTCCTCTGGAATAGAAAGTGTGAACAGCCAATACCAAACTAACACAGTTGCACAAGCATAACACTATGCTGACTGTGCAGGACATTGAATAATATTTATTTGGTAGCACAATGTTTTATTTACCAGCATTTACGCATTAATGTTGCAATGCTGCAGCAATTGCTAGGGCACTAGGCTGGCTGTTTGGAGGGGGATTGGTAAGCCTCCATCGAGATGGCCTGGGCCTCTGCCCAACATGTGACTGTGCTACTGTAGTTGTGTTTTACATTTTGAATTATATTTGGAGAGCATTGTTGTGCCATACAGTCTTTCAAAAGGTATGTTGCTCATTTATATCTGGTTCTGCTTTAGACATTTTCATTCAGCCATTTCAGCATTTCCCTGGCAATGGTCATTGTGTTTTTGCACTGATTTAGAAATTTTCCTTTGTTTTGAACAGTCAGGGGAGGCTGATCATGTTTTTGCAAGCTTGTTTGTGGGTTGCAGCACTAGGACTAAATGGTCGGATGCCTATACATCAGGCAAGAGCAGAGAACAATGCCACCAGATCAGGTGACCAGCGCTGTTGTGGAGACCACGTAGTCAGTGGGAGAACCCAGGGAAAGTCATTGCAGCTTGGTTGGAGTTGCAAGCTTGAGCCTTCTTGGACTAGAAAGAGAGGCCATGTGGCTTGCAGAGTCTCTCCACTCCATGCAGCTGGAGTGATAGTCTAGGCAAGCCTCATTCTTCCCTTCTCCCCCCATTCCATCTGTCTTCATTTAGCTTTGGGTTCTCAGCATCCAGGAGGGTGCCTGCTCTAGGCAAAGTTTCTTCCTCCACTCCTTGCTACTTCCACCCATCCCTGCCCCCCATCCCTTCCTTCCAACTTTCTTCACTTAGATTGCTCTCTCATTGGGTTCTCAGCATCCAGGAGGGACTTATTTCTAGGCAACTTCTTCCTCCCCTTCCTGGTACTACCGCCCTTTCCCCCACTCCTCTTACTTCCCCCTTCCCCTCTCTATTTTCCCCTATAGCTACCACCTCTTTAGTGGGGCTACTGTAGTTATACTCTGTATTTTCCTTACTTCTTCCCTCCTTTTTCTCCCCAGCCCCTTCCTCTACCCCCCCACACTTACAGTTACCCCTACCTCTTATTTGCACTGAACTAATTTATTGCACTTTTGCACTGTCTGCATTGGATCTCCAGCTTGCATCTAGTCTGGTTTATTCTGTTCCCATGCTACTAGCCCCAGTTATTGTTACTACTGGCATAGCTCCTGCTTCCCCACTACCCACTGTCCTATTTACCTCCCCCTCCACAGTAGGCCCCCCTGTCTTAACTGCTTCTCCCTCCACAGCTTGCTCCCCCTCACCTTCTTGCTTGACCTTTCACTGCAACCCTAATAATTCACTGCAACTGTATTGGTAACTGTGATTGTCTACATCAAATCATCAGGGCATTGGTGTAAGTGTTGTTTTTGTTACTGTATCCTACTCATGATAAATGTTACTGTTTGTTTATTTTACTGATTTTTCCACCTCATTGTTCCTTCTTCCCAGGTTGCACCAGGAGATGAGCACTTTGTTGCTCAGTGTGCCTTCCTGGTGAAACATTTCAATAAATAAATAAATTTTACACAATCAGTGGCAAAGGGGGTAGTCTGGAAGATGGTAGCTGGATCAGTTTGGGAACTGGGGTTAATTAGTACAAATGTTGTGCCCAACTTGGTTCAAATGGAAAGCCCATGGGGCCAGGAGAGGGGCCTACTACAGGCAGGTGGGGGGGCATGTGTTCTGGTGGGTGCCCTAGGAATGCTGCAAGTTGCGATGTATCACTCCTTTTCTGGAGCTCCTTCGGTCACTGTCAATGGCATGGGGGGTGGCCTGCAAGGATGTAAGAGAGCCGTGTTCCATTCAGGTGCCTGGTGATTGGCGAGTGGCAATGCCTGACCCAGTCACAATTGTTGGACACATGGTCCAAGAGAAGGGCCTGAGGCAAACAGGTAAGGGGTATGGGTCTGGCTGGGTGCCTAGAGGTGTGCAACTTAAGGCGCCTGCTCAGTTTTTGTGAAGGAAGACCACATGATGTGGTCTAGGCCCTGCAGTAAGCAGGCACACTGTATGGTTCCAGCTGGGTGCCCAGTGATTTGCACAGGTTGTGGCACCCCACCTGGAGCTAGACTGAAGAACATGTGGCCCCAGACCCTGGAGAGTGGTCCATGGCAAGCAGGCAGATGACAGATATCGCGGCTGTCCGAGCCTCCCATGGTGAGCAGGGGTTTGGCCGTGGGTGGGGACCAGATTTCCTGGTCACATTTGTGGGGGGGCAGAATCTGGCATGGGAAAGTGGGGGTTTGCATTGGCCAATGTTGGGGCCTGCTCTTTGTGGCAGGGGCTGGTGGACTGCAGAGCGACCACTATATGGAGACATATTCAGCTGCAGGAAGTGAGCGGATGCCATTTCAGGGCAGAAGGCCACAAGGAGTGAAGAAAAGTTGGGGTGCATGGTGACTGTCTTGTTTTGGAGGTGTTGGGGAGGACGGGGATGGGCAACCACATCTTAGATTTCAAGGGGGGCATAATTAATGCATTGGAAGGGCAGAAAGGGGGAGGAGTACAAGATCTAGCAGTTGTACCATTTCCCCAACTTCTTTGGGGGCTGAAAGCATGGTTCAGGGGTTGAATAATGCACTGGGATGTAGTTAGCACAAGCAGCAAACCTGGGTTTGAGTCCCACAACCTCCACATAGGCACTATGGGTAACTGAGCAGACCAGTAAGCTGTCACCACCCTGTAGGTCAGTTTCAATAAATTATAGAATATGGTTAAAGGAGCTAAGAGTTAGCCAACTATGGATCTAGGGGGCTGCTAACCACATGGGGCTTTATCAGTGCAGGGGTGGGAGCCGGTGGAGAAAAAGAGGAATTTGACCAGGCATGCAGGACAGGCAGTGGGGAAGGGGAAAGCCATGCTGTTGGTATAGTGGGGGTAATGCTCTGATAACAATTTGGACAGCAGTTTCAATTACTCACATATGATGCATTTTTAAGCAGGATGACACCACCAAAGAGACCAGCTCCCTTTTCCAGTGCTCAATTGAGGGAAGAGGTAACAAAGCTGATGGGGAAGATGACGAAACTTATTGAGGTGGCTAAGCTCCAGAAGGAAGAGGAGGAGGCTGCCAAGAAGAGAAAGGTGACAGAGGATCAGGGAGGCAGAGGCAGGGGAGGCAAGCAGCCTTGGGGGGCCACCTCAGACCCGGCACCATTGCCCCCACCCAAACCCAGACCAGAACCTGCAGAGCCGGCCACAGTCGATGGTAAGGGTAAGATGGATGTGTCCGATGATGGCAACCTGAAGGACTATTGAGAGGGGATTATTGGGGATATAGGGGACAAGTGACTTGAGAATATGAAGAAGGTCCTGCAGGATCAGAAAGGTGGGAACAAGGAGGATACTGGGGCAGGGTGGCAGGGAAAGGGGGCAGGAAGTTGTAAGATTGGCCCATCCGGCTTCACGGTGGGAGATCATGTGCTGGTCTCTATTAAGAAGAAAATATGGAAAGGATAGTGTGTTAATATGTTTGGGTTGGTGGATGAAGACAAAGCTAAGAAATACGAACAGAAGGAATTGGTGAGGAAGTCAGACATTGCAGTGGCGTTAGTGTTGGTAGGACACAAGGAGGAAGAGGCAAACTACAAGGGGAAGAATACTGATACTTGGCAGGCAGGTTCCCTCTCTTTTAGTGCTTTGGTTTTGGAGAAGCAGCTGGAGCTGACAATCCCACTCTTGACGTACACAGCCATAGTATGGGATGCATACAAGGCTAAGTTGGGATACTGTTGGTTAAAGTATGATGAGGCATTCAGAAAGAGGGTGGCAGCAAAAGGGGATTTATGGTGGGACTGTACCCATTTGGAGCTGTGGGTCAGGATCCTGTCTGGGCCAGCAGATGGAGGGGAGCACAGTAAGAGGATCTCTGCAGTCACAGATGTCAAGACTTGCTGAGGTTTCAATAAGGCATCCTGCATGTGGATGAATTGTAAATTTAAACACTTGTGTTCCAAGTGTGTTGGGCAACACCAGGTCTCCAGTTGCAGATCTGGGGGAGAACGGAGCAGGCAACAAGGGGGCAATATACAGGGCAGTCCTTTCGAGGGAGCTATGGGGGAGGCTGAGGGGAGCAGCAAATGGTGGGAAGGGAAAAGGGACACACAGGGGGAGTTACAACTCCAATTATGGATGGAACTGATCTAGCCGGGGGGGGGGATTGAGGTGGGATTTTGCCTTGGCAAAGACACCTATTATAAGGGGGTGGTGGAAGCTTGGCCGCAGAATTACTCTGACAAGGTGGATGGGGAAATGCTGCAGCAAGGTTTTAAAGAAGGTTTCACTTTGGGTGTCAGTGGGGTTAGATGGGGGATGAAAGCTAAGAATCTGGGATCAGTCAAAGGGAAGGAGGAGACAGTCCGGAAGAAGATACTGAAGGAGGTGCAGGACGGCAGGGTGGAAGGGCTGTTTGAGGTACCACCTTGCAAAGGCTTCTGAGTGTCTCCCCTGGGAGTGATACCCAAGAAACAGCCAGGGGAATTCCGCATCATACACCACCTATCATGCCCAGATGGGGATTCAGTGAATGATGGCATTACTGAGAACCTACAGTGAGTTTCATACACCTCCCTGGATCAGGCAGTGATGCTAATAAAGATGGTGGAAGGGTCCTGGCTGGCCAAAATGGACATGGGGTCAGCATACTAGCACCTGCCAGTCAGGCTGGAGAATTGGGCCCTATTGGGATTTCAGTTTGAGGGAGGGGTTTATTTTGATAAGGCAATGACAATAGGGTGCTCAGTGGCTTGTTCCATGTTTGAGACCTTTAGTACCTGGGTCCAGTGGGTTTTCTGGAGGAAGTATGGGTACAGGAGGGAGGCACACTACCTGAATGACTTCCTGCTCATCGGTGTGGGGGGGGTGTGGAATGCATGCTAAGTGATTTTTTGTGGATGTGTGGGGAGATAGGTATATCATTGGCAGAGGGTAAGACTGAGGGACCGGCTCAGCAACTGGAGTTTTTGGGTATAGAGGTGAACACTAAGCAAGAATATTTCAAACCGCTGAGGAATAAGGTAGCAAGGCTCAGGGGACTGTTGGAGCAGGTGGGGGCAGGAGAAGGGTGCCATTGGTAATGGTACAACAACTACTGGGGCATCTCAACTTCACCTGCAAGCCCATAAGCCTGGGGAGGCCATTCACATGATGGTTGGTGTGCTCCATAGGGAAGGCGAAGCTGCCTCATCATTGGGTGGACATCACCAAGGGTATAAAGCAGGATTTACTGGTATGGGCAGCTTTCTTAGTGGAATAAAACTTGGTGACATTCTGGCAGAAAGAGTGGGCCTACAACATGGACATGGAACCTTACACGGATGCCTCAGGGTCACTGGGCATGGATGCATACTTTAAAGGGGCCTGTATATCAGAGGTGTGGCTGGGGTCTTGGGATGGGGCAGGTTTGCTGAAGGACATTCCCTTTTTGGAAATCTTCCCCATTTGGATGGCGCTGACAGTGTGGGGAATAGGATGCAGGATAAGCTCATTCTTTTTGGTGTGACAACAAGGGAGTGGTGGAGGTCATCAACAGACAGGGAGTGCCACGGAGACAGTGAACAGAGTGTTGCAGTAGTTAGTACTGCTGGGGTTGCGGCTGAACTTGTCCTTTAAAGCACGGCACATAGAGGGTGTCAAGAATGATATTGCTGATAGTCCCTCTGGTCTTCAGTTGGACAGATTCCAGGCCTTGGCCCCTCAAGCAGCAACCCAGATAACCAGGTACCAGACCAGATGTGGGAGATTGGGTGGAGAGAGCCCAATTGCTGTACCAGTGCTCCTGGTCAGCTAACATGGTGAAGGCATACAAGGGGGCATGGGGGGCTTTCCAGGAGTTCAGGAGGTGAGATGGGTTTGAGGCATGTGTTTCTGCCATGGAGGATCAGGTAATGAGGTACATGGTCCGGAGATGGGAGGAGGGGATGGCTCACACCATGATATGGGTGTTCAGCTGGCAGGCATAGGATGGGCATGCAGTGACAAGGCATGGCTGGGCCCGGTGAAGAGCAGAACCATATGTTGCATGTTGCTTGAGTTGCAGCGAGGGTAAGGGGGGAGGGTGGACTGAAGGAGACCCATCTCAGGGGAGTTGCTGCTGTGACTCATGGAGGCAGTGCTTCAGATATACACATCAGCTAAAGATGCCTGCCTTTTCAGGGCAATTTTTGCACTGCTGGCCAGGGGAGCTTCCGGATAAGTGAAGTAGTGGTGGCTAGAAAGGAGGATATAAGGGGGGGCCTGCAGATGGGGGCAGTGGAGTTCCGAAAGGATAGTTTAGTAGTTTGATTGTCCAGATCTAAGACAGGCCAATGGGGGAGAGGAGCGGAAGTGGTCTTGCACAGGATGGGGAAGGGGGAAGTTTGTGCAGTAAAAGGGATGGAAGACTTCAGGGGATGCAGATGGGAGGGAGCAGGAGCATGGTTCCAGCATGGGGATAGGTCTCTGGTAACTGGATACCAGGTGGGAGGAGTGCTGAAGAAGGGCATGAGGTTTTTGGGGGAGGACCCCGAGCAGTTCTCTCCACACTCCTTCCGGATCCAGGTGGCCTCTGTGGTGGCAGCATGGGGGGACAGAGGAGGAGATTAAACAGGTGAGAAGGTGGTGGTCAAACTGCTATAAGAGGTATGTTAGGAAGTGTCGTAACCCATCTCTCATTTATTTTTACCCTGACAGGACCACAGAGATGGAGTATTTGGATTGTGGGGAATGCCTTTATTTATTGAGCAGAGAGATACACAGCCATAATGCCCAGAGGGAACCAGCTGAGGCTTGAGCTCGAGTGGACAAGGCTACATTGGAAGTGGGTCCGAGGAATGAAGTGGGCCCAGTTTATGCCATTGCTGGAGGAGTTAAGGATGACATGGGTACACTGGACATAGAGATAATTTATTTGGGGGGGAAAATCTGGGCAAGATCCTGTGGGGGGCACTCTTCCAGGTGATTAAAGCTGACTTGGAGAGGGTGAAGAGTTGGTGGCCTTGGGTCGAGCTGGTATGATCAGAAGTGACCTCCTGGAGGGTCTGGAGGTATGCCAGGGACATTAGATCAATGGAGAAGGCAAGAAATAGGCTAAATAGGAGGATGGTTTGGCTGTTGGTAGAGATGAGGGGATATGTCCCACACAAAGATATCACTTTTGAGGCCCCTGGTCTGTTCAGGTCAGATGGGGTGCAGTTATCTGAAGTCGGCATGTCATTTTTCTTAATGCCACTGGTAGAATTGGTGGGAAAATGGGAAAGGAGAGGCTGAGATTCTAGCCCACAAAGGGGATCCCCATCATCCAACACATAGCTGGAGATCAGGCAGTGGAAGGGGATAGGGAAAAGGGTGGAGCAAGGGGCAGGTGAAAGGGGGGCAGAACAAGGGGGGAGGAGGGCAGGGATACACAGGTTGGGACCAGCAGCACCCAGACATAAGTAAAAGAGGGAGGTGGAGGGTGTAGTGCTAAGGATCAGATCAGAGCATCTGGACTCAGAGTGTGGAAGGGGCCTATGATATGGTGGTAATGGTGTGGGGGGGGTTGGATCATGCATCCAAACCCCAGGAAGGAAGGAAGATCAGATGATGGATGAAGGAACTGGAAGGAAGGCAAATGAAGGATTGAGAAAGTGTTTAAAGAACAGCGAGCTGTATAGTCTGTATTTGGAATTTAATGTTTATGGAGGTGTAAATGATAGAATTAATTTGTATCAATAAACCTGTTGCCATTTCGAGCATCCAAATTTTGGTGTGATGTGATTAATTTCCAAGGGGACTCAACTGACAGTGAACACTTTTTTATTGGTTATTTTTAAATAATTGACTATTTTCCAATACATTGTTAAAACTCTTTTCTTGTGTTATGTGTTTATTTCTTATAAAACATATTAATTGTTGAGGTTATAAATATATGTCTGCTGCACATAACTGCTTAAATTTAAAAGTAATTTGTTAAATGGTTTGCTTTCTTAATAAGTAAGGAAATTTATAACAAAAACTATTACACTAATGTCCATTAGGGTTGCTACTGTAAGAAACACAAACCCCACAAAGTTAGGAAATATATTACTAGGGTTGTTATGTATAATTCTCATCCCCTTTCCTAAATCCACTACCTCCGGAGGTGTGAACCATTATTTTCCAATTGTTTAACCAGGAGAGACACACTAAGCCGAAAGCTTGTTTACAGGTGCAGCCTGGGAGCACAGGGAAGTTAAGTGACTTGCTCAGGGTCACACAGTATGCAAGTTAGGGCTGTGGGATTTGAACCCAGGTCTCCAGATTTGCAGCTCAGAGCTTTAAACTACTGCACTATACTGCCACCCTATAGGTGTTATTATATAGGTACATTACTATTAATCCATGATTTATACCTTATACAGGGTCTATATATTTAAAATAGTTTAGTATCAACCCTAATCACCACCCCAGACCCAAGAGTTTGTGATAAAGTTAAAATATCTTGGGTGCTGTTTGAAAAAACTGCTAGTAAAGACTTTTCTAGCTAAAGTTCAATGGTGATATCTAAAGTAACCATTCAATGGAGTCAATTTTCTTTAACTGTAAGTTAATTACACAATGGAGCCCAATTTTTCTTTATTATAAGCACGTTGACAAGTATGTCAACATTTTACTCATTCATACAACATGTATAACTTTGCACTTTAATAGCTTTACACCTGTTCAACTGATTTGCACAAAAGTTTTAATGTGTGGTCTTGGGTAAGGTCTCTTGATGTGCCAAGCTTTGTTCCAGTCTGATGCAGATTCCAAGATCCAGATAGTGAAAAAGGTGAAAAATGGGGTTGTGATTTGTCATCACCTAGCACACAGATGGTTTGGAATTTTGGTCTGAAATTTTCAGAGTAGAAAGGGTTTGGCTCAGAACATTGCATTTTATTAGTTTGGTAGAAACATTTTAATCCATTAAAGAGTTATAAGGATTTGAATTTTCTGTTCTGAGCATGTTCAGTACACTCTTTTGGATAGCTGTTTCATACAGAAAAAAAAAAGAATTTGGCCATATGAAAAAGAATTCTGTTTTGTATTGGGGATAATCCTGTTTTGTGAGAAAGAATCATTTTCTTGTTTTGCCGCCTTCTTGTTTCCATTTAAAAAACAAAACATTTTTTGAAAGCCCATAAAAATCATATTATGGAAACACACCAACACATGTATCTTGCTAATTCAGACCCCATTATCTGGATTATGCAGTTAAGTTTTGGAAAAATTACCCAAAAAATGTGTTTTAACATATTTAAAAAATATTTTTCATGACACAATTTTCTTTTTACATATGGCAATATGAATCAAGAATACCTTCATGTGAAAAAAGAATTTTGACTTAGTTTTTTTCACATTCTTTTGTTGTAGGAAGGAGTTTTTCATTGTGAGAATGACACAGTTTCACAAAAAAAGGAAGATTTCTTCATACTAATTAACTTAGTATGAAAATATAAAAAACAAAATGATACCAGGATGTATTATTTTGTTAACTGTTCCAATTAAATAGTTTTTATTCCTGTTGTTTGGCCTTAATTTTCATTCTTTATTACAACCATTATGTATAAGATGTAAAACATGGGCAGTATGTGTTTGGGTCAAATTTCTGGTAGTAAACCATCGGTCAGTAATGACTGTTAAACATCAACATTGATACTGTACTGATTTAGGCATCATTACTTATATATACTATTTCTCGATCATCATAGGGGACCACATAAAAAGAAGCAGAAAACACATGAGGATGAGCAAAATGACATCTGTCAACCTATCAAGGGCAACATCATCACACTCCTCAATGCCTGGTACAACACTAGCATCTGTTTCCTCAATTCTCAGGTGCCTTGGTAGGGACCAGCAGTGTGGAGCAAGCCATAGTACCCCTATTCTGCATTAGTCCTTGTTGTCTCAACACAGAAAGAGGATGAACCTGATCTGAATACAGCAGGAAATCACCTTGTCATTCAGTTGACACATTACAGTGACATGCAACAACCACAGATTTCTCTTGTTGTTTATGATGTCACTTGAATCACTGTCCTGAATTACAGAACTGTTAATCATGCTTGTCAATCAATTAGTCTATTTATTATTACCATCAAATGGCATCCTGAAAGTCAGTATATCACACAGAAGGCCATTGTTTTCTTATATACATGACCACATAAGCAGGAAGGACCACTTGAACATGGCACCCCCTTGAGATTTTATTTCTGGGTTTTTGTGTTTGGTTTTGTTTTTATTTTAGCACTTTGAAAAGGGAGAGGTTATAGTTTTATTTGGAAGATTTGCTGTCCACAGTTTGATAAGTGAGTCAACCTCTGTACAGTGACTTCTGGTTCTTCGTGACCTGTTGAAATCGCAGATCGGCACTATGGTCAGACTTGCTGAGCTGATTAATTTTCTATGCTGTGTACTGTGTTCTTCTGAGGAAAAGGGATGTGACAGCTTTTAAGATGTAAAGCTGTCTGTTGAGTGAGTTGAGCGCTGAGGACTGACTTCCAGTTTTGTGGTCAGGTTGGGATAGCACTGTGCACTTTTGAGATCACGATCCAGTTTTCTTTACAGTGTGCTATGGGTCAGTGATATGGTGGTGTTATGTGGTCAGAGAGAGGAGATTAGTGCTTGTTGGGTATGATATACTGTGATAAGGACATGGCTCTGAAAGGCTATTAGCCAATCAGATGTCTTGATTTTACATGCCCATTTTATAACAGTAGTGTAACCGGCCCCACCCAGAAATCAAAAGCCAATTAGCCAGAGAGAAGGGCGAGGGCCTCGTTGGGTTGTTCGGCCCAACGGCCAGATGACTGACCCAAATTTAACCATGGGCCAATTAGCACTGAAACTGAAGGTTTAGAGAGCCAAATAAAGGGAGGCTCTGTTCTCTCTCGTGGTTACCACTGGGTGATCAACAGAATGAGACAGACACAAGAGAGTCAGTTTCACAATAGTTTACTGAATTCTTGTCAGAACAAATACAAACATAAGGGGTAGTGGGGGGACCTATACTCTACAGGGAGGGAAAGGTAAAACAAAGATATCAGATTCTGATGGGGGGGGTTTCAACAAGATACAGGAGTCTTAGAGTCGACGGCTTGGAGAAGCAGCATGTCACAAAAACTGGGCCTGCCAAATTCTTGTCCCAGGCTTCACGACTGTATTTGATGGGGCAACTGCTGCGGCGCCGGCCCTCTTCTGGCCACCCTTGATGACCACAACTTGTCCCTGGCATGACTCCCTGTCTGCATTTTGGCAAACTGCTATGGTGCCAGCCCTCTTCTGGTCACCCTAGATGACCTCAACTTGTCCCTGACATCAAGATTCTGGATTTCTGTAATAATCCCTCAGCCTAGGGCCACGGAGTCTAAAGTGTTGGGACACTAGTCCTGTGGGTATGGACCTCTGGACCTCTGGCCTATACCTCTGTACCTCTGGATTTCTAGCACTGGACCTCTGGACCTCTGGGACTGGACCTCTGGCAATGGACCTCTGGACCCCCTGACACTCCGGCAATGGACCTCTGGACTTCAGGCCTTGGACCCCTGGACCTCCGGCACTGGACCTCCAATGTCCTGACACTTGACCCTCAGACCTCTGACCTTGGAACATAATCATAGATCTCTGACCCTGTATTTTGATGTTGCATCTCTGGGCTCCCAACAGTTCCATTGATAGAAGCAGTAGTAGCCATGCCAATACAGTCTTATTTCTTGTCTCAATGGTTCAAAGATCAGTTCCAAAGTTCTGACCACAGTAAATGTACAGGCAATACACTTTGATAGTTGAACCCTAACACTGATGGACCTAACCCTAATGGGGTCCTGTCTGGCTAAATCAGGTTCTCCTGTTACTGTGGAAATGCTAAAGTGGGGAAATAGGTTATCTGGAAAGCTATATAAAAGGTGAGCCCCCTTAACATGAGAGGGCTTATGTGGCTAGCTAGGCTCCTATACCACTATTGGGTGACTAACACTACTGGGTCCCCCCAACACCTGTGGAGACTAAATGGCTAGCAGTGGGCCTAAACTTGCCCCTTAACTTATCAGTGGCTTTTCCCTGGAATGGGCCCCTCCAAATACCTCTGAGCCTAAGCGTGGCCTTGCTTTATTACTGTAGGGCCTGGTACCCTAATTACCATGGGCCTGATGCCCTTTACTCTGCTGGACCCTGTGCTCCACTTACTACGGGCCTGGCTGCCCCTTTACTCTGCTGGGCCTCATGCCCTATTTACTACAGGCCTGGCTGCTCCTTACTCTGCTGGGCCTCATGTCCTATTTACTATGGGCCTGGCTGCCTTTACCTGCTGGGTCTCACACCCACTTACTACAGGCCTGGCTACCCCTTTACTCTGCTGGGCCTCATGCCCTATTTACTACAGGCCTGGCTGCCCTTACTCTGCTGGGCCTAGTGCCCTCTTTTAAACTCATGTGGTCCCTTTAAATCCCTAAGGCTCTCTGAGATCCTGCTGTCACTCCTGCCCTGGGTCGCCGCCCTTAATCCTGCCCCTAATGCAATTCACAAGGTCTTTGCTAGGCCTTAACTTTCCTGGCCCCTCCTTATGGGAGTAGCTACACCCGCCCTTCCTGAATATTCAGTTCAGCGTCCTTCTGAGCTGACTGCCCTGTGGCACTCAGCTGCTTCTTTCTGAGCCTACTACGCTCTTTTAAACAAATTAAGCAGTCTCTCTTTAATAGTTGGATGGCCAGCATGATTCTTTGTGCTGCTGTCTGACTCACCGCCCTGGCCAGGGTGAAAAAAGCTGCAGTTGGGAGGTGTTCTGGCAGTGGAAGGGAGTAAACAGGCAGCAGGGAGGACAACAGGGGGGGCCTCGGACGTCCAACAGTTACATGGGTCATGATGTGGCTCTTCTTTGCTGCCAACAAGGGACTGGATTTAACTTTTAAAATACTTGGAGGGACCAAAACAAATAAACAACGGGGCTCACAAGCCCAAACTGCAGCAAACGTCCGTTTTCTATACTTTCGGTGCCCCAATGGCACCGCAGACTGAACCGGGGCTCTTCTGAAGTCTTCAGCAGCTGGAGGAGGAGCAGGCATGCATGCAAGCAAGCCTGGAGGGACAGCTTTAACTGCAGGTAAGCTTTTTTCCTAGTCTCCCCAGACCTGCTGCATCCTCTCCCCTCAACAGCTACCCCAAACTTTCCTCAACAGTCACTCTCTCCTCACTCCAAACTGTCTCTTTAGAATTCTTCTTACCCTGAGTTCCACCACTCACAGTCATGAGCTTCATTTAAAAGAAAAACAAACTCCCTGCTTGCTCTTTCTTGTGCTGGGGAACCTAGCTGTGTTCCCTCGGATGCTCACCCAGCTCAGAGCACAGCACTGAATTAAAATTTCAGAGGGCAGAATGTGGGAGGAACAGCTGCAAAATTTTCCTGTTACAGTAGTTACTAAATACAGGAGCTGTTAGCAGTTTTTACTTATACCTCGAATGAGAGGTGGTTTCTGAAGGGTGTTTGATTCCTGGGGACTGTACTGTTACTTTTACCTCAAAAAGTGTACTAGGCAACACAATTATTCTGTGGCTTTGGAAGGCCCTTTTGCATCTCCAGTTACACATATTTTTGCCCTTTTAAGGGCTGAATATCTGAGCAGCCTTTTAAATTTATTTTTAAATATTTATGTGTTATAACAAACTACCGGAAATACCAGACCGGCACTTCCGGTGGGGCACACTGAAAAGGCTTCCAGTAGCAAGCGGAGCAAAGAAAGTGCTCACTTATAGTAGGCACTGAGCATAGAAGCTGCTACTTCTTTTTACTTATACCTCAAATGAGAGGAGGTTTCTGAAGGGTGTTTGATTCCTGAGGACTGTACTGTTACTCTGACCTCTCCGAGTGTGAGAGGCAAAGTGTACTAGGCAACACAGTGATACTTTGGATTTGGAAGGCCCTTTTGCATCTCCAGACATACCTGTTTTTGCCCTTTTAAGGGCCAAATATCTGTGCAGCCTTTCACATTTATTTCTAAACATCTGTGTGTTACAATGAACAACCGGAAGTACCGGAATGGCACTTCCGGTGAGGCACACTGAAAAGGCTCCCAGTTGCGAGTGGAGGTGAGTGCTGGGTGGAGGCGATGTTGGCAGAGGGAAGCAGTGTCTGCCTGTGTCTGCTGAGGTAACAGAACTGAGTATGAACTCACCGTATATCTAACGCCGGTGTACCAAACCCATTTGCAAGTATTAATTGTTATTTACTATTGCTGATACAATCAGTACTTTGAATGGGGAAACTGGCATTAAATGTGATAGCTGCCAAATGTACAAAATGGTAGATAATGTGTTGTCACACAGTAGTTATACATGTGATAAATGCAACAACTATACTGAATTACAAATGGAAATCAGCTCCTTTTATAGTAAGCTAAAAGCAATTGAAAACAACCAAAATGCCATGGCCAAACGTTTGAGTTCTCTGAATGTCCCAGATAATCTGAAAATATCATCATGTACTACTGAACCAACACTAGTAAATGGTGATTGCAGGCAAAACCCCGACACAACAATAGGTGAGGGTTCACGGGGACAGTATCAACCTACTATACTTGGGACAAGCAGTAAACAGAATCCCAAGGTTGTTGTAGAAAAGAGCAAGGGAAGAGGAGGAGAGCACAATAAATGCAGATCCTGACTAGACCCGCATAGAGGACAAATGTAGATTCAAGAAGGGTGGATAGAACAACAATTCTCTATACCAGTTACTAATAGGTTCCCGCTGTTAGAAGATGCATCTAATGTTAGCTTCAATAATGACGACATCATGCAACCAAGTGGAAATAATGACCTAAAATCACCTGCCACTTTGCCCAATGGAGTAGATAACTGTGTTGCTACTATAAATGCAGAACCTATTAATATGATATCAGCTGAAGTAACCACGTCACCTCATGTAGATGCCGATTCTGATACAATGGAAGTCACATCTGACACCATGGTAAGACCACTGCCTGTTGAATAAGGTAAACAATATGGCAATTTTTCAACAACTGGTGTCCCAAATATCTTAGATCCGATTAAGGTTTTTTTTTCTGGCCACTCCAGATCAACAAGAGTAGAAGGGGCATTAGTAGATCACCCACTTATACAAATTGATCCAGTAACTAGCAAGACAGATCAGGGCAGTAAGCAACAACGTCAGGATTTTATCTTTGGGGACTCTATGATCAAACATATCGACAGGTTAGTTTGTAACCAAGACAAGGAGAACAGAAATTGTTGTAATTTTAGAGGTGCAAAAATCTCAGACCTTACAGCTATGATGAACAACATTCTAAACAGGGCAGGTGAGAAACCATTGGTTTTAATTCACATGGGCACAAACAATGTAAATATCTCGGGAATTGATGGAATCAAAAATGAATTCACAGCCTTAAGTGAACTTCTTAGAAATAAGGGTTGTGAAGTATGTTTCTCTGAGATATTACCAGTCCCAAAGGCAACTGCCACCAGAACATTGAAAATTAGGGCTGCATATGAATGGCTATGAAAATGGTGCTTACAACAAAGATTTACGTGTGTTACTAACTGGGAGTTGTTTGATGGCAGACACAACTTATTTAGTTGGGATGGTCTTCATCTCAGTAGGAGGGGAAGCAACATGCTGGGAAGGATATTTGATAAACTGAACCATTTAAACTAAATAAAGAGGGGGAGGGGGAGCACTAAATCCATATCTGAACTACTGTAACTGGATAACAAACAAACCCAGGAAATGTAAGATGCTAAAGATAAATACCAGAAGTTTAAATATGGCAAAAATGGCAGAGTTACAAGCTTTACTGGCTGGTGACAATATTGATATTATATCTGTTACTGAAACTTGGTGGGATGACTCAGTCTCCTGGATAAGCATGCTACGTAACTATAAACTTTATCAAAAAAACAGGCTTGACAGAAAGGGGGGGGAGTTTGTATTTACATTAAAGATGATATCCCTTATCACATATGTTAGTCATTTGAAACACCAGGAACAGAACTTGAGAGCCTATGGATCACTATACAGTTAAAGGGTAAATCCAAACTTATAGTTGGAATTTGTTATAGGCCACCAGCATCAAATGAACTTTATAACAAATATCTGTTAAACGAAATAGCTGGTGCACCCAACATGGGAGAAATACTAATCTTTGTGGACATTAATCTTCCCAATATAGAATGGAACACCTTAATTGGTTCAACTGACCTGGAGCAAGAGTTTTTAAACAAATTATTAAGTCATGGCTTGAAAGAAATTGTCCATGAATCAACTCATGGCAGCAGCATACTGGACCTCATTATAACTAGCCTAGAATCAGATATTTCTGAAGTCACTATTTTAAACCCATTGAGCAACAATGATCACAATATGGTCTCCTGTACCTTAATGGCTTCTACATCTAGACTATATGGTACAACTGTTCAGAGGGACTATAATAAGGTGGACTTTGACAAGATTAAAATTTGTCTTTTTAACATGGACTGGGATAATGTGCTAACAAAATAGTCAACCAATCATGGGAATCACTCAAAGATAAGATAAACTTGAAAATAAATATGTACCCATAAAGGAAAAATATAATTCCAAAGAAAAAATATCTGTATGGCTATCTGCTGAGATCAAACAGCAAATTAGATTTAAGGATAAATCATTTAAAAAGAACAGAGCTGACCCTTCTGAAATTAATTACAAGGTGTACAAAAAATAATTAAAACCCCTTTAATCAATGATAAGAAGCGCAAAGTATAAAACTGAATTTAAAATTGCCCATGACAAAAACAATAAGGCTCTGTTCTCATGCATAAACAGTAGTAGTAAAAGTGCAGCAAGGACAGTAGGGCCTTTGTTACATGATGGGTTAACAATCAGCAATGACAGGGAAATGGCCAACATTTTTAATTCTTATTTCTGTTAGGTATTTTCTGACGGGGGAGCAACTAGTAATCAACTGAGTTGTGGAGAACTTGAAAATAAATATTGGTTCTCTGAAGAGGAAGTTATGAAGGTATTATCAGAGATAAGAACTAACTCCAGTCCTGGGCCTGATAATATCCACCCCAGATTCTTGAGAGACATGGCTACACAGTTGGCACACCCAATAACCATAATTTTCATCACTTAGCCAGGGTATAGTGCCTGACGACTGGTGCATTGCAACAGTTGTCTACATCTTTAAGAAAGGAAATTGCAGTGTCATAGAGAACTAAAAGCCAATCAGCCTTACATCAGCCTGTTGTAAAATTACGGAGAAACTTATAAAAACTTGATTAGATACAGAGGTTGCAGAACTTGGGCTTAATAACAATAGTCAGCACGGGTTCAAAAAGAGACTGTCTACTACTACCAACATAGTGACCTTTTACAAATATGTCAGTGGTAGCCTGGATATAGCCAAACCCTTTGATGTCATTTTGTTAGATTTTCGTAAGGCATTTGATCTTGTACCGCATGATACTTTAACAAATAAACTATTATATGTTGATTTCAGTCCGGTTCTAGTCAGATGGATTCAAAACTGGCTATGGCATCACAGACAGTGTGTGAGAATCAATGGGTCTCTCTCACTTGAGGGATGCATTGGTGGTGGTGTTCCCCAGGGCTCTGTCCTGGGGCCCACCCTGTTTGGTATTTTTGTAGCAGACATGAACTCTCAGGTAACGAATCCTATTGTCAAACTTGCAGATGATATGAAATTGGGAGGAGTGGTGGATTCCTTTTCTAAACATTTATCTCTTACAAATGATTTATTAAACATTGAAAAATGGGCCATATTGAATGGTATGTCCTTTAATGTGAACAAATGCACAGTAATTCATCAGGGTAAGCATAATTCTAAATACACATACTTTCTAAATAATATACCTATTAGAACTGCAGAATCATAATACGGTCTGGGCATTCTAGTTAATAACAGCTTAACTGTTTCTGAACATTGTAAAAAAAATACAAGAAAGGCTGGGTTGATGAAAAAGAGAATTAAATGTACCTTTGTTTTCCGATAGGAACAAAGCTTGATTCTTCTGTACAGGAGTTATGCCCATCCCCGTCTTGACTGTGGATCCCCTTTTTGGATCCCTTATCTTAAGGGGAACATTGCATTGATTAAGAAAGTTCAGAGATGTATGACTAAATTGATAATACATTTAAAAAACAAATCATACCAAAATAGATTTAAGGAGACACAACTATTTTCTCTTCAAGATAGGAGGCAAAGGGGTGACCTTCTTTTGATGCACAAAATCTTTAGCTCAACCACACTGATGTTTGAATGCAGGCTGATATCAAACCCAATAGGAAATAACTTGTGAACACACAACAAACAACCTTTTGTCCCATGGGTGCTGTCAAATGGGGAGGCAGTCAGTGAAATAAGGGTGGAAGACCCACTGGCTGGTAGTGACCACCAAACAGTGTGGTTAACTTTCAAGTTGGGCAGGGAGTCTGGAGGCACAGTAACAAAGGTGGCAGATCTTAGGACAGCGGACTTCAGGAGGATGAGAGAAATACTGCAAGGAGACATCAGGATATTAGGCAGGATATGGATGTACAGCAAAAGTGGGAAATTATTAAAACTGGGCTAACAGAGGCTACAGAATCTTGCACCCGAACTAAAAGCAAGAAGTGCAGAGCTAGGAAACAATACTGGCTGAACAGAGAAGTGCTGGAGGGGTGAGGGTGAAGAGAGCTGTGTACCAGAAGTTCAGGAGAATGAGGAAGGAAGAGGACAGGGAAGCTTATGTGAGTTGGTCCAAGGAGGTGACCAAGCAAGTGAGAGTAGCCAAGGCCTCCAGGGAGGTAAGGTTAGCACAGAGCATCAAGGGAGGGGAGAAGGACTTTTTTAGATATGTCAGGGAAAAGAGGAACTGCAGAGACCATATGGTGAAGATAAAGTGGGGAGGGGAGTGGGTGGAAAAGGGAGAAGAACAAGTGGAAGTACTAAATGAATACTTTTGCTCCATTTTGACAAAGGAGAAGGATGGTCCACTACCACCATGGATTGTGAGGGTGGGGGTTGGGAGGAGGAGATGATAGATGGAATGTTTGAGGTAGTAGAGTACTAGAGGGTCTGAGGGCATTAAGGGTGGACAAGGCACCAGGTCCTGATGGCATCCACCCTAGGGTGCTGAGGGAGATGGCAGAGGTGTTGGCCGAGCCACTGGCAGACCTGTTCAGCACCTCCCTGGACATAGGATGGGTGCAGCAGGACTGGAGGGTGGCCCATGTGGTGCTCATACACAAGAGTGGTCCTAGGGGTGAACCAAGAAATTATCAGCCTGTCAGTCTCACTTTCATAGAGGATAAACTTATGGAGATGATACTGAAGGAGAGGTTAGTGTTGTTTCTTGAGGGTAATGACCTCCAGGATGGGTGGCAGCATGGATTCATCATGGGGAGGTCTTGTCAGACCAATCTAATAGAATATTATGACTGGATAACAAGAGAGCTGGATATGGGTCATCCTGTAGATGTCCTGTTCTTGGACTTTCAGTGCCTCATGGGAGGCTGGGGAAGCTGACTGCTGTGGGGGTGGGGACAAAGCTGACAAACTGGATAAGAAACTGGCTGCAGGGGAGGCTGCAATGGGTGGTATTGGGGGGACGTTCTCAACACCTAGACCAGTGACGAGAGGTGTGCCACAGGGCTCGGTGCTGGGCCCAGTGCTATTTGGGCTCTTTATCACAGGTATTGCACACGGAGTTGGGAGCAGGTTTAGTCTGTTCACAGAAGATATCAAAATGGGGGCAGTGGTGGATGAAGAGGGTGGACTGAAACAACTACAAGAGGACATAACTAAACTGGAGGTATGGTCAGAGAAGTGGCAGCTGGGATTCAATGCAAAAAAGTTCAAGGTTATGCACTTCGGGGCAAAGAACCCAAAGAGGGACTACTGGTTGGGAGGGTGAGGCTGGGGATCACTGAGGATGAGAAGGACTTAGAGGTGTTGGTAACAGGGAGCATGAACAACTCTGCCCAATGCAGGAAAGCAGCAGCTAAGGTGAACAGGATGCTGGGCAGTATCACAAGGGGTTTCTCATCCAGGCATAGGGAGGTGATCCTTCCCCTCTACAGATCTTTGGTCAAGGCACACTTGGAGTACTGTGTGCAGTACTGGTGGCCGTATCTGAAGAGGGATATTAATTTACTGGAAGGTGTGCAACAAAAATGTTACAGGGGATGGAGGGCAAGGCCTACAAGGACAGGCTGAATGAGCTGAATATGTACATGCTGGAGGAGAGGAGGGATAGGGGGGATATGATTGAAACATTGAAGTATTTGAGGGGGATAAACAAAGCTAACACTGAATGGGGTGTTTAAACTGAGGAAGGGTAGGGCCACAAGGGGGCATGGACTAAGACTGGTGGGCAGAAGATTTAGAAGAGATATGAGGAGGCATTACTTCATGGAGAGGGTGGTGTCTAAATGGAACACTCTACCAAAGGGAGTGGTATCATGTAAGACAGTAAGAAGTTTTAAGAGGGCATGGGACAAAGCACGAGGGAGGGCCTGGGCGGAGGGGGCTGAGGTCAGCATGGGAATGATAGATGGAGAGGGGGTTGGGGCAGTTGCAATCTAGGGGCTAGCTGCACACTCAGGCAAACATTGATAGACCGGGTGGTCTGTTTCTGCTGGCAGATTCATATGTTCGTATGGGCAAATACTGTACCACCAAGAGGATAATTATTTTACAGAGCGTACAACAAAAATATGGAATAGGTTGCCACAGGAGCTTGTTGACACAAATTCTTCACAGGTATTCAAAAAGGGCCTTGATAAACTTCTGATGACTAATAGGGTTTAGGTGTAATTCTGACCCACTAGTGTGGGGGTACAATCATGATGTGTTGAGATAAGCCTACTTTTGTCCTTTCAACCCAGTAAAGTCACCCTCAGCTCCATCCTGTAAAGCATCTGTGTGCCATGAAATGATTCCTTCTGTAACAAAAAAATAACGTCTTTATACCTTATGTAAAAAAAAAATACTATCAGACATTCATATCACAAGCACCAGGACATTAATAATCACTTCTTCACTACTGTAGATCTTTGAAGACTATACATCTTAAGGAAGCCTTTTATGACACTCATACATCAGTAATACCTAACTCATAACAATAATTGTTACAATCAGCGATGCATTCATTAAAAGATAAAATTGACCATTTTGGATGACGTATGCAATTCAGTCGAGATGTTACTCTTCATCAATACACATGGACAGTGACCATAGAGTGGCAGACGGTACCTCAGTTGAATGTCTCATCAGTGCAACAGATCATCATCATATCATCATCATCAGCCTATTACTGTGCTACATTTACAGTTATAGGCATTACATAAACTACATCTACCAAACAGCACAGGAAGTGATAAGAAATGCATGAGCTTGAGAGACACAGAACTGACTTGTGGATGGTAAGTGGTCTGTCAACATTTGCATGAAAGAGGAACTCCAGCCAAAAGAGCTTCATTGCATAATTAGAATAAGCATACACCAAATAAATCTCATACCAAAAATTAGGTTTCTGTGTTACTTCATTTTAAAGTTATGAGCTATTATGTAACCCTGATTTCACTGCCCATTCAAAAAAGCCAGTTTCGGTGAAAAGCCAGTGATGATGTCATAACCTGTACTCACAGTCTAGTCCATCCTGTCAACAAGCTTATAGGACCTATTTTTCCAAAGTTTAAAGATCATGTGCAGTGGTTTTCACAAGTAAAACAGGCAACAACTTTCAATAAACATTGCTATAAAAACTGTACGTTTCAGGTTTTGTA
The DNA here is from genome assembly GCA_016271365.2 of Neoceratodus forsteri. NCBI lineage: Eukaryota > Metazoa > Chordata > Ceratodontiformes > Ceratodontidae > Neoceratodus > Neoceratodus forsteri. Next base: position 1,167,203,611 of record CM057456.1, on the reverse strand, counting down.
ACAAAGTTGTCAAATGCATATTTTTGTGTGACTTTTTGGTGTAGTCCATTTCTCCAGGGCTGCTGGATGCTGAGTCAGCATGCCTCGAGGCTACTAATATCATTTGAAAGCTACTCAACTGTGCTCGTTAAGAAGGTGTATTACTACTAGTATTGTGATGCTGGTAACTTCATTGCTGTTTGACAGTGTCTGCTTTACAATAAGTTTTAATAGTGGCCTTATCTATGTTAATTACTACTAGGGATGAAGTGTTAGTCCTGGTAAAATGATCATTTTAGTGTGGAGTAAAAAATAGATGAGCCTGAATGTAGGTCACATAACAGTCTGTCAGGGAGAAAACACTGGGCTGGCTAATGCATAGAAGCTATCAGTAAGGTTTCAAAACATCATTTCCTCTCCCAACCCCATTTACAGGGAGACGGGAGAAATCACCTCAGTTGAATGACAGGTGTGAATGATCACAGCCTTTCACCACATTAGACAGTTATTCAGTCTGCAAACCTTACAGCAGTGTGCTATGACTCAGCATCTAGCAACCCTGGAGAAAAGGACCACACCACAAAGACACACATAAAAACAAATAATAATTTGTCAACTTTGTTTCAAAACCAGAAACACACATAGTTTTTATAGCAATGTTTATTGAATGGTGCTGCCTGTTTTACTTGTAAAAACCACTTCACATGATCTTTAAACTTTGGAGAAACAGCTCCTATAAGCTTGCTGACAGGGAAGGACTAGACTGTGAGTTCTGGAGATGACATCATCGGCAGCTCTTCACTGAAACTGGCTTTTATTCAACAGACAGTGAATTTAGGGTTGTAAAATGACTTGTAACTTTTAAACAAAGTAACTTAGAGATCTCATTTTTGGCATGAAGCCTGATTGGGGCTATGGTGATCAAAATTCTGAATTTATGGATGCCAGAAAATTTGACTGGAGTCCTCGTGAAGTACTGAATACCAAAATACATATATAGTCACTTAGCAAATACGAGTATTATTCATTAACAGGGAAGTTTTGATGTCTGTGATACCAGCAGTGTTTGGCTAATCCAATCTCGAAAACCCACTAGCTGTAACATATATCGGGGAAGCCCAGATGCATTTATACTATCTGGAATCAAATCACCACTGAGTGAATCTTTTCAAGGACTGATTGGACTTCATGGCAACATGCACACTCTCTCTCTCTCTCTGTTAGCACTGGTTCACAATGACCACGCAGACACTTTAGAAAAGAAAACATGGAAAATTGCAGGACTTGCAAATTTTAATGTTCATGTTAACAGATTACTCCTTTAAAATACACAATGTGGGTAAGACAACACCAACAGCAGCAATGCCAATAGGTCAAAAATGTCATGAGGGGTTTGATAGTGTGGGGGAAAACATGCATCTGCAAATGTCTATTATGCTGTGAGTGGAGGATAGTGGTACTGCATTAAGTCTCACACCAGCCAATCAGTCATGATGTCACAAGCTGGGGGGTGGGAGCAGTAAGCACTGATTGTATCATACTGGATGCTGTTGCCTGTGGGATGTGTGGCCATCAAGCATCATAAAACACACTCTGTCAGGCTGTGGCATATGTGTGTGGTGGCATAAATCCTCATTATTGCCAGTGTGTCATGATATAGCATGCACGGGTTGGTGAGTGTGGTGCTGGTGCAAACAGCAGAAACATTCTGTCATGCTGTGCCACGCTGCTGTGGGGTGAGGGTTTACATCAAACCTCTGACAAGTAATTCTTTCAAGCCTCAGCATGCTTGTTCATTGAGGGGGACCAAGCATAAGCCATGACAGTCAGAAATGTGTTTGCATGTGTGTGTGGGGGGGGGGAGGCAATAATCAAGCCTCACCCATGCCATTCTGTCATATTGTTGCATGCTGGGAGGGGAGGCTGCAAGCCCCACAAATACCATAATGAGTTATGTGGCTTGCAAGGTGTGAGTGCATAAAGCATTAGACAATAAAGTCTGGCATGCTGTTGTGTGCATGGGATGGGGGCACCATGCCTCAGTAATGCCAATCTGTCATAATGTGGCATGGGGTGGGGCATCAAGTCTTGGCAATAATAGTCTTTCATACTGTGGCATGGAGGGGGTCAGGGACATCAAGTTTCATCCATGCCAATGTGTATGATGTGGCATTCATATCTTGGTCAGTGTGGGGTGAAAGCAAGCATCAGCAAAATAGTCTGTCTTGCCGTGCTGTGCTGTCATGGGGATGGGAGCTTGCATCAAACCTTCAACAAGTAATTCTTTCAAGCTTTGGAACACTTGATGGTTTGTGGGACCAAGAATAAGAAATGCCAGTCTGAAATGTGATTGCATGCATTGGGGGTGGAGGGGTAATCAACCTTCACCCATGCTATTCTGTCATACTGTTCCATGCTGGGGAGAGTTTGTAAGGCTCACAAATACCATAAAGGATTATGGTTTGCAGGGTGTAGTACATGAAGCCTCAAACAATATAGCCTGTCATGCTGTTGAGTGCATGGAGTGGGCACATCAAGCTGCAGTGATGTCATTTTGTCATGATGTGGAATGGGGTGGGGCATCAAGGCTTGGCAGCAACAGTCTGTCATGCTGCAGTGGGCATCAACCCTTATCAATGCCAGTGTGTCATGATGTGGCATGCATGATTTGGTTGGTGTCGAGTGGGTGCAAGTATCAGTAAAAACATTCCGTCATGCCATGCCATTCTGTTGTGGGGGGCACAAAGAGTCAAATTAATCAGTCTGACAGTCTGTGGGGTGCTGGGAGAAGGGGAATCTAGCAATAGAAGTCTGTCATGCTATAGCATGCATTGGTGGGGGTAGGTGTTTGCTTCAAGCCTATGAAAGTGAGTCTGTCATGCTTTGTTATGCAGATCGGGGGCACCAAGCATCAGCAAGGACTGACTGAAATGTGGCGGAATGCAGTGAGGTGGGGTGGAGTGGTAATCAAGCATCACCCATGCCATTCTGTTATACTGTCACACCTCCGGGGTGGTGCTGGTTTCGGCAGTCCTCAGAAATACCCTACTATGTGCTGTGGCTTGAGGGGTGTAGGTACATGAAGTTTAACAGAATCCAGTCTGTTTGGCTGCAGCATGCATGGTCTTGTGCCATCAGGCATCAGCAATAATAGTCTGTAATGTTACATGCATGGGGGTACCTCAAGCATCACCCATGCCAGTCTGTAATGCTGTGGCATTTAGGTGGTGGATTGGGGGGGTTTGTAAAGGTTCATTTATAACTGTATGTCACTGTGTGCTTGAGGAGGTGGGGATGTCGAGTCACAGAAATGTCTGACTTTAATGCTGCTGTGTGTGTTGGTGGGTTGTTTGGATATGAAGAACAAGCCATGTCAGGCTGTTAGAAAAAAAAATAGGCATTCTACTAATGGGGGTGGGATAGATGTGGTAGCATGAAGCATCAATTCTGCTATGCCAGCCTGTCAGGATGCAACATGCATCTTATACTGTACATACACTAGGTTCAATTCTCAAAGAGCCCTTAGAATGATTCAAGCTGCCAGCAAAGGCAGCTTGTGTCAAAGTCTGGTGCACCAGGGACCCTTCACCCAATTCTCCATTGGGCAGGGTCCTGGCAGCAATATCCTGCAGCTTGCAGCAACACTGGTGTGATAGGGTCCCTGTCTAACCTTAACCCCCGGAACTGTCTGGGAAATGTTTTATGTATGTCCAGAATGAGTGTGGGTATGCCTGATTGTTTTATGTCTGTTTCTCGTTGTAGGACAGTATTTAATGGCATGGCCGCCCATTGGATACTGTTTATTCTGGTTGTTTGTTTGTCCTCTGACAGTCCCACTGAGAAAGGGTTGTGGTTCGCTATGAAACTTAATGCCAACCTTGAGTCAGGATTTACATTTATAAAGCAAGGTAAAAGAATGCATTTTCATTCAGTAATAAGTGCAGACTGGCAAGAGTTCCGCAGTGGAACCGCCCCCACCCCCTTTTTCTGAGCGGTACTGTGATGTCAGTTCAGCTAGCTAATGTAATCAGAGGGACATTATTATTATTAGTATTGTAGTGGTAGCCTTTCTTTAAGGGTTAGCTGTATGAAGCTTTGGAGCTCATAGAAATGCCAAACAGTATCGTACCCCTCTAAATTCAATCCACGTCAGGTTGTAGCCCTTCTTAGAGAGAGAGTGTGTTTTCCTTTTCTCTATGTGTTCATAGGGCTAGCTGTTGACACTTAAATTGGGTTGCAGGATATAATAATTAAGCAATAAGGCATGACAGGGTGTGGTATATCATGGGATATCGTCACGCCTCGGGTGGTTGGGCACGAGGCCACAGGCTGAGTGCGTCCAACGACCTGGGAAGTGACGATATCCCATGATATACCACACCCTGGAGTGCCTTATTGCTATTATGACCTGGAGTAGAGGTTAATTAGAAATGAAATATTAAAAAAAACAACTTTAAAACCTTTTAAAAATAGCTTTTTATTATAGTATAGGAATACATTTAAAAAAACAGTTCTTGGAGGCAGCAGGTGGTGCTGTTGCAGTTGGAGCTGACAGACGATGTGAAAGTTTGTGTGACCTGTGAACTCTGCCACTTTGTGCTGAACTGGATTTCTTTTCATTTTGAGGGAATAATTTGCTTTTTTTTGGTAGCACTGTATGTAGCAGTTGCATGCAGTACCGACGTGGATAAGTAGCGGGAAGTATCTTATCGTCATCGGGTGTCGGTGCGTTACAATGATGTGGATGGCACTTGCTGGCAGTTCATTTAAATGTGAGTGAAGGTTCTTTCTCATCCGTTTTGTTTTTTTACATTTTAAAAATCAGGAATATTATCGAGTGAGGCTAGAAGTGGCATTGTGCGGCAGTTGAAATGGGTAACGGCATTTTAAAAGTAGTAGTGCCGAAACTCAACAAGTTGTGTTATCTCAAAAGAATGAGAAAAAAATGTTTTTAACAGGTTGTGTTATCCCAAAAGAATGAGAAAAAAAATGTTTTTAAGTGTGTCACAGAGATGTTGAAATCCTTGCTGCTCTGGCAACGTTTTGTTGATGGTTACATCTTTGAAACCAGGGGAGTCCGTATGAGAAGCTGAAGCATTTGTGTGTGGAATGCGATGGAAGGCACACGGAGGAAGTTGTGGGTAGTTGAAGGTTGTTGGTCGGAGGTTTTCGAAGCCGTGATGATGTAGCTCGATATCATCATGGCTTCAAAACATCTCAGCTAATCAGATTCCTCTATTTACAATCCTAAGTTCATAATAAAGCTTTTCCCAGGTTTATGCTCTGACAGACGAATAGGTTTCTAATGCCAAGGCTTGGCAATGTTGCGCCACAGTAATGTTCTTTAGAAACTCCTTGCTACTTCTCATAGGTGTGCATGATCGCACAGGAACTAAGTTCAGGTTCTGCAAGTTAGAGAAGAGTTTTTATGATGAAGTTGTGAGCAGGCAGATATCATAGTGTCTGAAAGTCTTAACTGCTCATTCTCTTGTTCAGTTCAGTTGTTAATTCATTTGCATTGTTTTTTGTGCCACTGAGGTAGAACTCAGCAACACCGCCCAGAAATCCTGCTCTTTAGAGCCGTCGGCCTCCTGTAGTCCCTATTTATACAGTGATGTACTAGGTGGCATTTACTGATGAAAGCTCAGATTAAGATCTGGATCCAGAATGTATTATTTGGTTTTGTGTGTATACAGCGATGTATATTATTATCTCATAATGGATAGAGGTCAAAATGAAGTTTAAAGAACTGTTTATAAAGTATTTTATTAAGGTTCTGAGGAACTGTTCTGATTGACAGAGGGTGGACCAATCTCTTAGTCCAGCCCCTATAAGTTCTAGACATAGAACCCATCGAGTCAGAATGGAGAGAGGTGTTGAAGGGAGAACACCTGAGAGTCTAGTATGTTCTAGTACTACTCATATCGCTTGTTGTATTTACTTTCAGTGCTGAAGTTAAGCCTGCTGTTTTATTTCCTGGAAACGCTTTTACTTTTATTTCTATTAAGTCGTGTCAGTCTGCTTTAATTTTGTTAATGCTGTAAATAAATATTCAAGCAGAGATTCTGCAAAACTGCATTTTCCAGTGTCTGTGTCCATCTGTTATCCCACAGATTTTGACACCTGGCAGTGTGCCAAAAAGAGGGCACATCCAGAGGATCTGCCGCAAGCTGTGGGGCATCTGTGTGCTGCTCTAGCTGGTCCCTGATGGCTAGTGGCCCCCGGCCCGATGTACCTGAATATAATGTAATAACATATAGTTGGTAGTACAGTGGCCCCCCTTCCCCATCCCTGATGTCCCCAAATTTTAATTAATAATAAATAGTTGGTGGTATAGTGGCCTCCCTTCCCAATCCTTGATGTGACCCCTTTTAATTATATACAGTATATATGTATATGTATATGTAATAGATATACCACTCTAGGGTGTGCGGTCAGCGCTCTGATATCATGCATGTGGTGTCGCGTTTAGCCATGCTCGAGTACCACCCAAGGCGCATGTGATATCAGAGCGCACCGCACACCCTAGAGTGGTATATCTATCTTATAAAATGGAATAAATGTTTTTGTGGGAGAACAAAAAGTAGTCCCTGTGTAGCATAAGAATTGAAAAAAAAAGGTTTGTTGCATTTGCTTTTGATTTGGATTTGTGTAAAAGAACTGCATTTTGCCTTATTTTATTTAGATTTGTGTAAAAGAAGGAGCGAGGTGAGGCTAGTGACAGACAGAACTTTCAGTTTTATCACTGACATATAGAGTGACCGAGCGTGCAGAAAGTGAAACGAATGTGCAGGCAAACAGTGAAAGTAAGTGACACTCTGTACTAGAAAAGGAAATAAACTCTGCATTTGAGCTTATTTAAATTTAAAACAATGTAAAAAAGCTGCCGTGGGAAGCAGTCGGCGAACTGCAAACAGGACTTTCAGTTTTATGACTGAGGTGTAGCGTGACCGAGCGTGGTGAAAATGAAAGTTAATGTGCAGCCAAACAGTGAAAGTAAGTAACACTGTGTACTAGAAAAGCAAAGAAACTCTGCATTTGAGCTTATTTAAATTTAAAAGCATGTAAAAAAGCTGCCGTGGGAAGCATTCAGAGAAGTAGCGCAAACCGAGAGTGTTGCGACGTAATGCAGGGCAGAGCGAGTGTTGCTCTAGCAACTGTTACTAGAGCAACACCGCTTCGTCCCACGAAGGCTCGCGCGCTGCCAACACTCTCGGTTTATGCTATCTCGAATGCTTCCACGGCAGCTTTTTACATGCTTTTAAATTTAAATAAGCTCAAATGCAGAGTTTCTTTGCTTTTCTAGTACACAGTGTTACTTACTTTCACCGTTTGGCTGCACATTAACTCTCATTTTCACCACGCCGGTCACGCTACACCTCAGTCATAAAACTGAAAGTCCTGTCTGCAACTTGCTTGATCTGGCTACTTCTTTAAGTAAGGTAAAATACAGTTACTTTACTTATTCACACTGAGGGACACTCTTCAGTGTCTGGGTGGTTATTAGATAGTGTTATTGACCATGCTCGGTCACGCTACATGTAACTAATAAAAGTGAAAGTGGTCTCCACTGCTTTCCTTTCTGTAAAGAGGACGGCTTTATTGTAAGAATAGTAACTGAAAAGAAATAGGAATACAAAGCTCTTTTTTTTTTTTGTCAGTGTTAGTTTGAACTTTGGTTTGTGGGTGACTATCTGTGGTAGATGTGGAATGATGTGAGTACTGGTGAGAAGGTTTTGAGGATAAAAATTAGTTCAGATGCATGGCTGGTGGGGTAAGTGGTCGCTGGGAAATAATGCACGGTCATGTGATGCATTCTGTCCAATCATGTTAGTGGAATTTCTATGATTTTACCACCCCATTTTATAAATATATATATATATATATATATATATATATATATATATATATATCTGTCACCATCCTCAGTGGTTTAGCAGTTCCCCTCCCTGATCCGTGATGTGACCCCTTTTTATAATATATATATATATATATGCCCCTGTCCCTAGTGGTACAGCGGTCCACCACCCAATCCCTGATGTGCTCCCCTATTATAATATATGATTATGCCCCCATCCTTGGTGGTTTAGTGGTCACCCCCCCTCCAGTCCTTGATGTGACCCTTTTTATAATATATATTAATGATCCCTTCCATGGTGGTTTAGTGGACCCCCACCCCAGCAGGTAGTGCCCACCACCACGCTCCCCCCATCCTGAAAAAGAGCTGGCACAGCCCTCCTCTCACCTTCATGGCCGGTGCTGACTCAACTGTCACTGAGCGCTACTGTAAAGTGTAAGTGCTCATTGATTAATCAATGAACGCATACACTTTACATTACCACTAAGTGACAGTTGAGTCGGAGCCGGCCGTGGAGGTGAGAGGAGGGTTGTGCAGGTGCTTTGTTTTGGGATGGGGGAGCAGGGTGGAGGGCACTACCTTCTGGGGTGGGAGAGTGGGGGCTACTAAATGTAGAAACATAGAAAAATAGGATTTGATGGCAGATAAGGACTGCCTGGCCTACCTCATCTGCCCATTTCCCTACCTACATAAGCTCCATATTCTAAATGATCTGCATCTTACCTTCTCTTTCCTACTACTATGGTTGCCTTCTGTCTGTACCATGCATTTTTTAATTCACCTTTTGTTTTTGCCCATACATCCACCACCCTTTCTGTGAAAAAATACTTGCTTATGTTACCCCTGAGTCTCCCCCCTCCAGCCTCATACTGTGCTCCCTTGTTTTTGTACTTCTCTTTTCCTGAAAGATGCTTCCCTCCTGAACACTGTTATCTCCTTGAGGTACTTGAATGTCCCCCCTCTCCTTCCTTTCCTCAAGGGTGTACATGTTGAGGTCTTTCAGTCTGTCCTCATATGCTTTAAGGTGCATTCCTTTCACCATTTTTTTGCCCTTCTCTGTACCTCTCCATTCTGTCTATGTCCTTTCGGAGATGTGATCTCCAGAACTGAACTCAATATTCCAGATGTGGCCTTACCAATTATCTGTACAGTGACATCACCACCTCCTGTTTTCTACAGGTGATGCCTCTCCCTATGCACCCCAGCATCCGTCTGGCCCTCCCCATTGCCTTCTCACATTGCTTGGCTACTTTTAGGTCATCCATTATGATTACCCCCAGGCCTCTTTCCAGTTTTGTTGTCATTAGTGTCCCCCCCCATCTTATATTCCTCTCCAGGATTCTTGTGCCCCAAGTGCAGGATGTTGCACTTTTTTGTACTGAATGTAAGCTGCCACACTCTTGACCACTCATCCAACTTGCCTAGGTCTCTTCTCATTCTTTCCACCCTGTCTGGAGTGTCCACCCTATTGTAGACTTTGGTGTCATTTGCAAAGAGGCTTCCCTTCCCGCCCCTCTGCAATGTCAATGAAGACATTAAAGAGGACCAGCCCCAGTACTGAGTCTTGTGGCACCGCACTGGTCACCCTCCTGTCCTGGGATTGAACTCAGTTAACAACTACCCTCTGGGTCCTGCTGCTCAGCCAATTTCTGATCCAATTCAATACTTTGGGATCAATTCTCAGACTGCACAACTTGTTTACTAACCCCCTGTGTGGGACAATGTCAAATGCCTTGCTAAAATCTAGGTAGGTCATGTCCACGCCCCCCACCATCAACCACCCTGGTTACATAGTTAAAGAAATCTATCAGATTTGTTTGACAAGATTTACCAGCTGTGAATCCGTGTTGCCTTGGGTCTTGTGCCCCACTGGCCTCGATATGCTGCAACCCTTTCTTTTCGCATTGATTCCATTATTTTCCCCACCGCTAAGGTCAAACTGACCGGCCTGTAATTTTCAGCTTCCACCTTGCTCCTACTTTTGTGTAGTGGTACCATATTTGCCCATATCCAGTCCTTTGACACCACTCCCTCCTCCATTGATCTGTTGACTAGGGTTATTAATGGTGTCCCTAGTACCTCTCTGAATTCTTTCAGTATTCTGGGATCCATCCCATCTGAACCCATTGCCTTGTCCACTTTTAGTTTCAAGAGTTCCTTTAGAACTCTCTCCTCCGTGAATGGACTGGTACCCACTTCTCCTCCATGTGGGTTTCTATTGTCTAATTTTGGTCCCTCCTCTTTCCATTCTTTTGTAAATACTGAGCAGAAATATTTGTTCGGAATTTCTGCTTTTTCTAGATCCCTCCACCCTCTCCCCTTTATTTAGCCTCACAATCCCTCCATTGGTCTTTTTCCTCTCCCTGATATACCTGTAGAAGGTTTTGTCTCCTTCTTTTACTGATTGTGCTATCCTTTTTTCAGTTTGTGCCCTTGTGCTCCTGACTGCTTTTCCCACTTCCTTCTGTTTTGCCTGATACAGTTCCCTGTCTCCCTCCTTCTGAGCTTCTTTGCACTTTTTGAATGCATGTTTCTTTTCCTTAACCTTCCCTGCCACTTCTTTAGAAAGCCATAGTCATTGTTTTCTTGTTTTAGCTATGTTGACTTGTTTTACACAGAGGCTTGTTGCCTCTGCTATGGCTCCTTTAAGTGTCTCCCACTGTACCTGTACCCCCCACCTCGCTCCACCTTTGCCAGGATTTTCTTGAGGTGTCCCCCAGTTTTGTAAAGTTGGCTATTTTAAAATCCAGGACCCTTCCTTTTGTGTTGTTTGACTCTACTTCTGTCTTCACCTTAAGCCACGCTGTTTGGTGATCGCTGGACCCTAGATGGAAGCCCACTGACAGATCTGTTATTCTATCACCATTGGTGAGAACACAGTCTAATATTGTTCCCTTTTGTGTGGGCTCCTCCACTAGCTGTCTGAGGCATGCCCCCTGAAGGGCATCTAGGATGTCCCTGCTCCCACCAGCAACACTTCCCCTGTCTCTGCCATTTTGTGGATAGTATCCACCAACACCCTGTCTATTTCCTCCCCCTGTGCTGGAGGTCTGTAGACAACCCCAGTGCAGATGGTGGTGCCATTTCCTGTCTCTAAGGTGACCCATAGTGCCTCTTGGTTACCTGTGTACCATGTTTCAGTGACCGCGACAATATCTAGGTCTTCCTCTGCCATCAAGGCCACTTGATCTATGATCTTGTTTCCCAGGCTGCGGGCATTTGTACACATGGCTTTCCATGTTTTGATGCTTCTGCCTGTACCAGCTCCCCCCTTATCCCTATGCCTTCCCTCTATGCCTCCCCTGCCTTTACCTCCATTTGTAGTTCCTTTTGTTGAATTGTCAGCCCTAGTATCCTTCTGTTTGTCAACCTTAACCTATGGAGGGCAATTGATTTTTCCCTGCTTACTTCCACAACCCCTTTTGACTAGTTTAAATGCCTTCCTTGAAAAATTTAAACCTTTCAATAAGGATATTGGTTCCCCCCAGATGGATGCAGACCATCCCCCTGCATCCCTTCAGGTGGTCCCCCATTCCCCAATGTAGCCAAATCCCTTGACTCTGCACCAGCTCTTCAACCATTCATTGAATCTCCTGGTGTGGAGTACCCTGGTCTCTCCCACACCGTAGACAGGTATCACTTCTGAGAAATTTACCATGTGTGCCACCTGTCTTAGGCCCCTCCCCAACTCCGTGAACTCCCTCTGCACTGGCCTCACCTCATCCCCAACCAGGTCATTTGTCCCCAGGTTGACAATGACATCTAGCCCACTCTCCTGTCCTGCTGCCCTAGCGATCCTTTGGATATGCTTTCTATCCCTCCAAGCCATGGCACCGGGTAGGTACTTGACCTCCCTCTCTCCCAGCCCTAGTTGTACCCACCTAATAATAGATTCCCTCACTAGGAGTTGCTTCCTTCTCCTCTGGGGTCCCTTGCCAACTCCCAGGGGTCTCCACTGCAAAGGATTCCTGCATCCAACTTGTCCACCACTGCAGGAGACTTCATGAGACAGTGCTGCCCTGCCAGGATGGTGACAGAGTTGTGAAGTGGAATATCATGTTGAATGTACCTCTGCCCCACCTTCCTCACCTTTCATGAGCCCACCTTTGTCCAACCACCCCTCATTTCTGGCATCCTTTGAGGCAGTGGGTGTGGACTCTATTCCCTGGGTTGGGGGAAGAGGTCTTCTGAACCCTAGCAAACTTGACCCAGAGACGAGCAACCTCCTCCTTCAACCCAGAGAGGTGCCTGCAGATGGGGCAGCATCACAACCTCCAGAACATCTACCTGAAGACTGCGACCCCACAGCCACTGCATTGCATAACTCTCATCATGTCTGTTGTGACCTTCCCCTATTCAATTTTTTTTCTTTTGGTTTGGTTCTTCCTGTTTGGAAGCAGGAAGGTGCAATCTACAATGGACCCACTACCTATATATGAAGGATGAGCCCGGGGTGGATGGGAAGATGGGAGGGAGGGTGGGTGTCTGTTTCCTGTACTCCTCTTGTCATTGGAAAAACAATCATCCCAGCTACACATCACTCACAACCCAGTGCCTCCAGACCTCAAGGTAAACAATCCAAATAGAAATACCGTATAGCTGTGCCCCAAGTCCTGTGCTGGTCCCTTACTCCACAACAGACAGAAGTGAGCAAAGTTTGGAAAAAAAATGAGTGTACTCCATGGAAGACTTGACTTGCGCTGCAGTCCCTTGGTTCTGTCTGTCCCTAGTGAAGGAAGCCTGTAATAAAATGCAGTCCTGTCACTGCTGCTCCATCTACTGGCCAGTTGGTTCACTCTGGATGCAGCTCCCCAAAAGTTCTGCTCCTGAAACTACTAATCATGGAAAGAAATGTAAATAGCAACTCATGGTTTCCAGCTCATCTGACGAGGTGGGCGGTTGTGTCCTCCAACCCACTCCCCATCCTTCTCGTCTATAGAAAAAGCTGTTGGATAACTACTACTACCAGGGAAGGAGTCATTAATATATATTATGAAAAGGCGTCACATCGGGGGTTGGGGAAGGGGACCACTAAACCACCAGGGACAGGGGCATCATTATATATTATTTATTCATTTGTTTTTGTTAACTGGGGGCTATAATAGGGGGTTACATTGCAGATTGGAGGGGGGACTGCTAAAACACCATGGAAGAGGGCAATATTATTTTATTTCAAAACAGGTCACAATGGGGATTGGCAGGGGGGACCATCTCCTGCGGCACATTGCTGCAAATAGGCAAGTCTCCCAGAGGAGAATTTTCTAGGTACTCTTAGACCAGTCCAGGCTGGTCTAAGGGTATTTAGAATTTTCCCTCTGGCAGAGTTCTGAGAATCCTACATTCAGGGATTGCAACTTGCATCTGCCACATGCCCCCTAGCACCATGTCGCAGACCATTTTTGGGTGCACTGGCAGTGTAAGCCTCATTCACAGCAGGCAGCCTGAGGTTGATGCAGGCTGCCTTTGTAAATGGCTCCCTGGGCATCCTTTGGTGCAGGGGGCACTTTGCACCAATCACTAAGATGCAAGCCCCTTGCACCACCCCAGGAGCTTTGGGAATCAGGCCCACTGTCTTTGTCAATGGAGTGAAGGGGGGGTGAGTTATAACTACTCAACAGCAAGAAACACGCACACATATATGGAAACAATAATTGATAAGATGTTATGGTGGAACTGTAACTTACCAGTCTATATTATTTATGCATTGTACATTTACAGACTCAGTGTCATCATGGATGCTGTTTGAATCACTAGACTGCTCACTTGCAAGTTGATCTAAATAATAAACAACACTGCCATACAAACAAGAAAGGAATGATCTGCATGCAATAATCACTAGATACAGCACCAGAATATGAAGCAATCCTTCCAGCTATGCCCTCCATTGTATTACCATGTGATTGTTGTTCTGGAAATGATATCAGGTAGTTTGTGCATGAGCAGTGGTGAGTTTAGCAATGATCGAGGAGAAAACATGGAAACCACAAGAAACTTCTGAAAAGTAAAAAAAAAAAGAAAAGAAAAACAATGATTTATTAAATAAACTGAACACCAAGATCTGTTTAGAGCCCCAGAGTCCCATCTGCTAAAAAATGATGCAATACGAGGCTGGTCGGATTCCCTTTAACTGATTTTACTTCTACAAACCCTTGCTCATTTCCTTATAACTCATATCAGATCAACATTTTCATCACTAAGGCTGACAAAATTTATCTTCTGCCAGTGAAATTCTGTCAAAATTATCATTTTGCTTCTGTGAAATTTTGTGACATTTCTATGAAAATTTCACAATAGTTAAAATTGTGATTTCAGTTAGTTCCACCTAATCTGACAAATCTTTGTCCAAATTGTTTCAGACTCAGTATGATGACTTTAAAGCAGACCATGCAGAGATGTACCAAGTTTAAGAACTATATCTTAAAGTTGACTGCAGTATAAGCCTCCAAACATATATACATTTTAAAATTGCATTTTGCAATGATGTAAACTGCAGAATTTTAAGCCCCTATAAGTTTACAACTAAAAAAACAGAATATGACCAATTTATGTGGCTCATTGACCCTAAATATTAGGCTTTGTGGCCACCCCCTGGCCCAGAAACAGAGCATCACACTGCCATGCTGACAACCAGGGTTTAGAAGTGAGCCCAGGAAGTCACCTCAGGAGGCAGGCCATGGCCAAGACATCTGCCACTCAGCAGTGCATCCCAGTATGGGAGGGTTGTCAGTGGGTTCCACCAACACAGCAACTACTGTTGATGGGCCAGGCAGCATGCTCCTGCTGCAGGGGAAGCAGTAGCTGTGGGAGGCTGACAAAGGCACTGCTCCCACAAGAGGGGATGGGAGGGAAGATGTTGGAGGAAAAACCTGGCAGCCAATTGAATGATGGCTGGGTTTGGTCTGATCAGGGTACATCCTGTGAACAGGGTATATCCCTGAGAGATGAGCTGTTGGCTGGGAGAAAAAACAGTGTTGAAAAAAAGGGTGTAGGCTCAAGGGCTGGCAAGATTCCAAAATCATATCAGTGCTTAAAGTTGAAATTCATGAGCTTTTATGTAATTGTGAAGTGTTGCAAAACTTTTGTTGAAGTCATGTCCATTCATTTTTCCCAGTCATATACTTGATTTGCCATTGTAGAGGAAGGTTATAGCTGGGTAAAGTGTCTATAAGATAACATTCATAGAGGCTTCATAAATAAGGTACAGTGGTACCAAGTGTCAGGTCCTATCTTGAGTGATGAACTCTGAAGAATAGTTCATGAACATCACTGGGTACTAGCCTGTCTTCTTGCAATATGCCAGATTACCACTAGAACTCACTGACTTACTGACTTGTGAAAGACACATACATGCAGCATTGTTTTTGTACAATGCTACCTGCTGACTCTTTAACAACCCTGTAGATAACAATATACATTTTTACTGTTTGAAAACAGTGGAACCAAGTGATGCAAGCATTACACATAGATATAACTGAGGCCACTGTGACAGAAGTATCTGGATATCTTTAGTCATGATGGAACATGAGGCTGGGCATCACTGTCGAGGAGTGTTGGAGGGTATTGCAGGGTCATGATCTCTAGCTATAATACAGAACAAGTTATTGCCAATTAAACAATTTCAGAAACATCACAAAATTTCAAACATTTTCACAAAATTCCATGAAGTTTTGCAGAATTTCATGTAATTTTGTGGAATTTCATGAAAATTCTGTGAAATCAGAATTTACTAATTTCATTGAGCCCTGTTCTGCACAAAAATTAGAACATAGATATGAAAAGGTTTAAAAGTTGAAGTAGCCCTAAACTGTCTTCTTAATTTTGATCACAAGGAAGACCATTTTCATATTGCCTGTTTATGTTGCATGTACACAAAGTGGACACAAACGCTTTAAAATTATATTAGATTAAAATACCACTACTCACTGGATGGGTGTTCTGAGGTTCTTTTAAACCCAAATGATATCAGTTCTACTACCAGTACAACTACAGGCCAAAAAATGCAGTGCCTCCTACATAGTTCACTGAAAGTCCCCAAATCAAGGGGTGGTTATTTAAGCAATATACCATGACAGGATGTGGGTTATGCTAGTGGCTTTGTGTACAAAACACAGCAGGTGTGGTAAATCCTAGCATTACCCACACCCTGCTGTGGTATATTGCAATTATAAAATGTACTCATGTTTTAATATTTTAAAAAAAAGTTGTTTTTTTGTATTTTTAAATTATTTTTAATGGGTTTATTACTCCACCCAAAAATATAGTCATTTGTTGCTAGGGAGACCCTTCCATGGTTATGTCCTAGGTTCCTCTATTTTGTGGTCCTGCTCATGTCTCTAACATAGACTTAAAGAATGGCTGTTTGATATCAAGAAAGAAAAAAACTCATAGGCCCAGATATTCAAAAGGGTTGCTCCATGCGCAACAGGTTTGTGCATGCGCAAGTCCTACATTGCGCCATTCTGTGATATTCAGCAGGAGGCAGTTGCTCCACTGGCAACAGGTTGCGCAAAAGAGCAATGCAAATGAATGCATGCTCAACAGGAGGGGGAAGGACCATGCATAACCTGCGCAACCTGATATTCAGTCGGGTTGTGCAGAGTTGTGCATGCGCAACACCCAACCTGCGCCTGCACAACCTTGAGCCAAAAAAAGGATCAAGTTGAGGGCCACCCACAGGTGAGCTGCTGTATTGCAGGGCGCAACACAGCAGCTGCCACCCCTGGCTGGCCCCCAACTCGGTCCCTGTGCCCCCCCACCAGCCCGATCGCGGGCATCACAGTTACATGAAACCCCCCACACATCTCCCACAGCCCGATCGCGGGGCAGTACAAGCCATGAACCCCCACACACACATCTCCCACAGCCCGATGTGGGCAGTACAAGTACATGAACCCCACACATCTCCCACAGCCCGATCGCGGGCAGAACCTGTATGAACCCCAGTGCCCGATCGCGGCAGAATGTAACCTCCCCAACTCGAATAACTCCCTGGTGGTCCAGTGGACCGAAGCCCGATCGCGGGCAGAATGTCACAGCACAACCCCCAAACATCTCCCTGGTGTCTAGTGTCCCCCCACCCACCCACGAAGCCCCTCCACCCGCTCCCCGCAGCCGGGCGGGCGACAGCATCCCACCCGCCTGCCGCTTGCCGACGCTCGACTGATCGCCCAGTTGAGTCGACAGAGCTCAGCCAATGGGCGCAGCCATACAGACATGATAGTCCAGATTTGTGAATGATCATTCACAAATCTGACTGTCATGTGGTAGGGCTGCACGCCCATTGGCTGTAGCTCTGCACCAATGGGCGCGCAGCCCTACCGGACAGTCAGTCGGGGGCGGGGGGCGGGCGGGTGGATGCTGTCGCCCGCCGCCGCGGGGGAGCGGGTGGAGGGGCTTGTGGGTGGGTGGGGGACACTAGACACCAGGAGATGTTTGGGGGTTGTAGCAGACATTCTGCCCGCGATCGGGCTTTACGGTCCACTGGACCACCAGGGAGTTATTCGGTTGGGGAGGGTTACATTCTGCCCGCGATCGGGCACTGGGGGTCATATAGGTTCTGCCCGCGATCGGGCTGTGGGAGATGTGGGGGCGACATGTACGTGTTCTGCCCGCGATCGGGCTGTGGGAGATGGGGGGTGTCATGTAACTGTGATGCCCGCGATCGGGCTGCATTGTGCGTCGGTCCCCGACGGCTGCTGCCTGGCAGGGTGGCCAGGAGCAAGTCCTCGGGGATCGGCGCACCTACATGCAAATGGCATGCAAATGGGGCCATAAATAGATGCAAATGGCCCCCCCTGCGCCTTGCATAAATTATGGCCCCATTTGCATGTCACCTTTTGAATATCGGAAATTTGCGCATGGCGCAATGGTACTTGCGCCACCGCAAGTTTAATGCTCAACTCTGGCAACTTGCGGTGGCGCAAGTTCCACTGCGCCATCTTGCAAGTGCTGTGAGCTCGGGGTGATATTCAGGAGTTGCTCAACAGCGCAACCCTTATTCTCACAACATCCCTGCGTCAACTATTTTGAGCAGCGCAGGGCTTGCTACTCAGACTGGCGCAGTTTGAATATCTGGGCCATAGCATTCTTATGGGGAGGTTGACAAAAACTCTAGCGAGTCATATTTTTCTCTTTGTAGAGATCGGCTGCTGAATAGCAGGTGACTGTATGAGATGCCCTGTTGTTTGAGTTACAAAGACATATATAAAAATGCTTATATGTTTCTTTCTTTTTAATTTTGAAAAAGTCTGACCTGTGTGCAGTTGTATGTTGCTGTTTACTTCTGACTATATTTGACAGACCCTACTGTGATTGTTAATGGGCTGCGTGTCTGCTTCCTGGTTAACTTTTGTGATGAGATTGTAAATTGTTTATGTGTGGGGCAGCAGGGCATGTAAAGGAAGGAATTACAGTACATTCCGTGGAGGTGGAAGTCAGCTGGTTTTCTTGTGCTGAATGCAGTGAAGGGGAATAAATGCTCGGAGATATGAAGTGGGTGTGAGCGTCTTGGAAGTGTTTCCAAGTTTTTGAAACTGCAGTTTTGATGGATTGCGGTGGGCATTGAGGAATGGTGGAGCAGACCACAGCCAACATGACAGTGATAAACTGTTAAGAGGTGAGCAGGGAAGAAAGGATTATGGAAGAAAGAGTTGATTTAACTGCTTAAAGACACCCGATGTGGGTTTTCTGTGTGTTTGCATTTTTTCATTTTTTATTTTTAATGGTGCAAAAGTAGTTCTCACTTTAGTGGGGAAAATAAGATAGAGGCACGTAGGTCTTCAATTTCGGGTCGGACTGATTTCTCTTTTACATGTAGCTCACTGGCACCCTTTCCCATTGGTATATTGAAGGATTTACATAGATAAAAGATGCCAGTCAGCCAATTAGATTAAAAAATTTTTGTCCCCCATTGTATAATAACGAATTTGAAATGAAAGAAGCACAGTTTTATGTTTACACAATTTGCCATTAACTAAACTAGACTCCAGAATTACAGAGACTTGCAAATCCATGACCAATGCACAGGCTGCAACAAACAGCAATGATCTGAAAATGATACCCTGTATTACCCACTGGGAATCATTTTCAGATCGTTCTTCCTTGTTTTGCTGGGACGGTTTACATCTCAGTCATAGGGGTAGTACACTTATGTTCAGTACAGCTCATTCATTTCTCAGTTGGCAGCCAGCCGTGGTGGTGTGAGGAGGGCTGAGCCAGTGGTCAGCTCCATTCATGGCTGCTGGGTGGGATGTGCGAGGGCGGCGCTGCTGGGGGGGCCGCTAGACTACCAGGGATCTATGTGACAATACGGGGATCGAGGTAGGGAAGCATACTGGGGGGGCACCACTAGACTACCAGGGATCTATGTGAAAGTACAGGGACAGGGGTCAGGAAATGTGCTGGGGGTGGGGCACCACTAGACTACCAGAGTAATGATGTTTGCTATGGGAATGGGGGGTTGGGACAGGTGCTAGGAGGGTACCTATTAGCTTCTGCCTTAAGAGTAGCTTTTCTCAAGCGGTAATTCAGCACCGCGCTACAGGTCGCGCTTAATGCCTGTAGCGCAGCACTCTGTTTTTGAATATGCCAGTGCACTGGCATTCAGGACCCTCCCCTCTGTCCCACCCCTGCTTTCATTTTGGTTTGCGCCAGTGCTAACACTTAGCACCGGGCTTAAAGGTGCATTTCAATATTGCAGTCGGGTCAAGGTCAGCACTAGTCCAGCGCAACAGCTTTGCACCCAGTGCTGAGCTCTGAATATTCGGCCCATTATTTACTAACATACAGCAACAAATTAGCAAATTACAAATTTGGGATCCACTTGGGACCAGTGATCATTCATCTATTCTTTTTGAAACTCAACAGTTTAAAACTACACAAAGGAAGTTATACTGTACAAATAATTATAATAAAGCAAATTTTTCTAAAATCAATGCATACTTACTAAACATAAACTGGGATTCTAATCTTCTTAATTGTACAACACAACAAGCTTGGAACTTTTTTAAAACATTGTACATTATTTGGAAAATACTTTATTCCATCTAAGAGAAATTTTAATAATAAAGGAAAATTTCCTTGGTTCAACAAGACAATTAAAAATCAGATTAAAATAAAATTAAACTTTTAGGAAGCTTAAGAATAGTTCTGTTCCATTTAAAACTACTCTATTACATAAATACAGACTATCTGTGAAAAACTTAAAAATTCTATTAAATTGGCAAAAATAAGCTAGAATTTAAACTAGCTCACACAAAAGACTGTCACAAATCTCTTTCTCCTATATAAATAGTAAAAAGGTGTATCAAGGACCATTGGTCCCATTATAACCAATGGCTCTTCTCTATCTGATATAGAAACCTTGACTCTCTTTAATAAGTACTTCTGTTCTGTCTTCTCTCAAAATCACCTATAAGTACATTTAAAGTTCACCACGAGATTATCATAGGTTCTATCCAACTGACATTATACAGGCTATCAAAAACTGAAAAAATATACTAGTCCAGGCCCAGGCGGTATTCATCCATGGTTTCTGATTGAAACCTCTATAAATATTTCTATACCTTTGTCAATTATCTTCAACAAATCCTTACAAGAAAGCATTGTACCAAATGATTGGTGTTCAGCAATAGTTACTCCCATATTTAAAAAAGGCAATAGAGGCTCTGTGCAAAATGATCATCCAATTAGCCTGACCTCAGTGGCTGGTAAATTAATGGAATGAGTAATGAAGTCTCTAATAGATCAAGATTGTAAACAATTAGGAATTTATGATTCAAATCAGCATAGGTTTACTCCCAAGTATTCCTGCACCACCAATCTAATATCTTTTACAATAATATAAGTACTCTACTAGATGTGGGTATCCCTACTGATGTAATTCTTTGGACTTTAGCAGAGCTTTTGATAAAGTCTCACATGAAAACTCATTACTAAAATGCACAATCTAGGTTTGTCACCTGATATTGTCAAATGAACTTTAAACTGGTTGACAAATCATTCTCAAAGAGTCAGAATTAATGATATCTTGTCAGATTCGGGTAGTGTGACAAGTGGTGTACCACAGGGATCGGTCTTGGGACCAACATTGTTTAATCTCTTTATCAGTGATTTACAAACAGGGCCAAATAACTTAATGGTTAAATTTGCAGATGATACTAAATTTCAGGGCAAGGTTAATAATCAAGAAAATATTTCTGCATTAAAGAAGGATTTGGAAAAATTAACACTTTGGGCAAATGAAAATCACATGCAGTTTAATCAAGACAAATGTTTAGTAGTGCATTTCAGTGTAAATAATCCAAAAACGATATATTATATAAACGGACTACCACTTCACTCATCAAATTGTGAAAAAGATTTAGGGCTATATGTTAATAATAAACTTAGATCAAATGATCACTGTGTTAGAACTGCTTGCATGACCAACAGACTTTTGAGGCAAATAAAATGCACTTTTGTTAATCGCATTGAACAATGTCTTATTCCATTGTATAGGGCATACATTAGACCCTATCTAGACTATGGCTCCCCTTTCTGGAATCCAAACCAAAAAAAAGACATAGCAATTCTTGAACAGGTTCAAAGGAGAGTAACTAGAATGATTCCAAGATTAACAAACTTGGATTATCAGAACACATTAAAAGCTACTGGTCTCTTCTCTCTTCAAACTAGAAGATTAAGAGGTGATATGCTTATGGTTTTTAATTTAATAAATTCACCATATCTAATGGAAAAATGTGGTCTAACACTCTCCAAAAGGAGACATGTTCGAGACTGCATAATAAACAGCTTGAAGTAAAAACTTATAAAACCAGCAAAAGGGGAAACTTTTTTCCAATAAGAGCATCCATTGTATGGAATACCTTGCCACACGAATTGGTAGAGGCAACTAGTGCCACTGTCTTTAAAAACAAATTAGATGTTTGGTTGAGGGATAATAGATAAATAATGTCCCACATAGTGTGGGGAACAGTCTTGATGGGCTCTGGCCTTCTTCTGTTCTTTCATACCAAGTAACACCAAGTAAACAGTAGCCAGTGAAACCACACATTCCACGCTGCTCAAAGGAGCGTGAAAATTAAAGTTATTCTGTCTTCTTCCTTTCTTTATTCCATGATTTTAAAAGGGTTTGTGGGTTTTGTAAATCTTTCAAATTGTGATAAGCTTGACCACCGATGACAAGCTGACCTCAGTGCACTGGATTCTGATACTGGCTGCACACAAACAGCATCCCTACAAAATTTACAAATCAGTTATAAGAAATGTGATTAAAACATAGTGGATGAGATAGGGTTGAGCATGCTACATCCTTCATTTCAAAACACTTGATAAAAATGTGGTTAGATATAAGGAATCATTTAAAACTCTCCAATGTGGTTTCTCCATGAGCCTGCTCAGCTGGGCACCCAGAATTTAGTGTGGCACTCAACGATTCCTGATTTTGCTACTGAAAAGAGACAGGGCTGACACAGCTTCACCAATTTTGTTTGCAAGATGGGGAATTATTTTAAATCTTTTCTGCAAATAATGGGAATTTTAATTACAGCAGTGTAATATGTGCATGTGGACAGGTGCCTACACCTGCATTTCTAGGCCAATGACACCCCTTGATGGGTATATTTAGATAACCCTGACCTTAGGGAAAAGTATCAAACAGGTCTTGGGAATGTAAACACTGTCCAACACAGAAAACACACTCCAGTAATATAAGTTGGCTAAGGGTTAAAATAAAGTCACTCACTCAATTTTAAAGCTACAAAATGTGACCAATTTAATACTGTAAATTTATTTTATTTATTTAAACTTTATTTACCAGGTGAGTGCACTGGCACAGGTGCCTTTTTCAGTCATGACCCAGGTGCAAAAAATAGCACACACAATGGAGACAGAACAATAAATAACATCTCAGGTTCAACAAAAAAACAAAACATGGTACAGCAAGTTAAGCACAATAGCAAAGGTAACATCACTTGTCTTGGAAGAATATGTACAGAAAGGAAAGTCAGAATTGTTGGTACAAGGGGGGTATAATGAAGTCGTAGACAGCATGTACTGTAGATAAGAAAATACAAGGAATGTGCAAGTAGAAGGAGAAAAGGAATAGAGAGAAGACAAATAGAGAGAGAGAGAGAGAGAGAGAAGAAAAAAGGAAGGAGAACATTAGAAGTAAGATGCAGGCAGGTATGTAGGCCAAAAAAAAGAGACAAGACATAAGAGCATTAACAGCAATGGGGGGGTGTGTATGTGCAATTGAAAGCGTGTGAGGGGAAAGGTAATGGGGTAGTAGGGTTGAGGTGGTGGAAAGTTAAGGTAGTAGAGTGGTGGAGGGTGAGAGTTAAACAGAGCTCAACATTTCACACCCACATGTAGTGCTTTGTTAAGATCTGTACTAAACATTGAAAAACGACAAACATTTATAGTTCAAGACAGGAACATTCTATGTACAAATTCTACAATTCATTCATTAACACATTTAAAAAAAATTAAAACTGTTAATACAATTGACCCGGTGGCACTGAGGGCTGAGGCGCTGGTCGCCGTACCTCCCGCCAAGCCTGTGACCCGTGTTCAGGAATGAGCATGGGCTGCTGGGGGTTGGCAGGGGAGGAGAAGGCTTGAGCATCTGTCGGACTGCTCTCCTTCTCCGGGGAAGGGGGTCCACAACAGTCGGCACCTGTTTGCCCCCTGTCAGAGGCTGGGGGTCAAGGTGCTGTGCTGTATGTCAGGGAGGAGTCTGGGGCAGATACCAGGAAGGAGTACATGCAGACGTGTGCATGCTCCCTTCCACCGGCATCATTGCACACCATCTAGCTCTGGGGAGTAAACATCTACAAATACAAGGAGTGTGCATCTGGGCAGAGCAGCTGGCTGGCCGTCCACAAAGGCCAGCTCTGAGGGTGCCTAATAGTCTGGATCCATTGGGGTGGGTGAGATGGGGGCTCCCCGCCACCCCACTGTGGGGAGGGGCAAGCCACAGGGGAATATGGGCATGACCTCAAGGAGTCTGGATACTCGGACAGTGGGTGGAATCCCAGGGAGGTGGCCAGAACACGGGATCAGCCCAGGTATGCACAGGGAAGAGGCAAAAAGTATAAAGCAAAAAAAAAAAAACACAGTTAATACAAATAGTCAGGAAAATTGCAGCTTCCACGGAGAATACTTCAATTGGTTGTTCAGTTAAGCCTGCTATTCACAATTTGCAGCAGTTCAGCTGTGTTTAGCACTCAGCCTAAATTCCCAATGCCTCTCTGCGGCATCTCTTCACCCACCCCCCTCCTACCACCCTATCTGAGAATTACATTTACAGGCAGTGTGCTTATCACTGATTGGATCTGAGTAATTACTTACAGTATATAGGCAGTGTGTGTATCACTGATTGGATGAACGTTACTATCTCTCCATATTCCCATAGACTCCTCATACCTTATTACCACTAGAGGGCCACTTTACCTATACACATCATCAGCATTACCAACAGTAGATGTCAACACATCTAATCTTTCTGTTAAGCAAGTTAAGCAGACCTCTACTCTGATAGCTCTACCATCTTAGCACAAGCAAACTGACAAAGGTTTAGAGAGGTACCTGAATCCCTCACTCCCCCTCATCGATTTCTCATCCTAGCTAATCTTCTTGGTCATATTTACAAAACAAGGGTGAATATGGTCTTCTCATCATACACAGCACTCCTGTTGCTTCTTACAATCTTCTCCACCCTGGAACAACAACTCAACGTCTTCCCACAAAACACTCAGGAACAACGCCTAGTCCAAAATGATGACATTAGGATACCACAAGGAACCTCACAGATCTAGCATCACCTTAAGACCCACACATCCCTTTCACCTCTTAAGAAGGTGCAGTAAGCCAGTAGCACTGGCCTCAATTTACCCCACATGTTCCTCCCACTCTCAGTGAGATTGCAGTGTCCCAAATCCCTCAAATCTAAATTACAAAGGGTCAAGACTAAGTTTCAAATCAATATCGCCACAAGAAAGGCAATACTAATTCTTCTACTGTTTTCTGGGAATGTTCACCACAACCCGGGACCACCACATACCCAGTATGAGAAAGGTAGCAAGGGTATTGGTTTGAGAACTGTTGCCATCAACATTGGAAGCCTACTGCCTAAGTTGGTGCAGTTCTAGGCATGACCACTTATGCATAGCTTGGACATAATCTGCTTATCAGAAACCTGGCTAACTTCTAAAATAAAGGATAATGCAATAGCGCTACAAGGATGTGAGCTTTATAGGCTAAACAGATTGGGTTAAAGGGGTGGTGTCTGTCTCATCTATGTCAGGGATACCATACAGGGCAACATGTTCCCCATATCTGGTACCTCTGGGGACCATGAACTGTTGGCAGTTAAACTTTTGCAAGGCAATCACAATAAGTCTCTCACTGTATCCTCAGTTTACCTTCCTCCAAGGAGGGCAACAGTGGGCGTAGACAAAGTAGTCAAAGCGCTCACCCAAGTCAAAAAGAACAGCAAAATAATAGTTACTAGTAATTTCAACATCAACTGGCTCAGCCAGGAGCCTGTCCCCCCAAAGGACCTAGTTGTCAATGTGTACCTCACATAACTAGTCACTGAACCCACCTGAACAAACTACAAGAATGGCAACAGTAAACTCTTAGACTGGATCCTATCCAGCTGACCATCAAGGATAACAAAGGTCTCTGTACTTCCAGATGCCTTAAGTGACCACTCACTCGTCACTTGCTTTTGAACAAATAAAATAAAAAAAGTAGCACCAACAATCGTCGAAAGCAGAGTACTCATGAGGGGTCAGCTTAACTCATTTAAAGTAGCTTTATCCATGATCAACTGATCCCACTGGATGAACTTCAGGACATTGACCTTGCCCTGCAATACTTCACTGATAAATTCAACACTGTTTGTGACAAGTCCACCCTTGTTAGGAAGAGGAAAACCCATGGATCCTATAATGGATGGATCACTAGGGACATCCTGGAGCAAATGAAGGACAGTGACAACTTGGGGAGCAAGGCTAAGATCAGATCACGGGCAACAGCAGTGACTATCAGAAATACATGGCAGCCAGAAACAAATGCACAAATCATATTAGGCTGGCTAAAGCAACATTCTATAAGGACCAGATGGAGAGGACCTGGGGTGATGGCAAGGATTCTGGGAGAAATATAAAGGATCAATTAGGAAAGAGAACAGGAAGCATCCTACAATGCTCAATATTCAATGGAACACCCACTTTTGACCCTTTCACTATCACTGACTTCTTCAACACAGCCTTCACGGACCTTAGCTCTGTGCTCCCCAGACAATCTTAAGGCTATAGAATCATTCCTGAATACCCCAAACATTGGCAATAAACACCCTAATTTTTTATTTCAAAAGCATTAAAGTCAAAGAGGCTAGGACTTATGTAAAATAAGCCCTTGGAAAACCAGACTCAGCAGTGATAAGTTAGACATGAAACTGGTGGCCCTTGCCCTTGCTGAAGTAATAGTCTCTATCTCAAAAATATTTGACAAATCTCTCAACCTGGCTTAATTCCCCTTGATATGGAAACTGGCCTTGGTAACCCCTATGCACAAAAGTAGGGACAGAGCTAACACTGCAAGCTACAGGCCCATCTCAATCCTTTCTCCTCTCTCAAAAGTGCTGGAGAGAATAGTGACTGATCAGATAACAGATTGCTTCCAGAAGTACAGTCTCCAATGTCCTCAGCAGCACAGCTTCTGGAATAGCCACAGTACATCTACTGCTTTGGTTGAGTTCACTGACTTTGTCCATAAGTCCCTGTATGATGGTAAGCTTGCCGGGTCTATCTTTATAGACCTCACCAAAGCTTTTGATACAGTTAATCACTCCCTTCTTCTGCAGCAACTGCTGACTCTGGGGCTGTCTGTCCCCTCTGTCCTCTCGTTTCAGGACTACCTATCATACAGATCACAAAGGGTAAAAATAGGGTCAGCTGTCGCCACCACTAGAGAAGTAATTCTGGGTGTCCCTCAAGAATCTATCCTTGGCCTTCTATTGTTCAGTTTGTTCCTGAATGCTTTATCTGAGGCCTGCACTAGTAAAATAATGCTATATGCTGATGATGCAGTCATCCTAAACAGCAATTCCCATATTGCCCAACTCCAGAATGACCTACAGTCCACCTTCAGCTTTTTAGAGGATTGATTTAGCACACAACAACTGCTACTTGATTACAACAAAACAAAAACCATGCTTCTCTCATCAAAAAAGAAGAGCAACCCCATTCTGACCATTACTAACAAAAGGCAGATCCTCTTGAACAAGTCCACTCTTTGAAATATCTTGGGGTCATGATTGATGACACCTCTCTTTTGTGCAGCCTATTGACACGGTAGTAAAAGCAATCAGTACCAGACTTGGTATACTCTACAGGTACAGGCAATACCTAATGCCCAGAGCTCTTCACCTAACCATTTCCAACTCAGTACTGTCAGTAATAAACTATGGGCTGGTGGTAGACAGTGCAACCTCTGACCGGCACTCAAGCGGGTAGCTATGGTTCTTAATAAGGCCTGCAAACTTACTTTAGGTGCTGATAAGCTGACTCATTCATGTGCATTGCATGAACAAGCTAAATGGCTTAACCTGTATGACAGGATAAAGTTCCAGATATGCCTCCTTGGAAAAAAGCATTACTAGGACACTCACCTCCCTGCATCCTAAATATTCTCCAAGTGGCACATGCCCAGTACGTCACAAGGGGTAAAGCTCATAGTACACTCTGTGTTCCTTTCAGAAGAACCTTGCTTGGACAACGCTCTTTCACATACAGGTACCCCCTCTGACTAAATGAACTCCTGGTAGTAATAGATAATATCATGAATCTCCCAAACTTCAAGCTGGAATTGAAGCAACACCTAGTCAAATCCAATACATGCAATTGCAGGAAAGCAACCTGACCTTCAGTTTTTGCCCACAGCCTCCCACATACACCTCATTGTAACCCTGTGCTCGAGAGGAAACTTTTCACTCCATATCTCCCTGCTATTCATATCCTTCTCTAGTTCTATGCATTTAACCCCAAACACTCCCCTAATGACATTCATCTTCCTGATCCACTGCCACCCTTCCTAACAACTGGCTTTAACCTTTCTTATCCCTACCTCTCATGCCATCTCCCGACACTCCACATCTTCCTTCTGCTCTTATACTTCACTACGCACCCCCCAAATGGCCTCCCTCTGCCTTACCTTACTGCCACCCCTCGCCAACTGCAAGCTCTTTTGCTCTTTCCTTCTCTGACCTTACCCCTACTGCTCTTACCCTTAACCCCCCCACCATGGCTACTCCTCACTCTATCCTGTATGTTTCACAACCCCCCCACTGAGCTTTACTAAAGTCCCACCCTCTCCTACTCCCCCTTCCACTTATCTCTCCTCTGACTCACCCTGAAGGTAAACATCTGACAATGCCAATTTCGCTGGCTGCTTCTCTTTCTATTATGACTTAAAATCTACTTCTTGTTTTCTCATTTTATCCAACACCTTAGTAAATGTCATTTTAGTGATGTCTGTGTACTCTCTATATAACGCTCTATTGTGATTTGTACCAATGTAACAGTCTTGTGTTACTGACATGGAACCCTTGGAAAAGAGCATCATGCTCAAAGGTTATTTTCTGAAGAATTAAATCAATGAATACATTTATCTGGAAATCAAACTGTTTAATTTTGCTGTTAAGCACTTTATACTCCCTGCCGTGGTGCAGGCACTCCTTCCACTGCCTCACCCAGCCCCATCACCCAGCAGCCTCAGGGACTTACCAGCTAGTCTAGCAATACCCCCATGGCTTGCCCTCCCCATGGTGGGGTCGACGATGGGTGCTCACCTGTTGATAGAAACAGATCCAGTGCAAGAAGAGAGTCCTGCAGCTGGTGTGGAGCCTGCAAGGTGACAATGTTATCACACACTGCACCTGGCCATTTTCCATGTTTTCTTATCCCCAGAGGAATAGAAGTGCAGTGCATACACACACACCCATGCACGCTACCATGTGTGAGACATTGACAGTCGCTGTCCCTCCACCCAATGTGGTGTTCAGAGCAGTCTGCCCCTAAGCCTCTGTGAGAGGGCAGTCAAGCCCTGAGAGCAGCAACCCTCCCTCCTCAGAGGAGGAGAGCAGTCAATGAGATGCTCAATCCTCCTCTCTTCTAGCCGACATCCCATGACCCACATCCATTCACAAACCCAGGTCACTGCAGTGGGAAAAGATAAGGCACCCGTGACTCCTCAGCCCTCTTCAGCACTGGGCCTGCCACAAATGAATTAAATACAATTCAACATTTTGCTTAAAAACAGTTAACAATGTTAGGCATTCTCACAGTAATTCCAGAGGGCTGATCACAATTCAGTCTTGGAACTGCTTCTTATCACTTCAATAAGCCATGGCTACAGACATCCCAATAATATCAGTACATCACCTTGTAAATCAAAAAAGGGAAGAGTAAGGAGCAAATAGGTTAATCAGTGACACAGCATCATCACAAAATTATGCAAATGGAAATTCCATCTCTAATTTACACAGAGCTATGAGAAGTAACACATATTATGCTTTGAGCTACAAAAATGGTTCCCAATCAGATCAGTCATTTAGATCAAAAAAGATTCTCATCGTAAAATCTTAGTACTCAAGCCCCCACCCCTTGGTCCAACACTGATTTTTGTCTATTCCAAGAAATGCAAACTTAGGTTCCCCAACACTGTTCCATACATGCCCAGCTAAAGCATTACATTCATCTGTATGGCTGATACAACTCAAATGCTCCCCTGTCCATTTTTTGAAATAGCATTTTTAATTTTCCCCACACAGTAGCTTTTACAGCTGCAAACTGCCAAATAGACTGAAATCATAGAGTTACACTTAAGGAGGTCTCTTACTTCAAATCTCTCTCTAAGAATGTCTTTACTGAAAACATTTATTTTCAAAATGGAAATAACTACAGCTAAAATTACCCTTGGGGATGCTGTTAGCCGTCTCTCTCTGTTTGAAGTGTCTTTTGATGTTCAGAAAATATGTACTACTTTGTCCTTGCCAGCATATTTATTTATTTATTTATTTCATAATTTTCACAAGGAAAGGCATACTGAGTTGAACAGCTCATTTCCAGATGCGTCCTAGGGGGAGGGGGCAGAGGTGGCAATGGAAACAATCAGAAACAATAATTACTTAACAGGAAGAATAAAAAAAAACTAAGCATCAGATACTAAGCTATAATTAATAGACCATTTATACAATATAAGTGAATGTGAATGAAACCGGAGAATGCAGTCCAGGGTGTAATGAGGAGATACTATAAATTGCTAAGTGAATTTATGTAAGGAAAATGTCAGAGAAGCTAGCCATTCAGTTTAAAAGAAAAAGAATGTAGTTCAGAAGTGCAGAGGAAGAAAGTAGTAGAAGAGGGACAGGTATCAGGTGCAATTGCAGGAGTGAGAGATTACATTTTTATTTATTTAAAAGTTTCACCAGGAAGGCATACTGAGCAGGATTGCTCATTTCCAGATGCATCATGGGGGGAGGGGGAAAGGGAATAAACAGTTCACAAACAGTAGCAAAAGATACAGCATTAAAATAGTAATAATGCAAAGAATGCATTGACTTGCAGTCTATAGTAAGCATAGCATCTCAATACGGAACAGCACAAAAATAGCGATATCCATTGAATACAAATTTCATGTAGTGGACGATCACCCATTTACAAATAATCACAAACAATAACAGAAAAATACAGCGTTACTGGTAGTAATGGAGAAAATGTTAAACAAATTGAGTGGGAAGTCCCAGGAACTAGAGGCTACAACAGAGTTGGGAATGGTGTGGGGGAGTAACCTTAGAGGGTAGTAGAGGGTATGGAGAGGTATGAAGGGATTGCCAGCCTGCAAGGAGGATTGGATGCATACTTGGAGGTAGGTGAGGTAGGTGACTTAGGTGCAGGCACATGGTGTGTAGAACAGGTCTGATCCACCATGTGGTGTGAATTAGACTAAGAGAGTATCTGAAGGTATGGAGAGATGCATAATGTTAACCTGAGAGGTAGATTGAACCTGGGCATGGAGGTAGGAGAGAATTAAGGGCAGGCACAGACTGTGGAGGTGTAGTCATGGAGCAGGGAGTAAAGGGATGTAGGGGTGGGTGCATTTCAGATAGGTGAGAGGGCATTCCACAGTTTATGGCATCTGTAAGAGGCAGATTGACTGGTAGTGGTGGACCTATAGGAGAGCCAGGGATTTGTGACCAGTGTTACAGGAGCGAGTAGGAGAGAAGGGTGGAGTAGAGAGAGTAGAGGTGAAGTAGGAGGGTAGTGGCCTGAGCCAGAATTTGGCCATAAAGGTAGTATAGTGGGTGAGGCATCTGGATTCAAGGGATGGGAGGGAGAGGGTTTTGTAGTGATCACAGTTATGGGTCTGTGGGGGGCAGGATAGAGTGAATCAACAGAAGGAGTGAAAGAGGGTGTCCAGTCTGGCAAGGGTGTACTTGGGAGTGGAACTATAGACTATATCAGCATAGTTAAAAGAGGGGAGGATCATTTTCTACACAGTTCCACTGTGAATCAGTAGTAGAATGCAATCACTGTTTCTATATAAAGTGCCAAGTCCAGGGTGCAATTTCTTTTGCATTGTGTTCACATGTACACAAAAGTCCAGGTGCTGGTCTAGCCAGACCCCAAGGTACCTAAAGGAGGTGATGCTTTCTAATGCTGTCCGATGCAGGGTGTAAAAGATAGTGGTGGTGGGGCCTATAGAGTTTCTGCCTAGTGCCGAAGGTCAATGAGACAGTCTTTTTGCATTTAGGAACAGCTGGTTGGAGTTGAACCAGTGCTGAACCTGTTGAAATCCTGCTGTAGTCTTGCTGCCACATCTGATTGGGAAGTACCAGAGATGTAAGGACAGTATTGTCCACATACATGTGTATGTCTGCTGTAGAGCAGACAGCAGGTGGGTCATTTAAGAAGATGGAAAATAGGACTGGGCAAGTTCAGAGCCCAGTAGGACTCCAGTATTGAAGGAGGAGAGAGGACAGAGAGGCACCAATCTTAACTGATTGTGGCCTACCTTCTGGGTAGGAATGGAACCAGGTGATAACTGAAGTGATAGTCCAGTGGAGGGAGTGCGATACTGGGTTGAAGGCCTTAGCCAGGTTGACAAATATTGAGGAAGTGAACTGTCCCTGATCTATACTGGTGAGCATGGAATCAGTAAGCTGAAAGAGAGAGGTGGTGGTAGAGTGAGACTTATGTAAGCCAGGCTGGAAAGGGGTGAAAAAGGAGGAAGAGGAGTCAAGATAGGGGGAGAGTTGGGAAAGCACAATGTGCTCCTGTAGTTTAGCTAGGATAGGGAGTAGGAAGATTAGGTGATAGTTAACAAGGTTGGTGGGGTCACCACCTTTAGGGAGAGGGATGACTGTTGAGAGTGTCCAGGTTGAAGGGACAGAGGCAAGAGAGAATGATAGGTTTAGGAGTGTGGCAAGGGGAGAAGATAGTAAAGCAAAGAGATAAAGGAGTTTGGAATCAAGCCCATTGGGGCTCTTGCCCTTACAAGGTTTAGGTCTAGGAGGGCCTTGAGGGCTTCCAGGTTGGAGATGGGTGAGAAGGAGAAATGGGCGCTATACTGGGGTTTGAGGAGGAGGAACAAGAGGATGGTGAAACATAGAAACTTAGAAACATAGACTTTGACGGCAGATAAGACTGGCTTGGCCCATCTAGTCTGCCTATTTCCTCACTTCACAGGATAGGCTGCAGATCCTAGTTAACCAACAGCCTATTTTTCCTACTCCCCACAAGAATTGCCTTATGTCTGTCCCATGCATTCTTGAATTCTCCCACAGTTTTAGACCCACAACCTCCTCAGAAAGGCTGTTCCATGCATCCACTACCCTCTCTGTGAAAAATGCTTCCTCACATTGCCCCTGAACCACTCTCTACTCTATCTTTAAATTGTGTCCCTTGTTCTTGCAACGTCTCTTTTCTGAAAGATGCTACCCTCTTGGACTTTGTTGATTCCACTGAGGTACTTAAAAGTTTCTATCATGTCCCCCCTCCCTTCTTTCCTCAAGGGTATACATATTGAGCTCCTTAAGTCTCTCCTAAATGCGGCTTCTCTTGCAGACCCTGCACCATTTTAGTTGCCCTCCTCTGGACTGCCTCTATCCTGTCTATGTCTTTGGAGATGGGGTCTCCAGAACTGGACGCAGTACTCAGATGGGGTCTCACCAACTGTCTGTACACAGTGATAACAACTTCCTGTTTTCTGCTGGTGATGCCTCCCTATGCATCCCAGTATACCCCAGCCCTCCCTACTGCCTCTCACATTGCTTGCTAACCTTAAGGTCATCTGATATGATTACCCCCAGGTCCCTTTCCTTTTTGTTGTTGTTACTACCTCTCCCCCATTGTGTATTCTCCCTGGGTTCTTATTTCCCAGGTGCATTATTTTGCACTTCTTTACATTGAATCCTAGCTGCCATACTTCTGACCATTCCTCCAACCTTGCCAAGTCCCTTCTCATCCTTTCCACGCTCCTGTGTATCAACCCTGTTGCAGATCTTTGTGTCATCTGCAAAGAGCATACTTTTCCTTCCTAGTCCCTCTGCAATGTCACTTAAAAAGACATTGAAAAGGACTGGACCCAGCACTGAACCCTGCGGTACCCCACTAGTAACCCCTCTTTCTTCAGAGTGTACTCCATTTACAATTACCTTCTGTGTCCTGTTGTCCAGCCAATGTTTTACAGGCTACCACCCTGGGACCCACTCCCAGGTTGGTTAATTTGACTATTAATCTTTTGTGTGGGACTCTGTCAAATGCCTTCTCAAAGTCTAGGTAGGCCATGTCCACAGCCCCTCCCTGGTCTACTACTTTGGACACCCAGTCAAGAAATCTATTAGATTTGTCTGACATGACCTTCCTGCTGTGAACCCATGCTGCCTTGTGTCCTGTGCCCCACTGGCCTCTAGGTACTCAACAGTTATTTCCTTCAGAAGTGATTCCATCACTTTCCCTACCACAGAGGTCAAACTGACAGGTCTGTAGTTTCCTGCCTCTGTCTTGGTCCCACTTTTGTGAAGGGGAATCACATCTGCCTTCCTCCAGTCCTCAGGTACCACACCATCCTCCCATGATTTATTACAAAGAGTAGCCAGTGATTTCACTAGTTCCTCTCTTAATTCTTTTAGAATTCTGGGGTGAATTCCATCAGGCCCCATTGCTTTGTCCACCTTCAGTTTTAGGAGTTCTTGCAGAACCCTTTCTTCTGTGAAAGGACTGGGATCGACCCCCTATCAAGAGTGCTTCTGTTAATTGGATTAGGCACTTCCCCCTCCTCTTTTGTGAATACTGAGCAGAAATATTCATTCAGTATCCCTGCTTTTTCACTGTCCCCTCTGCCCATCCACCGTCTCATTCTATTCAGCCTCACTATCCCTCCCTTTGTCTTTCTACGCCGCTGATGTACCTATAAAAGGTT
The DNA here is from genome assembly GCA_016271365.2 of Neoceratodus forsteri. NCBI lineage: Eukaryota > Metazoa > Chordata > Ceratodontiformes > Ceratodontidae > Neoceratodus > Neoceratodus forsteri. The sequence goes on along the minus strand of CM057456.1, from coordinate 1,167,169,284 downwards.
TTATCCTCCTTCTAACTGAGTTGGCTATCTTTTCCCCAGTTTGGGCCTTTGCTATTCTGACTTCCCCTGCTTCCTTCTGCCTTAACTGGTACAGCTCTCTGTCCTGCTCCTTCTGTGTTTCCTTATACTTCCGAATGCTATCTTTTCTCCTGACTTTCCCAGCCACCTTTTTGAGAACCATAGTGGCTTTTTCTTTCATTTTGATTTGTTTATTTGCTTCACACAAAGGCTTGTTGCCTCTGTGATGGCAGTTCTGATGATTCCCCATTGCTGCTCCACCCCTCCTTCTAGCCTGTTTGCTAGTGCTTTTCTGAGGCACTCTCCCATCTTGCCAAAGTCAGCCATCCTGAAGTCCAGTACCCTCACTTTTGTATGGCTTGACTCTGTAGCTGAGTTTAATGTAAACCACACTGTTTGATGGTCACTTGTTCCCAGATGGCAACCCAGTTCTAGATCTGAGATCCTCTCACTGCCCCCATTTGAGAGTACAAGGTCTAAGATTGCTCCCTCATGAGTGGGTTCCAAAACTAGCTGTCTGAGGCCTGCCACCTGTGGAGCATCGAGAATGGCCCTGCTCTTGGATGTGGCTGCAGAAATGTGCTCCAGTTAACATCTGGCATATTCAGGTCTCCCATCAACAGTATCTCCCTTTCTCTGCCATCCTAAGAATGCCTTCTATCATATCTTTGTCCATTCCTCCCTGACATGGGGTCTGTACACAACCCTGTGCAGATTGTGGTGCCCTTTCCAGTCTCCAGGTGACCCACAGTGCCTCGCCTCCCTGTTTACTCTTTTGTTCAGTTGCTTTTAATCCCTTCCTTTACATAGTGAGCTACTCCTTCCTCTTCTCCCTTCCTGTCTCTCCTGTAGGTTATGTACCCTGATATGTTAACATCCCAGTCATGGTTCTCTGTGTACCATGTTTCTGTGACTGCTACGATATCCAGGCATCCCTCTTCCGTCAAGGCCAGCAGCTCAGGGAGCTTGTTGCCCAGACTACGGGCATTGGTACTCATTACCCTCCATTTCCTGATGGCCTTACTCCTTTTTGCCCCATCCCTGTCCTTCTTGCCTTTGTCACGTTCCCCATTTACCCCTGCCCTTCTTCCTATCGACACCTCTATGTTGGTGTTTACCGCACTTACTACTGTGATTTTTTGGGGGCTAGGATTTGCCTGCTCCTTTCCAGTGCCTCCCCCCTTGGCTAGTTTAAATGCTTGTCAATGAAGCATTTAAATCTATCACCTAGGATCCTGGTTCCCCTCCAGGACAGATGCAGCCCATCATGCCAGTATAGGCTTGCATCACCCAGGTGGACCCCAGTCCCCAATGAAGCCAAATCCTGAGCTCCACACTCAGTTTTTCAACCACTGATTGAATCCCATGGTGCGGAACACCCTAGCTTCTCCTACACCATAGATGGGCAGCACCTCTGAGAAGGTTACCATGCATGCTACTTGATCTAAGGCCCTCCCAATTCTACAAACTCTTCCTGCACTTCTCTAATCCCTTTCTTAGCCAGGTCATTTGTCCCTAGGTGGACAATGACATCCAGCTCCCTCCCCTGTGCAGCTGCTCCAGCAATCCTGAGGATTCGCTCCCTGTCCCTCCAAGCCATGGTGCCAGGCAGGCACCTTACCTCCCTCTCCCCTTCCTACCCCAGTTCTACCTTCCTAACAATGGAGTCCCCCACCAGGAGTTGTTTCCTTCCCCATGGGGTCCCCTGCCACCCTCCTGTGGGTATCCTTTGTGGAGGTTCCCAGCATCTTCCTTGGTCTCCACTGCGAGTGCCTCCATAGAGGAACCACACTTTACCAGAATGGCATAGGAATTGTGGAGAGGTACAACTGGAGGGATGTGCCTCTGTTCCACCACCCTCACCCTCCCTGAGCCCACTGTGGTCCAACCACTCCTCTTTCTTGGCAACCTCTGCAGCAACGGCAGTGGCACTGGTGGTCCCTGGATGGAAGAGGAGATCCCACAAATCCTGGCCAAGGTGGAGGGGGGGAGAGTGGCAAGAAGTGATGAAGTGCAGGAGATGAAAAAGATATTGAAAGTTGCAGCCATATTGGGGGGGCAGTCAGAGTGGAATTACCCTCCTTGAGGAGTGGCATGGGGGGTTGAGTAGGTGGTGAGAAGAGGGATTGGTCAACTTTCCAAAATTTGGAAGGGTGGCTTATGTTTGCATTAAAGGAGATGGAGAAGTATTTGGCTTTGGCATATCTGGTGGCTCTGGTGCATACGTTCGTAATGTATCTGTATCTGAGTAGCTGTATGTAGGAGCTGAAAGTCTTATTGGCTTTCTAGGCTTGGTAATGAGTGCACATGCAGGCCAGCATTTTGGCACTGACCCAAAGAAAGTGTGATCCTCTTATCCTAGTGTATTTGAGGGGGGCATGCTGGTTCCAAATGCCCAAGAATTTGGAACAAAAGTAGCTGAGGGCATCATTTGTTGAGGATGCAGTGGAGATAGGTGATCAGTCTGTATCAGCTACTTCAGCTAGGAGGGGCTAGATTTAGTGATTGAAAGAACGTGTAGCAAAATCAGTTTGGGGAGCCTTAGTTCGATGGACCTTGCGGACACAGTAAATCATATGGTGATCACTCAGGGTGTCTAGGAGGATGCTAGAATCAATTATGCAATGAGGGTGTGAGGTGAGTGCCCAGTCTAAGAGGGTATGGTTGTGAGTTTTGAGGTTGAGACAGGTAGGCTAGGGATTAATTGGGTTAGGTTGAGGGATTTAACTTCAGAATATGTTTGCCATATGTAGGTGAGAGCCAGTCCAGGTTAAAATCATCTAGGATGTAGAGCTCATCAGAGGAGGCATGTGTGGCCATGGAGGTGATGAGTTCTGAGACTGATGATGAGGAGACCAGGGCAGCAATATGTGCCAGCTATCAATATGGGTAGAGTGTGTGGATAGAGAGATTTATAAGGCTAAGTTCAAGGTAGAGGGGAGGAAATAGAGAGCACAGGGAAAACTGGAGGTTGGAAGAGATATATGGCTACACCACCACCCACTGGGCCTATCTTGATGAATAAGGGAGTGGTCAGGTATGAGGAGACTGTTATCTGATATTTTAGGGGAGAGCCAGGTTTCTAAGAGATGGAGGTCTAGCATGAGGGGCTGGAGAAGGGTTAATTTGGGATCAGGCTTCTTATGTTGAGGAGGGTGATTTTTAGGCCCTTGGGAAGATGGTTGGAAGAAGGGAGGGCTGGTCCTGGGTTAGGTTCGATATCACCAGCAGTGAGAAGTAGTAATGTAATGAGGAGTCTGATAAAAATCCCAGTAAATTCCGGAAATTAGAGTGACAATCACTGGTGCAATTCCAGAATCTGAAGTCTTGAAAATGGAATTTCATTGTTTTAATCACCATAAATCAGAGGTAGGGATAAGAAAGATGATACAAATTTTCAAGGGGGGGGGTAACAAGACTGAGATGAGTAACTATTGTCCAGTTTCACTTTTGTCCCAGACATCTAAAATATTTGAAAAATTTGCAGTGGCTCAATTTAGGGAACACTTGCATTCCCAAGGTTTAATTAATGGTATGCAATCTGGCTTCAAAGTGCCATGGCACCACTTCAGGCCCCCGTGGGGGATGTGCAGGTGGCCCTGGACAGGAGGACATAGGTGGGTGCTATATTTGTAGACTTATCCAAGGCTTTTGATTCCTTGAACCATGGTGTCCTCCTGTCCAGGGTGGCATCATTGGGGTTTGTGGGCCCAGCACAGAGATGGTTGGCATCATATGTCATGGGAAGGACCCAGATGGTATCAATGGGTGAATGGGTCTCTGGTCTGCTGCCTGTTGGGTCAGGGTCCCCCAGGGTTCCATCTTGGGACCTCTTCTGTTTAATATACATGTAAACAGACTGTGTTTTTCAGATCCAACGCTGCTGTTTCATCTTTATGCAGACAACACCATTATTCATACATCAGATTGCACTTTAGAAAAGATACAAATGAAGCTCCAGATAGCATTTAATGAGCTACAAGTCTTTCTTGAAGATAGTAAATTAATACTGAATACAAAATAAACACAGTCCATGATGTTCCGACGAATGAGTGATAAGCAGGATAACTTGGCCCTGGGGTTGGTTACCTTTGGGGGACCCCAATCCAACAGATGCAATCATATAAGTATTTGGGTTTGTGGGTAGATGATTCCTTAAGTTGGGGTACCTATATTAATAACTTGGCCAAAAATGTGGGTAAAAGATTGGGCGCACTATATAGGGCAAGACCACTTATGAGTATGGTAGTTAGAAGAAGGGTTGTGAATTCCATGATTATTCCTATGTTTGATTATGGAGAGATATTCTCTATTCTGGGGGGGGGTCTTAAAAAATTAGAGGCTTGTCATGGTAGACTTGCTTGATATATACTAGGGGCCCCTCAGCAAACCTATAAGTGTAATTTATATAATCAGTTGGGATGGCAGAACATAGGTGAAAATAGCCATGAACATTTGTTGGCTTTTATATGTAAGAGACGGCCGGGCAGACTTCCTGGGTACGTCATAGATAATCTGATTTATAGAGTAAAATTAGATTCTCTTAGAACATTTAAAGAACCTGACTTAGTATTACCTAAATGTAACTTAGAGAATGGCCTTCAGTCAGTGTATTATAGGGGATATAGGTTAGAACAAGATACCCACACAACTGCGAATGGGTGATGTGGAATAAATCTTGGACCTGATAAAAGCATGGTTAAGAAAAGAGCTGTGTAACTTAAGGCAGTGTTGCATATTGTGTGATTAGAATTTATTAGGCAGGACAGGATAAAGTGTAGTGGTAAAAGTGTTAGAGCCTGATCAAGACAGGAAGTGTACACTGTTGAATAAGGCTGTTTGTACGAAATTAACATCAAAACTGTAACTTATAGTCAAAGTCAAGGGTGAACCCCTGAGATGTATTTCTTCTGTTTTAAGATGTTATATTAAGTAATTGAAATGTATGTATTGTATAATTTTGTGTTTTGTGTTCTGAAAGCTTTTATCTTGTTGTGACCTCATTGAAAATGAGTTTTACTCAATCGAGTTAATCCTTATTCATATGAAATTATACTAATAAAATATTTAACTACTATTACTACTACTCCTACTAAATGGAGCTGGGCAAACAAGCAGGTAATGCAGGTGAATGCAGTTTCAACAAGGATCAGTTCATAGAGAAGAACAGAGAGAGGATTAGGGAAGAGGCAGAGCGGATGGTTAGGGAAGAGAATTCCATAGTTTTGGGAAGCAGTAAGAGAAAGCAGCCTGGCCAGTTAGGGATATTCTTGAAGAGAGAGCAAGGGAGTGATAGCTAGGATTGAGAAGGGGGTAAGAAGAAAAAGGGGGAAGGAAAGGAGAGAAGTAAGGTAGGAGAAGAGAGAATGAGCCTAGACAGAATTTAAAGATAAAGGAGGTGCACTGAGTGAGGCATCTGGCTTCAAGAGAGGGAAGGGAGAGGGAGGAATAAAGGGAGCAGTGGTGGTTAAGGGTCGGACAGTCCAAAGCAAAGTGACAGAAGCAGTGAAATAGGGAGTCCAGGCTGGCTAAGGTGGACTTAGGAGCAACACTCTAAACAATGTCACCATAGTCGAAGATGGAGAGAATCATCTTTTGGACAATGGCTTGGCAAGCAGGGAGAGGAATGCATCCTCTATATCAACTTTGGAAGAGCTACTGCACACTTTTCCAGTTTTGTATCAGACTGCAAAATGTGCCAATGTGACCAAACAATATCTCTTACCTGTTTAGATTGAATATTTAAAGTAGTAACACAACTCATTCTTCTCTCTGCACCCATTTCCTTTTGTCTAGTATTACCACATAGCAGTTCTTACTGAAATCTGCTTTCCATATTGGTTTAGCCTTTTTCAAGGACTCTGTGTACCTCGTTTGCCAAAAATGCTTTGTTCATCTTTGCATTTAAAAAAAATTGATATCAATACTACAGTTACGTTAATATGACAGAACTGACTGGTTGAATTTTCTCCACTATATGGTGTAGATGACAACTCATATACTGGAGAATTGAATTCAGATAAAAAAATGAGTGAGTGGCTTTTACTGGATTGCTATAGTGCTGGGTTTTGTTGCTTACGATGTAAAAGTGTCCCTACATCAAATTTTGATATTAAATGCAACTCGGGAGACAGAATGTGATCTGCTGGGGAGGATAAACATGGAAACAGCTTTTGAGATATGTCATAGGACTGCCCTACCCCTTTGTGAAGGAAATGTAAATGGAAGACAGTGGTGAGGTGTTTTATTACCCCAGCTGTCTTATAACATAATCCACAATAAAGTCACGTCACTGCTGAAAGGTTGTGGAGAGTTTGGTACCTTGACTATAACATGTTTAAGTCATGTTCTAAGACAGTTTTGTATCGAAAGTCAGTTCACCAAATGCAGACTAGTATTTCCTTCATACCTTCCTTCTGAATTCCAGATTCAGGACCAGATAAGCAACAAAGTTATATTCATACAATACCTGTTGTGATAAATCTGTGAAAATAAATTGTGCTATCTCATCTCCAACCTCAAATACAGCATATTATCTTTGCTTTTGGGTAGGTCAAAATCGAGATCTTCAAGGTTGGGTACATCGCATGGATTACTGAAACAATTAGAAACAGCTTTCACATTGCTATTGTCATCACACAACCCAGTGCAAAACTGAATGAAGCCAGCAGTGGCACTCAAAGAGAAAGTGTTAAATCTTCACACAAGAGCAGATTTAAAAGTTATAACTATTGAACTGTATAAATCAAATACATGAAGGACTCTACCAAAACACACGTGTATCTTCTCATTTGTGAGGGGCAGTACTTCCATAACTAATGTGTAGCTCCGCACCACGGATTATGATCTTGCCTTTCTTACATAAATATAAATTGTGTATTTTAAATCAGGCCTTTGTATACCCCATGGAAATAGTTAAATCATAGTGTCAGTCATTACCCTCAATTGGCTACAGAAACAGCCCCAGCAGATACACGGTTTATGGCTAAAGTGAAAACAGTAATGAACTAGTAAAATGAGGTTGTGATTCTCCTTGGTGGAATACCACTAGTATATTCCAGTGTGTAATGTACACATACAGTTTGCTTCTTAATACATAATAAAATTCATAATATTGATGCTTCTGCATGTGCACATAATATGAAATGTATTTAATATGAATAGTTGGTATAACAAAACCTGAAAATGTTTAAAATGGTCTAATTTTGTTCTTCCTGAGCCCCAGGCACCCCACTCCCTCTGATCCAGCAAGTCCCACTGCACACTGGATGCATCACCAGCTGCTGCTTGAACACTTAGTTACTCAGTTTCTTTGACCATCCCCTGGACCTAGGGTATCCCCTTTCCAGTGACATTCCTTCATCTGGGCCTTGGGAGGGGAGGGTAGACTGACTTGGAGCTGTGCTGGCTGGGGATGCCGCAGTGGAATGTGGTGGGGCCCAGTGGTTTGAGAGGAAGAAGACTGTCATTTGGTGCACCCAGTAGGGCCATTTCTGCTTTTCTGCCTGTCCTCTTGTCCGTTCCCAAAGGACTGCATATGCTGTGATGCCCGGGAGCATGTGCATCGCCACATACATCTTATCCCTCAGTGATGTTTTCTGTTTCACAATTCTATGAAATGGCTGCTCCCCTGATTTAATTTACAGATGATTTAGGTAATGGGCTCGATTTTCAAAGCCTGTGAATGCTGAAAGCCCCTGGTGCACTGATGGGTTTGGGCGCATGGGGGCTTGTGGCATTCTCCCAGCCAGTGATCAGGATTTTTCAATCTGAGCACCAAATGCTCCTGAGATTAGGCCAGCTTTTCCTGGTCTAACTTAAATTGAGGAAACTGTTGCAACTGTTCCCGATAGCTAAATTGGATGCAGATGTATCGAAACAGTTTGGGGAAGCTGTGCCAAAAAATGGTTTAATGCAAGGCTTTACACAAGCCTAGCATCATCCTTTGAAAACTAAGTCCAGTGTATTCAAGCCTCAAGACTGCTGCCACCTCTATAAAGTAAGCCCCAACTTTTTTTATGGGTTTTCAGAACTTGGGGGACCAGACACATTTATCTTCCCCTTTAATAAAAAATATGTTGAAAGTATGAATGGATATTTTGCAACAGACATACAGATGCAGCAACTGACATTGTCAGATATTTTCCAGAATTTCTGTGATATCTCTAGAGAAATCATCTGCCTTCCTGCAGTACCACTGTAGGGCACTCAGTGAGAATCTCTACACATATCTGGAAATATCTGAAAATATCTGACCAAGTCAAATGCTGCAACTACAGAGTAATTATGAGTGAGAGCCTCCCTACCCTACTTTATATGTATCATTGAGTGTTAAGTGATGCAATAATACACTTGGTGAATGAGCTTGCCTTGCCTTTTATAAGAATCCCTTGTGTCAAGATAACAATATTTTTATGAGCAAAGTACTGTTTAATGCTGTATTGGTTCCATATTAAAACTACTCAGTGGTAAAGTATTAGCGATTACAACTTAATCAAGACATTATCCTAGCTGCATCTTATACCCTTTAAAACTCAAAACTTACCAATGAAAATCTGGAAAGAGAGAACCTATACTGTACACAAAATATTATTACAGGTGTTGTTCTCACCATTTATATTTACTCTGGGTGCAAAAAGAATCTGAGGATCGTCTTACTGCTTGTTTCCTTGACTTTTTTGCAATTTTTGCAGTGATCCTACTGTATGTTTTAACACCCACCCAAAACCAGTAATCTGAAAATAAATGTATTCATCTTTTGCCAAGAAAACTAAACTGCTTAGTTGTCCAGTGGCACGTACTGTAAATGTCAAAGAGTAAAGAAAGTAAAATTGCAAGGAAAAAGAGATAAGGGTAAATGCACTCAGATCACCATATCCTCTGTTCCCAGAGTTAATTTAAACATGTAAAATAACACTTAATAATGCTAATGATATAGAAAAGGGATTGACTTGTCTTAAAAAAAAATGTTATGTGGTGTTTTTACCCTACACCTAATGCAATCATTCCAGTCTCACAGTCACTGACAGTCTGCTACAGACTTGGTAATAGTTATGAAGTTTACATGCACTCTGGTTGGGCATGTAGCTTTAAAGGAAACAGCTGTACACTTTGTAAAGAAACTGAGTTCTGCACTTTGTAGTGAGCCATTCTTTCACTAATTTCTACATCCTTTTGATGTGTGCAAATGTGCAGGCTGGCTAAGCATTCTAGGTCTTTGCTTAGGTTAGGTTTTCCTAACCTAACGTTGCTCACCTCATTCTGATGACAGAGCCCAAAGAGTGCATCAATTGGACTTCTGCCAATTTATGCACTCTTTGGGCCTGACACAGGTGGTTACCTCTGCAACCCATGTACACGGTCACTGTTTGGACCTTGTCTTCTCACCGGGATTGGAGGTCACCAACCTCATGGTGAAGCCGGTCACTTGGTTGGACCACTATACCATGAGGTTCTCATTCAAAGCCAACCAATAGACCTTCCACTATGGAGATGGTATAGTACTGCCCTTTAAAGGGTTTGACCCTGGGAAGTCTTATGGTGGTGCTGGACCTATCAGGTGTAATTAGTGCTTGCAATGAGCTGGGGAGTTGGTATCGACCTACAGTAGGATGGTTGCCATAGCCCTTGACTCAAAATGGCAGTGTCAGTGGCTCAGTAGGTAGCACACTCGCCTCTGAGGCCAGGAGATCAGAGGGCTGTAGGTTCAGTTCCCACATCTGGCACTTGGGTTAATATCCCAGTACTGACACTGTAGTGCAGCATGAGAAGGGTGCTGCACTTCTGAGGTGCCATCTTTCAGATGAGACGTTAAACCGAGGTCCCATCTGCCTGGATTGGTGGTAGTTCAGGTGGATGTTAAAGATCCCATGGCACTTATCGAAAAGAGTAGGGGAATTTCCCCGGTGTCCTGGCCAAATTTCCCTCATTCACTAAAAATACCACCAACAGCTTAATCTGGTTCAAAGTCAGTTGCATTCATCTGTATCCCCCTCCTCCGGGTCGTGCCTGAAAATAGGCAGGATTTGTCTAGTGCACTTACCCGGTCAACAAAACTAAATAAAATAAATAAAAATTGCACTGGTCTGTATTTGACCCCACACTTCACACTGGAGGTCCCTTTAGTTTGCTGGGACTCTCAGGGAGCTGAAGATGAGGGGTCAAAGGTTGGAGCGATGCTGGCGAAGATCCCCGTCTGATGGGGATGAGCTTATTTTGATGTCTCATTACAGAGACTATCAATCAGGAATCTCCAGTAAGAAGGCAGAGCTCCTGTCCAAAGAGATTGCTGCAGCAATCAACAAACTAGCTCAGCTCTTTCAGACTGTCAATAGGTTGTGTAATCCTGCCTGTCTTCAGTCTATGGGAGCTTTCTCACAATTTAAGTGTGATGAGTTTGCTCTGTTTTTTGCTGATAAGATTGCCTCCATCAGATCCAGTCAATGCCCTGACTGACAAGAGGCAGAGTGTGGCGATAATGAGATCCAATCCAGGGAGAGGGGGATGACCAGTGGGGTACTTCAGGGATCAGTCCCGGGACCATTTACAGTTGAGCTTACACCATGCAGCACCCACCACTCTTAATGCTGCCTCCTCTCTCCTCTAAATCCAGTACCAGTACCAAGCACCACTGCAAATACCTTCAAGTGAATGTTCAGCATTGACAATTGCTTGTTCTTATAGATGTGGGTTTCCAGTTATTAACATCATTTTCTTAGAATGCTTTCAAACAATTTAAATGCTCCATTTCCAGCCACTGTTATAAAAGTAAGCAATAAGCCATGATGAGGTATGCATTAAAGGATTAAAGGTGCGTGCCCCAGGGACATAGTAAGGTACGAGACCAAAGGCTGAGTGTCCTTATGCCTGCAAGAAATGCACAATTAATACTTTAATACACACCCTAGAGTGGGTTATTGCACTTATTAAAAAGACTCATTGTAGGTAATGAGGTTTTCCAGCCTTTGCATTAAGATCTGATTTCTGACAGTGCATTGTTGGTATTTAAGGTGTAGTCATGTTACAGCTGTCATCCAAGAGGTCTCTGGATTTATCCTTGCCATTTTATAAAATAAATTACTGAGCACACAAAAACTTCAATTGTGTTAGTGGGCTTTGGAAATGGTGGTAGCAGAAAAGTTGCAGAAACATTTTATTTTCTTTAACATCTTTGATAAGTTCGAGTTTTGATTCAGGACAAGACATAGTACTGTTAAAACTCTATCAGCTTTCTAATGTCTCCTAATAATGGACAGAGGCAATTTATTATCACATATTTCATTACATTTTTTAGGTGACATTTGACATCAAGGGCTGCTAGGTTCTGTTTTACTACCTGTGAGATTGGTAGGTTTGCAAGTATTGCTGCTTGACTGGTTTTGGTCCTGTCTAGATGTTTGCTTGCAGTCAGGTGCTATGGGGGGATTTCTTCAGTGTTGACAGCAATTGACTGTACCATTCCTCAAGGATCAGTTCAGTATGTACATAATGACTTTTGGTAGATTATTATAAGGTACAGTGTGAGCTTTCATTGCTAGTATGATGCCCAGCTGCACCTGTTATTTCATATGATCCTGGCTTGAGAGTTATGTTTTGACAGAGCCTGAATGAGATAAAGTCTTCGGTGACCTGGAACTGGTTCAGATTTCATCCAGGTCAGACCAAGATTTTCCATGTGGGCAGTAGCCATCTTGACAAGAAGGCTGATTGTTTATTGGAGCTAGTTCCTTAACAGTACAGACTTAGTGGTTTGAGATTTGGGGGTTCTCCTGGAATTTTGTTTGATGCACAGTAATCAGCAGAGACGAAGGCAAGCTTTTATTGTTACAGAAATTGCCACCTGGTAACACCTCTGCCTTTCATTTGATTACCTAAAACTGTAACATGTATGACTGCGTATGTCACATTAAGGTACAGTAATATTCTTTATCTGGTCAAACCTCAGAAAATGTTGTGTTGTGTTTAGTTGGTCTAGAATGCAAATATTTTGGTACAATTGCATATGTGATGGTGTGATTATCTTACTGCAACACTGCATGAACTGTACAGACTACCAGTTAGGTACTACACTGACTCTAAATTTATTTTACTGACACATAAGAAAATTAATGGTTTGGATCTCAAAGTTTTACTTCAAGCAGGTAAGCAAGAACACAGTTAAAAAATATCTGCTAAGATTGACATCCAAAACCAGAGCTGGGCCTGATGAAGTGGATAGGAAGCTACTTGAGCTGGCCATTGATGAACTGACTCTACCTATCCAGAAACTTTTCAGCTCTCCTCCAATCTGGCTCTATCCACAGTGACTAAAACAAGCCAATGATGCCCCAGTCTTCAAATCCAGGAACAGCAGACTGGTCTGCATCTACAGGCCTATTTCTATCCCCTCTCCTCTCTCTAAAACCCTGGAGAAAATTGTCTGTGACCAACTGGTATATTGTTGCAACCCATGACCTCCTAGCTGCTGAACAGCACAGATGCTGGAAACTAAACAGCACAACCACTGTCCTAATGAAGCTAACAGAGGAACTCCACACTTCCTTAGACAAAGGAGAATACATTGGCCCAACCATTCTTAATATCTCCAAGACCTTCGACCTGGCAAGCCACCACCACCTCATCATTGTAAAGCTCCAGGAACTGGGACTGCCAGCCGAGGCCACTGTATGGTTCTCTGACTACTTTATCAATAGACTGCAAAAGGCCAGATGTGGAGATGTGTTCTCCAATCAACTCCCTCTTACCACAGGACTGCCGCAAGGCTCTCTTCTAGGACCTCTGCTGTTCAGCCTTTTCATCAGTAAATTCCCTAAGACTTCTTCACCTCCCACCATGACATGAAGACTCTGGAAAGCAATCTACAGTCTCACTTTGGAATGGGCCCACAATTGGTTCACTACTAACAGGCTGATCATTAGCGCCAAAAACTAACTTGCTACTGCTTGGGACACCCATATCTGAAGAATTGACATGCTTTCCACATAACAACCTCTTTTGAGGATCCCACTGCACAAGTCTATGTCTTCAAGTACTTTGGAATACACCTGAATCCAACCCTGTCCTTCTCTCCACATGCTGACTCCCTGGTCAAAAATATCCACATGCACCATGGTCTGCTCTATGGAAACCAGGCCAACCATACCTTGAGGTGAAACAAAAACCTCCTAGTCTCCAACATCACCATCTTGGTGACTGACTATGGAGCAGTCATTTACTCATCGGCTAACAATTCCATCCTGGATAGAATCTATGTTGCCTTCAACCACTCCTGTAAATTTGCACTCAAAAAGAAATCTGACTTCCATTGATGTGAGCTTACATCTTCTCTAGCTGGCTCTCTTTCTACCTCTGAGTAACCATCAATGAAGCCTTAGTATGTAACAATGTGTTTCTTGGCAAAATGTCACCAGGTGTCCATAGCCACATCTCTGGGATCAGCAACAGCTATGGAACCTATTCCATGGGTCCAAAAGCTGCTCCTGTCCTTCAGAAAAACATCACTAGGTCAGCGCTATTTCATATCTAGAGCAGTTAGAGCCTGGAACTCGCTGCCCTCTGCACTTACCGCTCTCCCACCTTCACCACCTACAAGGCCCAAGTCACAGCCCACCTATTCCAGAAACTTCAATACAGCTGTGCCTTGTCCATCCCATACTTTATCTCCCCCACCTAATGGACCTCCCTGACATTCACACCCTTTACCATTCTTACAATCTGCAACCCCTGTGGTTTGTTAAAGGCACATTTCTGAGTTATTGATAATGCCTGCTGAAACCTGCTGTTACTATTCACTGTGCATTACGTTTTTACTGTACTGTCGTGTGATGTTTGTCATATTTCTGAATGCCTGCAGAACTTGCTGCTACCCTCTGATAAAAACCTCTGTATTATGGTAAGGTTTGCCATCTCTAGTTATTATTGTTAAAAACCTCTTGTTGTAAGTTACCATACTTGACTTGGACACCTTTGAAACAGGCTTCTTGAGCTCAAAAGTCTTCTGAAAACAAAGAAATATATATAAATATATGTTTTGATCTTTTTCTGGTATCCAGTGCCCCAATCCACCCACTTTGGACCTGATTCTTATAGAAGTATGGAAATGTTCTATGTGGTGCATGGGAGGCCATGTACAGCCTGCACCTTGCCACAGCAACACACAATTCTGAAATCAGAGAAGGTCTACAGTATGTGTTCAAGAGCTGGGCTTGAGTGTCTACTGTAGGTCTGCCAAGCATGTGTGCAGCATATTATGGCTGTCCTTCTATATTTTCTACATCTCTTGACACCCGTTACATATAAAAATACAGTAATATTCTATTCACTACTAGCATGTGCAAGCCAAAGAAAATAGCAGTATGTTTACACACACCCACACCATGGCCAACTGACACATTTTATTTTATTATTGGTAACTGGGTAAGGCTAACTAGGCACAGGTGCCTGTTTTCAGTAGCGAAGGTTAAGTGACTTGTTCAGAGTCACACAGTATGCAAGTGGAGGTTGTTGGAATCAAACCCAGGTTTGTTTGCTGGATGTACCAAGCTCATTCACAGCTAGTTACTCTAACCACTAGGCTATACTGCCAGTCACATGGTACATAGCAGCAGGGCAGAGAACATGGTAAAACAGGTGGTATTGCTCCACCCAGTAAACTGGCAGCTTGGAAATAGTAATGCACCAATGAGTGCCCAGTGCCACAGAATGTAATGACAGCCCTTTTCAGCCCTGGCCTGAGGATCTGCTACCCATGAGCTGGGTGAGCAGCATGGGCACCCTGGCGCACAGCAATAGTTGCCTATTCTTCAACCCATAGCCTTCTCATCCATACACTTCCCACTTAACATATAGTTGCTGACAGTCAGAGCCTAGCTGTGGCCTAGGTCAACTGCGATGGGCTCTGACCAATGCCAGTTGAAAATGCTACAATTGTTAAGAGTGGTGTGGCACCTGCTGTTGGTGCAGGTGAGGAGTGTAGACATGACAGGCAAGCATTAAGATTTCACCTTGCTAGTGTGGAAAGACAGGGCATAGCTATGTTACCATCCCAACAGGACTCGTGGACCCACTGTCTTTGACCTTGGAAAGAGCAAGGCACAATTATTTCAATGGGGTGCACCTAGTGATAAATGTTGCTCTATTAACCAAGAGTAAATAATAATACATATGTTTAATATAGCTCACCTACCTCCTATCAATCAATGGTGCACTTAAAATCCCTGTTCACATTTCTTGTAGGGTGTAGTGCAAGTGTAAGTGGGCATATCTGTCATTTATCTAGTTGAACATACAGAGCACCCTTTCAGGGTTAGTTCAGATGAGGGCCAAACTACTGCAGGTGTCCACTGCTGGGTTGCAGAGTGCTGTCATCAGAGAAGTAGATATGGGCTGGCTAGGGAAGCAGAGAACTGTTCCTGTATCCTAAAGAGGAGTACAGTAGGTGGTGGCCCTGTTCACAGACACAAACTGAATGACTCGGGGAGGCATTCGTTTTTTAAATCCCCATAACAAGGCTTGCCTGTTGGGGCCATGTTCAGGGCAGAGGACTGAGTGTATTACAAACTGCATGTAAGCTGTTGAAACTTTGAGCTATCCATGTGCTCCAGAATGTGTTTGGTTGCCTGCTCTGCATGTGCAAGCACACTGATACATGGCACTCATAAACATCATCCATGATTTTATCTTCCTTGTGTTGGCATGATAGCATGTGCAGTATGATTATTAAAGGATACTGCATTATGCATGTACTGTAGTGTGCCTCTCAGTGGCCATTAGAGGTGCATATTGGCTCATGGGTAGCAGGATGTATAAGTGTTACCATCCAGCCAAATGCATATGAGGAAAAGTAGCTCTGCATATTATGTGCCTGGATATAGGTGGCGCATAGAGGCGGGGTCTAGTGCAAAGTCTGAATACTTGTTTCATGGACATCTTTGCATGTACAGAATGCACACAATTTTTAAGAGCAGGCCCTTTAACTCTCTGGGGCAGGAACTTGAAGGTTTGACAATATTGCTTGAAAACTGCTGGTAATGTGCCTGCTCTGTGACAGCCCCATGATGGTGGGATGCTCTGATTCTCTACCTTAGGGAAACTCCATCCTTAGCATCAATTAAAAGGTAATTAAATTTGTATGTGCTTTATGGAGCCTATGGTTGATTTGATAGGAGCTGACTGCTCTAGTGATCCATGTTTTTATGGGTTTATGCCAAGGCTTTATAACTGCCTGCTACAGACAGTATGTTAGGCACCCTGAGTGGGAATTTAGAAGGGCATTTTAGAAAAACTCTGCCTTGCCTTGTCTATGGAAATGACATACTTACCAGTGACTTTTGGAAAGTGAAGGACTGTGTTGGGCAGAGGTGTACTGAGCTTCTGTGGCGCAGTGTCTTGTCTAGTAAACAGGGTATAGTAGCAAAACCAAATTTTCAAGAATACCAATGCACCATGGTTGATGAAGCCTGTCATACAGTTTCTGATATAGTTCCCAATGAAAGCTTGTCTGCAAAACATGATAATGACTGAGGGTGCAGAATATATTAATCCAGATAAAGTTGTGAATTATAAGTGTAATTAGCAGTGGATTCTGGTCCAGCTTTCATCGTTACTGTTAGGCCAGTCTCTGAAAATGAATGAAAACATGGTTTGCAAAGAAGGAAGTACTTTTGCATAGCTCTGTTTGAACAGGCTTCTTTCCTGAATAAATTCTGACCACATAAGCACAAGGAAAAATGTCCAGAGTTCTTAAGCCTAGTTTCCAAGAATGTGGCATACAACTAAGTGTATTTTTCTTTCTACATAATTCCAGTTAAATATGATGATAAGCATTACATAGCTTGTATGCTGTGTGAGATAAAAGCACTTTTGGAAAGTATTACACAGGCTCTTCCCAATGCTGATTCAATGGAATAACCTCCAGTATTGGAACAAACACTTTATATTGTTGACACCAGTACTGCGCAAAATTAAAATTCTTCTGATAGAAGTTCCACGAGAGTCAAAATTTCACTTCCATGTAATTTTAGAATGAATGTTGGAAACGTTTACAAATTTACAACTTAAAACTACATCACTATGCCACATACTGTGTATCAACAGTATTTTCTAAAAACTGTGGATTTGAATGCCACAGAAGTGATTGCTCTGTCTCAGAAGAACACCAATGTAACAGAATAGGACTGGATTTAGGAATGGGGCGAGACACTGATGTACATGGGAGGAGACATTGGTGTAACGGTGACACTGGCATAACTAGGAGTATGATACACTGATGTAACTGAGTAGCTACTGCCACAAATCACTCAGAGGAGACACTGGCATAACTGGAAGTGGACACTGCTGTAATTGAAACTCTGGCTGACTTTACTTGGATGAGACACTGGTATAACTGAAAGCTAATACTGGCCAAATTGGGATGGGTGGAGACACTACTGTGAGTGAGATACTGAGACACTGATATTACAGGGAGAGGACAGTGGAGTACCTGGAAGTATGCTGCTGCAAATGATGCAGCGTTACAAAAGCATAACTGTGAGGAAACACTGGAACAGATTCTGCTGCAAGTGACATACAGTACTGGCATATCTGGGAAGTAACTGGTATAACTGGGAGGATACATGTATAACTGGCAGGTGTTACTAGGGTAAGTGGGAGATAATGACGTAACTGGAAGAAGACACTGGTATAACTGTTAGATGGCACTGCAGTGTGTATATTTCAGGATACGGGTGAGTATGGTATGACTCTATCGCTTCCGTCCACGTTCTCTCTCTCTCTCTCTCTCTCTCTTTCTCTCTCTCTCTCTCTCTCTCTCTCTCCCTTCAGCCCCTTGGTCCCCTTGGTTTGATGGGACCATGAGGGAGATCGGTGACCAGGACAAAGGTTAGAGCTTTGACTGGCAGAATTCACTTGAGGCTGACCATCTTAGATTGTTAAACATTATCAAGTCTATCAATCACAATCTCCTGTAAGAAGGCAGAGTGCCTGTCCAGGGAGATTGCTGCTGCTCAGAACCATCCAGCTCAGCTCTTTCAAACTGTGGACAGGCTGTGCAACCCAGCCTTCCTGCAGCCTCGAAGAGCTTTTTCACAATTGGAGTGTGACAAGCTTGCTCGGTTCTTTGTGGATAAGGTGGCTGACATCAGGGCAGAGATCCGACTGGCACACTCTATGGGGGATGCAGTTGATCAGTGCTTGGCCACTATCCCTCATTTTTCCTGGAGTACCCTTGACAGGCCAGAGTTCGTGGATGTCATGCGGATTGTCCAGCGTATGCACCCAACATGCTGTAGTTTGGACCCAGGCCAAACCTCCCTGATTATGAGGTGTTGTGACATCATTGGCCCAATCCTGGCATGGATAGTCTGGTGCTCCCTGGAGTCGGGTGAGTTTGCTAGCTCCCTGAAGGAGATGGTGGTCCTGAAGAAAGATTTTCTGGACCCAGACTGCCATGATAACTACAGACCTATCTCTACCCTCCCCTTTGTGGGGAAGGTGATTGAGAAGGTAGTGACTGTACAACTGGAGAACCATTTGACCATCCATAACATCTATGAACCCCTCCAGTCTGGTTTTCGAAACAGGCACAGTACTGACACTCCGCTGGTTCAGGTGCTCAGTGATCTCCTGATGGCGAGAGATCAGAGAAGCCATTCCATCTTGATGCTCCTTGATCTGTCTTCAGCATGTGACACCGTGGACCATGGAGTACTGCTCAAGCACCTGAGGTTCATCTGTGGCCTGACTGGTACAGTCCTTAGGTGGTTTAAGTCCTTCCTCACTGGCAGAATCCAGAGGGTGGTGTTGGGGATTTATGCCTCCAACCCTCTCTCTCTCTCTCTCTCTGTCATGTGGGGTCCCTCATGACTCAGTACTGTCCCCCATGCTGTTTGCAGTGTACATGCTGCCCCTCAGAGACATTGTAAGATGGTTTGGGTGAGGTTTCACTGCAATGCTGATGATACCCAGCTCTAACTGTCTTTTGCACCTGACCAGGGTAGTGCACTCTCAGTATTTAATAACTGCCTCGCTGAAATCCAGGATTGGATGAATTCCAGCTGGCTGAAGTTGAACTCGGGAAAGACTGAGGTGATGGCTGTGGATCTGGGTGGCCTGATACCGGGGTCAGGGGCTGGTCAGCCTACGGGGCTTTTCCTGGGGGGCTTCCAGCTTCTTGCATCTGAATGGGTGCGGGATCTAGGGGGTGATGCTTGATGATGGGTTAACACTGCAAACTCAAGTGTCATCAAGTCTCCTTTTACCATCTTGGGAACAAAGCTAGAATCAAGCACCTAGTTCCGTCTGGTGACCTTCCCATGCTGATCCACGTCTTTGTGACCTTGTGCATTAATTATTGCAACTCCAATTACTTAGGGTAACCATGGGATGATATATGCCTCCTGCAGCTGGTGCAGAATGCAGCAGCCCAGTTGTTGACAGGACTCCCAGCACATGTCATCACAGCGGTGCTGCACAAACTGCACTGGCTGCCGATTCAGTGGCAGATCACCTTCAGAGTCAGATTACTGATTTACAAACCCTACACGGACTCAGCCTGGACTACCTGAAAAAGCTTCTGTCCCCCTACTCCCCCAAGCAGTCACTCTACTCAGCTGTTAAGGGGTTGCTAGAGATTTTAAGGGTATTCTTAAAATCTTCAGGGGCCTGTGCATTTATGTATGTGGCCCTAGCCCTTTGGAATTCTCTACCCTGTCAGCTATGGGACCGACTGTGGGGGGCTTTAAACAGGCATTAAAAACCTACCTGTTGCACCAAGCCTATTCTGTTTGAGTATGTTGAATATTGAATTTTACTGACTTTCTGTTTTATACTGCTGTTTCATTTTATCTTGTTTTATTTATTTTATGTAAAGTGCCTTGATAGTTTGAAAGGCACTTAACAAGTAAAGCTATTATTATTATTATTTGGTAAACTTGGATAATGCCTCTTTAATGTTTGGTTGCTTTAGCTTGGGATGTAAAATGGTGGTACAAGAGTAGCTTTTGCAGTTGTGAGGCTGCCACTGCCTTAGCCTAGGAACATACTGGGAGGAGGCAGCAGAGGAACATGCACTAGTATTGGCTCACTTAGGGCTTAAACTAAGTACACTGCTTCAAGTTTACTCCCCTTATCCTCAGTTACATCTACTTCTGGAACCAAACCCTAAGTAAATAGCAATGCCTACCACTTGTGCTGTGACCAGCGAATTGTGTGTTTCATTTGGGCCTCTGTTCATTGCTGCCATTGTGCCCTGCCGCTCCTTTGTCTCTTTCAGTTTTTCATGTGTGCTTCCTGTAAACAGCCACTCATCTCAGGTGTGAGAGAGAGAGAGTAATAGATAGATAGAAGGTGACGCAGATAAGGACCATGAGGCCCACCTAGTCTGCCTCTTTCCTACCTAATGCATTACCACAGACCCTAGTTGATCTGTGACTTACCCTCTGTTCCCTATTGCTAGAGTACTCTTATGTCTATCCCATGCATTCTTGAATTCCCCTACCATATTTGCCCCAACACCTCCACAGGAGGCTGTTCAAAGCATCCACTACTCTTTTGGTCCACAGTATAAAACCGCCACATGATAATTAAAAAAAATGAAGGGTGATCCAATCTGTGTGTGGGCAGGCAGCAGGTGTGTATTTTGCAGGGACAAGCTGTGGGCAGTTGAGTACAGGGCTATTTCTGGGGTATAGAGTCCATTTGCCAGGGCTGCTTTCACCAGGGCCGTTGTGCTAGGATAATGGTCCAGCTGAAACCAGCTCTCATCCAATCAGGAGCCAAGATTGTGAGTGCCGATTTCATAATGAATGATCATGCACTACCCCTCATGCTCTCTTTCAATGATGTTGGACTCTGAATTATCTGACAGTAAATGCTTAGCGTGCCCTATATCAGCCCCTCACCCTATTCAACCTCAACAGTAACAGGTGTGAAGGATCCCTTCCTCCACAACCTCAGATGCCTTGTGCTTCTCTTTCTCCCCCACTAGGGCTGCTACTGCACCCAACATAGTTACAGCCTCAGCCTCACACTCATACATTGAGGTTGTACTGCTACCCACACCAGTCTCTAACAGTTCTGGGGAGTCCTGTGACCCAAATATTAGTGTAAGAAAATCTATGGCACTTTTACAAGCTCTGTAAGAGCCAATGTACAGTACTCTTGCTCCCCAAATAGCTGCTCAGAAGAGCCCACAGTTCTTTCAGGTCTTTACATTGTTACTCATATTTTCATCAGTCTTTGATTTTCAAAAGGGGTTTCTTGGTTTCAGATGTCAGCTGATAGTTGCTGGTGGTTGGGCTCACTTAAAATATCAACAGACACATGAAAACCAAACATGCTATATCTATGCCCCTTCCCTGTTCACTTCACTGATCTCCCCTTGAAGAAGGTGGTAGTAGGTTGTTCTGGCATGACTTTATTCTTCATAAAGTCATGCTGAGATGATGAACCTTGGTCCCAACTAAGTGCTCCTGTATTCTGTCTCTGATAATGGCTTCCAGGCGTTTCTCAAAACTAATACCAGACTCACCAGTCTGTACTAACCAGACCTTGTCCTTTCTTGAAGATGGGGATCACATTGGCCATTTGTAGTCCTCAGGCACCACATCTGTCAGACAAACCTCTGAAAGATCACTGAAATTGAACTGCCAATTACTCCCTTAGCTCCTCTATGGTCTAAGAGTGTATCCATCTGCCTCTTGGGATTTATCTGACTTGATATTCATCAAGTAGTAAGTTATCTGAGTGGATGTGATGTTCATAGACTGCTTCATGGTTACGCCTGATGTCACTGGCCCTCCCAATAAGCACTCCCCCAGGGGCTCAATTCTAAACACTGAAGCAAATTATTCATTCAGTATCTCAGCTAACTCTTTTGACTCACAAACTGTTCCACCTTCCATTCACTTGTCAGAGGCCACATCCTCTCCTTCATCTTCTTCCTTCCATTTATGTACTGGAAGAAGACTACTGTGGTGTCTGCAGCTCACACTGCTATCCTGGCTTTCAGCCCCTCCTTGGCTGTCTTAATTCAGCCTTGCCATTCCTCAGTGCTGCTCTCTACTCCTCACTGGCCTGGATGCCATTTCTATCCGGCAGTCATAGACTTTCTTGTTGTTTATGATCTGTTGCTCTAGGTCCCTGTTGTGCTGGGGAGCACTTTTTGAACTGTTCTTCCTTTATTGCTTAGAGGGATGCAGACCTTTGAGGCTGCCTTGAATACACTATTCAACACATTCCATATGTGCTCTTTATTACCAGCCTCATACAGCTGCTCCAGACCCTAGGACATCAAGCCACTCATCTTGTCAAAGTCTACCTTTCTGAAGTTCTGGGTCTTGGTGGTTGACACATGGCTAGCCTACCCTATAACTAGGAGAACAGTTACCTGGTTGTGGTCACTGCCTCCCACTGGTTCCCTGGAGATCCCCCTGGAGATTGCCCCATCCCCACTGCTGAGACAAAGCTCAAAGGTGGCTGCTAAACTAGTCCCCTGTTGAAAGCGATCCTTGAAGTTGGACATGGACTCTGTCACAGGCCTGCCCTTAGCCCTCTTGAGACACCAGTCTATGCATATGAGAATGAAGTCCCCAAGGATCACCACTGCATCTGACTTTGGTTGCTTTCGTCCTTTCACTAACCAGATGGACATCATGCTCCATTAAACTGTTTGAGAACTTATAACAAACCACCAGGGTGACTTTTATTCTCTGCTTCATCCTCCCTTTTCTGAAAAAATGTAAAGTTTATGACTGATGTTGCACGTTTTCTAAGAATAACATAAGAAATGTACTTAGTGTCAAAGTTACTGTAAGTTGTTTGCATGACTGTGCAAGAATTGTTTCTTACATGAATAATTGTAAGTTCATTTCACTCACACACAAAGTTTTTGCAAGATCACAACAAAAGTTTTAAGACCAGTCAAGAAACCTGCAAGTTCAAAATGTGGGGTGATACAAAATAATTATACTTGCATGTTTCTTGAAAAGTGTTAGCACGCAATTTTTTTCTAGCGTTATTCTTACAAAATGAAAAAAGGTTGGCAAGGGCTACATGAAGTCCTACCTGTCTTACTCAGTTCTCACCAACTCCTGGACCACTTGCCTGTCCACTGAATGAAAGTCACTGGGTTGGACTTCTGCTGATGCCATCACGAAGGCAGCTGCAGCCTAACAGAGTTTTGCAGCTCCAGACTGTTCAATCCAAATAAGTGCATTCGTGCATAAACCCAAGGACAGAAAGATCAAACTCTGCTCTGTGGTCCTCTGCTGTATTAATTACAGCACTAAGATACTCATCCTAAAAAAGCTTTGGACAAAAGAGAAGTCTTGTTTGGGGATAGTAGACTTTTTTTTTTACCATGACTCCTCCCTGGCGGTAATGGATAAACAGCAAAATACTGGCTATTCTTATAATCCTTTGGGAGAAAAACATAAAGACTCATCTCTTTGCCTCAGCACAACTCTGAATATTTATGGAGTCTGGACCTAAATTTATTAAAATATTGGAAGATTCAAGAGAAATCCTTACTAACCTCCAAGCCTTTCTCCCAGCACTAAACCATCAGGAACTCACAGCAGCTGTCACTCAACTGCAGCAACAAGAATGGTTACCCACTTCAGCTTCTCACAGCAGCAAAAGAGAGAGAGAGAGAGAGAGACACAGGGAGCCAGATTTCCCATGCAAAATGCCAACATGCCACACCAAATACATCCGGCTTCTCATAGACTGGTTGACCGGGGACTATTTTCTTTCTTCCTGTTTCGGCTGTAGCACAGGTGACACATATAATCACCCATTCAGTCCAAGATTCTCCCTGAACTTTAGAAACAGGGTGCTGTACCCCTGTCTGCAGTGCAAAATAAGACTGGCTGGCAAACTTCACTAAGAACACTACATTCTGCATTGTAATTACCCACCCTGGCTATACCAGAGGAAGGGGTATCTTGTGGCTCATTTTGACTCCATATTGAGGGACTGTCTGCCCTTTACTTGTTTTTATTTGATTGCCTGCATGTGACACAAATTTATTTGTTACTGAGTTTGTTACATTATGAAGCCCAGATCATCTGTAACAGTTGAACATAAAGAGAATTTGTATATGTTCTACTAGTTCCAAGGGGTAGGCAGGGGAGTTTCCTGCCAGATTTTGTTATATTCAGGGAAGGTGACATTCAGGAGTTCTTCCCTGCCAGCACTTTACACAGGCAGCTGGTTTCCAAGGTTGCATAATGGTAGGAGGAGTTGATGTGGTGGGGCTGGTCATGGTGGGACCCTGCTCCAAACTGCACCCACTTGAAGGTGATTACATAAGGGAGCTGCGAGTATAGGATGGTAAATCCTCTAAGAGCACAGCCAGCAGGCCACACTGAAGGGCAGCAAAACCACTGACACTGAGCTAGCTGACTGGTGCAAAGTGACCCCTGGATCTCGAGGGTGGTTAGTGGGGGAACTGTGGTACAGTGGTGTAGCAGTTCTCTGTTTTACAAGTACACTCAGGGCAAGTTTTGCCAAGTATGCATATTTGTGGTATAAGACAAGTCCAGCCTTAAGCCCTACTGTCTGACTTAGCTGAGCTCCCACTTTCATTTATCTTGATGTTTACAATGTACACGTTCTCTGGGGAGGGGACGTTCATGCAACCAGCAGCTCAGGCTGCTGCATAGCATGCAAAATGGTTCATACTGCTGGTTATTGGAATGACTACCACCAAAGGGTGGGAGACTGCTCCTCTCTGAATGTTCATTAAGGAACCATTGTTAATAGTACTGGGCCAGTGGCTGGGCACTTTACCCTTGCACGACACCTTATCTTTCAGGGTTGAGGGGTGAGGGGACTAGAAATATGTAAAGATGGTGAACCTACAGAAATGGCTGCAGAAAGCTGAGACGGTGCATTGTGTTTTATATGTGCACCAGAGTGGCACATCAGGGTTATTACCTGCAAGTGAGAAGGGCACAACACATTTTTCATCTGAGTGGCCAACACCTGGACAGCTTGAAGTTTATATGTTTTCATTGTTTGTATGGTTACTGTTTATTACTGGTTTTCTTGGGCCTGCCATTGGTATGATATTGCAGGACATACATCTCACCACAGTTGGATATATGTGCAGTTTATCCCACCATAAAATGAATGGACATACTGAGATAAATATTGTTACCTATGATGTTAAAGGACTTTCCAGCCCAGTTAAAAGAAGTAGGGCATTGACAAGAGTTGTTGAGGTAGAAAGCCTGTATAGTGCTCCTGCAGGAGATGCACTCTCACAAGAGGAATACAGGAAATTATCATGAACCTGGGTGGGAAAATGTTGTTATTTCTCTTTTCAGCTGCACCTTCATCAGATGGGGATCATGATCCTTATTTGAAGAGGCTTGCCTAACCACATTAACCAGCGCTAACCACATTTTCCCAGTTCATTTCAGGATGGGTTTGCCTTTCATCTGCAGATTTAAAAGCTAAGTTTCACCTACCTAATAATAACCATTACAGAGTCTTGCAAGTCAGACACTATATTCTAACCGGGGATAATAAGGCACTGTTGTCCCAAGACCTACCTAAACTGGAAGATTACCTGCACTGGGCAATTAAACTCCAAGACACAGGGAGATCAAGTTCCACCATTTATTGCATGATCCAGGCAACAGATGGTCACACCATAGACTAGATCAAACAGGGCTGGAAGGCCAAGGCTGGGAACCCCATTTCAGATACAGACTGGGCCTAGATACTGAGTAGAGGTTGTAAAGTTACTGCATCCCCCAGCTGGCAGAAATATCATTGGAAGATTCTGCTGAGAGTCTTCCACATCCCCACGATAGCAGCACACTTTGGTGCCCATAATTCCAACAAATGCTAGTGGGGCAGTCAGGGAACAGGGAACCACTACCACATCTTTGGTGGCTCTCCTTTGTTACTAGATTACTGGAAAAAGGTACATAAAGAAATAGAGACTATTTGGTGCATCCCCATTCCCTTTACATATGAATTCACAGGCTGGGCTTAGCCCCCCCCAGGGTTAAAAAGACTGAGATATAGAGAAGTTTGTCATACACAGTGTCTCACGGCAGTGAAGGCAATCAACTGTGACTGGTTATCTGCTAACATATCAACACTTTTGGAATGGAAAGTGAAAGTGCAGCAGCTGAGGGACATGAAAAGAATAAAAGCAGAACTTAGGCTGAACAGGAAAATATGTGGATAAATGGAGAAAATGGGAGACTTATTGTAACCCAAGCTTAGATAAGGATCTTTAGATTATACCCTGAAAGTGAAGAAACCAGTTACATAATGAATACAGAATGAATGATAGACACAGTTGCTATCACTGTTCCAGTTGCTGTTTATTCAATGGCCTACGCAGTCAGTGTAGTGTTATGCTTGTGCAACTGTGTTACTTTGGTTTTGGCTGTTCACACTCTCTATTCCAGAGGAATTACCACCCTGTAGGGGTACCAAAGGCAAGGAACCCTCAAAGAAGGTGCTACCGGATGATTTCCTTAGCTAAAGGTACCTTAGGAAGCATCCCGAGGAGAGAGGCGATGTCGCTGGAGGACGAGGGGAGGAGGGAAGGATGGTGGAATAAAAAAAGTGCTTTAGAAGGAGGCTGAGAGGAACTGCTTATATAGCTCAGGAAAGGGGAGTGGCTGGCTGCTTGTCTATTGAACTACAGGCCCAGTCTTCCAATTCAATTGCCTACACAGCCAGTATAGTGTTATGCTTGTGCAGCTGTGTTACTTTGGTTTTGGCCATTCACACACTCTATTCCAGAGGAATTACCACCCTGTAAGGATACCAAAGGCAAGGAACCCTCAAAGAAGGTTCCACCCCTAGAGGTGCCATGGGACAATTCCCTTGGCTACAGGTACCTTTAGGAAGCATCCCCAAAAGAAATGTATTGGTTGAAGAACATTAGCAATCGGAGCCATGAGGTAGAGTAGAATAGGCAAAGGCAGCCTGAGAGGTAATGAGATGTGCAGAGGAGCAAATGGCATGACCACGATGGTTTCAGGGAGATTGAAGGGGCCTCCTAAGGAGAGGGGAATGGCAAGTAGGACACCATCCACCTCCATCCAACAGCAGAACCTATCTACAGAAACTAGGGAACACTGACTACTGCTAACTAATATTTATGACCAGAGGCACGGAGGAAAGAAAAAGCCCTTGAGGAGGAAATCTCTGGGGATCCAAGGCCTAGGTCACCTTTCCTCCAGGCTTGGGATATTTTGTTTAGTGATGGCTCTGCTACTGCAATTTGGAAAATCCAGTTAGGGGCGAAAATACTCCAATTTGGAGAAAGCTATCATGTGATCCCTCTAATGGGAATGCTGTGGAAGGTTGGGAGTGCTACTCTAAACAATAGGCAGCAAAGGTGGGAGGAGGAGAGAAAGATGGCTGAGGCACTCACCTGGCCTATCCACCCTAAAACAAACCAGGTGAACCAGAGGCAGTTGTGGGAGAATGCGGTGAAGGTGCCTTGCTAGTAAATTAATACTAGAGCCAAAGGAGAGCGCTGTAACCACTCTTCACAGTTAATCTTAAATTATATACCAGAGCTGCCATCAAGTCTCTAATGGATAAAGTTATGCCTGAAGTAAGGACATTCCTGCTATGAGCCAGGTGAGAAGGACCCAACCCCAAGTTTTGCACACTCAAGATGCAGACTTTATAGGTGCAGAGCGAGACCATTGACTGCAGGGAGGCCAGAGCCATGGTACTCAATGGTGATGGCTGGCATGCCCTAGAAACAAATTTGAAAGGAGTTGAATGAAGCAAGGAGTGTTAGAGACCCTCACGGAGGGCAGACATGTGCTTAGCAGGCATGAGCAGACTGAGTTGTGTGTAAGTAGATGATTGGACCTGCACGTAGGTCTGTAAGGCAGAGTAAGCAGTGGTTGGACCTGCACTTTGGTCAGAGAAGTAACAAATATGAATTAGCAAGGGCAAGTCAACCAAGTCCCACTAGGAAACAAATTATAGGTGACAAAATACTCTGAGGATTTTAGCAGCAAAAGCAGGATTTGAACATGAGGTAAGTATACCACATGGGGCCACAGCTCCTCAACAACACCTCCAAGTCCCCTGCCATAGGAAAAACAAGAAGTGATGGGAAAGTGCCGTGACCCACACAGAAATTAAAACTAGTTTACAGCATCAGTAGTAGTTTAGTTGACCTCCAGAGTATAATAGCAGACTGTAAACGTAATAGAACAGCATCAATATTGAGTAACTATGGATTATGGGGTAGCAATTTAAATGAACATAGACTATAGGGAGGCAATGCTCTGAAAGCAGCAAATTGGCTAGGCAGTGCAGTGAAAACAGTAGCAATGAGGTATGTCGTATGAGTTCAGGAAGCAGGATTGAGCTGCATGAGCTAGAGTTCAGAGTGAGCCTGAACCAGGTGAAAACAATTAAGGTGCATAGCATGGAGAGCAGCAGCAAGGAAGCAGCTTGAGCTGAAACACACAGATAATGATTGTAGTTGCATTGTGAATAAATGGCAGCAAGTAGCATGAGGTCAGGATTAGCAAATTACAAGGAGTTTAGAAACAGAAGCCCCCCAAAATGAATGCAAAACAAAAGACGCAAAAACACAGAAGAACAGGGAACAAGCAACACAAAGAATCACACAGCCAGAGGCAAGCAATACAAGCCAAATGCGGGAGAACAAAAAACAGAAGTCCAGCAAAAACAAGCAGAGGCCAAAATACAGCAAAGTGTGTGTGTGTGTGTGGGGGGGGGGAGCCCCAGCAGCTGCAAAGGACAGACTGTCCGAGTCTCCAGCTGCAAAGAAAAAGTGCTTCAGAAGGAGGCTGAGAGGAACTGCTTATATAGCTCAGGAAGGGGGAGTGGCCGGTTGCTTGTCCACTGAACTACAGGCCCAGCCTTCCAATTATTATGCATTATTTTCTTGTTCAGGCTTTGTTGTTTGTTTTCAGTTGCATGCTACATTTAACAAATGTAAGCAGCAGCAGAGTTGAACATTCTGTTGCTAATATACAGAATAACAACAGCGATATAGACTGAATACAAAAGTATGGATGGTGAGCAATCTTACATGCAGCTGGTGCACATGGACTCTTACCATCTAGTACAATCTACTCTAAGATTTCATAAATGTACACTCTTGCAACTAAATGTACTTCTCATTATAAGATCCTATTGCTGTATTATGATGTATTTTGCTGTACTGTACATTGCTGTCTTAATAAACCTGAAGTGACAGAAAGTCACTGGGTGGGGGGAGGATATCCCTCCCCTCCATAGCCCTGCTATGGGGGCAATCCATGGGGTCTTTGGGTCAGGTGAGTCCTAGGGATGTGGGTACTGGGCAGGAAGAAGGCAGCTGCAATGACCATAAGGAAAAAAGCTTTATTGGAAAAAAAGAGTGGTCTTGTGTATTCAAATAAAAATATTGGGAGCAGAATGAAGACATTTCCTTTTAAAAATGCAACAAATATGCCAATATAGCTGTGTTTCCATAGCATAAATGATATAGTACAGCTTCTTTAGATGAAACACCCTAACAGATGAGTTTGTATAGGCACGGGGTCATTATATCACAGGAGAAACCAAGAAAAACAACAATGCCGCAGACATTACGGCATGCAGCAAAATATGGTTGGCAGAAAATGCCGACCACAACACAAAAGTGCCCTCCACACATCCCCAACTAAATTAACTAACTCCAAGGGGGGGTGAACCAAGAGGAAAAAGGGGAAACTTGGAGTGGGGAACTCAGTTTTTTTTTTTAAATATGTTGGGAAACAGTGAATCAAACCCCAGTTCCCAGGCCTCCACTGCACCAGATGCTTGTGTCTTAGCCACTCCACCACAGGAGCAGCTCAAACAGGCACAGCACCTGTGGCATCTTCAGCCCTTCCTCCAGTTCCTAGTCAGTGACAGGGGTAGTAGTAGTGTACTACCACTATTATACCCCGTCACTGTATTTCATTACGTGCTTTACACTGCGTGGTTATTCTTGCACGGTTTTGTCCGTAACATATTGACCCGGTACCATTTGTATGTGCCTGGTTTAGTAAGCCACTCTTTGCTTTCTACCACATTCATCAAGACCAGTGCTACAAAAATAAGGACAGTTTGTTTTGCAGTTTGTGGCTGATTTATTTGCTCCTGGTACTCTGGACTCCCATAATAAAGGTCCTGTCTGGTTTGAATAGTGGTGGATGAAGTCTGAAAACTTTGCTTCACAGAAAACACTGAGGATTTTATCAGAGCTGTAGGAAGGCATTTTGTGCCCTGGGCAAGAGACTAATTTTGCGCCTCTCCCAGAAAACAGCCAGTGGTCTGGGGGCCACAATGCCCCAGAAGCTCTGGTTATTTACATGCTCTGTAGTGAGTTTGGGGCTTTTATTGAAGGAAAAACATACCTTTGTTATACGTCTCCCTACCCCTGATTTCAGGGAAAACTTTGCTCCCATAGAATCTGAGCTGGGAGTCGAAGATGCTGGCTGGCTGTCATCAGAGTGTGCAGTGCAGCTGCAATTGTTGTGGACAACTGTCTGACCAACAGTTCCATCGAGAGTGGCTCATGGGGGCATATACAGGCACCTCAGTGGCATAGATGCAGTCCTCGAGTGCTGGACACATGTACCTATGAGATGCCCCACCTGCAACCACCCATCCTCACATAGGGGGATGTATCTCCATGAGCCCACTCACTCAGCCCTGATGGCAGGCTCCACTACCCCTGTAGTGGAATCACCACCACCTAACAGAAGGAAAAGCCTCCACCCCCGACCATCCTTCCTTCAGCTAGACTATCTCCAGCACTCAATGCTGCTTGACCACCCTTCTAGACCATAACCAGACTCCACCCCCCCCAACCATCCTACAGTGGCTTGTACACCTCCACAACACCACACTCACCTTAGCTGCCTACCTTCCCTATAGCTGAACCACCACCCTACACCAAGACAAGCGCCCATGCACTCGAACAATCCCTGCAACTAGACCAACCGCACATACCTCTAAACTGTCCTTGATTTTGCAACAAAATTTGCATTTGTCCATCATAAAGCTTGTTTTTATGGTAGAGAATAGTGGGGTGGGGGGGTTAAAATCATGAAATAATGTAAAACATTCAAGT
The DNA here is from genome assembly GCA_016271365.2 of Neoceratodus forsteri. Taxonomy (NCBI): domain Eukaryota; kingdom Metazoa; phylum Chordata; order Ceratodontiformes; family Ceratodontidae; genus Neoceratodus; species Neoceratodus forsteri. The sequence continues at coordinate 1,167,138,155 of CM057456.1, read as the reverse complement.
TACAGACTTATTCTTCTTCAGAAAATTCAGATGAACACAAATCCCCCTTTTTCTATCAGCTTTCTGAGTGAATAGTGTCAATTTATAACATGCACCCAAGATTTTGGGTCTTTGTCCCTGATTATTTTAAGTCTTGTCCCTGATTCATGAGGCAAGAGGTTGAGAGGTATGCAGCCCCAAGTCTAGCATCCCTCCAGAGGACCACTCTTTCTGCAGTGGCATCCCCCCTACCAAACAATATTCTGACTGTATCCAATCCCCCCACTGCAGGAACCCCCATAGAAAAGGACCCCCTGAATCTGCCTCTACCCTCCTCCCCAAGTTGGGAGGGGGCCAAGGAGCGTAAGATTCACATCATAGAACTGCTGTTATGGTGCTGTCCAGGGTCCCACAGTATAACTTCTAGCATACAAAAAAATGCGCTGCTCCTCTGGTCCACTCCCTCCCTCTCTCTTTCCCCAGCTCAGACTCATATACTCTGTTGGCAACCACGAACATGGCAGGTATTTTTATATGTAATTTATAAGTGCTGCAGAAACTGTCAGATGTCAAGATCCAGAAGTGGTCAACTGACATCCATGATTTAGGGTGACACATTCAGTCTCACGAGTGTTATAAATTATTAATAAAACTGTCATGTTCATGGATGCAAGCCAAGCAGACCTAGTGAGTTGGGGAGCTTTCCTTTCTGCCAGAAGTTTTACTGTGGAACCCTGGACAGCACTGTAGCAGCAGTTCTCTGCTGTGGATCTTCTGCTTCCTGGCCCTCTCCTGACCTGGGGGGGACAGTTGCAGGGGTAGCTTGTCTGGTGGGGGGTCCTGCTGTGGGATGGAGATGGGATACATTATGTAGTAGTGCCCCCAAGTTGTAGTGCCCTGTATAAAAAAAAAAAAAAAAAAAGCCCGACAGGGCATGATAGGGTGCTTGAGCTTGAGGACCCCCCCAAGGGCCCATTTAGTTAGCCCTGGTGAGAGACAATGTAGGGGCCCTATGGTGCAATGAGAAGTGTCATTGGGGAAAAAACATTCTGCCTAGCCTATACCAGTTTTCAGTATGCCTTAGCAGCAGCCTCCTCTGCCTAGTAACACCCCTGCACCGCACTCCCAGTACAGCTGAGCCAGCCCAACTGCTCTAGTCAACATCCCTGCAGCCAGAAGGAGCCCCACTCAAAATTCCCTCATCCCCTCGATTCCCATCAGTTCCCCTCCACAGCCCAAGCCAATCCCGGTACATGTAACTTTTAATATGTTATGATCTATACTGTACAGATCCCCTCACATGGCATCCAAGACAACTAGGCAAGGTACTAGCAGGCAAGGCCTCATTTTCTAAGCAAGACAGGTGTGGGTGGCGGGGTGAGAATGGAACAAGGACTCTGATAGGGAGAATCAGAAGGAGAGGACACACAAAAAAGGCAATGGAATGGGGTGCAGGAGGGACGGGTCAAGAGGAAAGAAAAGAAAATGTAACAACATGGTGGACAGAAGTGATGGTGTGCTGTAGCCCATGCCATGGTAGTCAGGCCAAGGCTGAGGCAACTGCTTCAAAATCTTCACTCCCATCCCAGTCCCCAGTCCAGTGAATGAAGTTCAAGTGAACTACACAGTCACTGCCCACCTGCCCACCCGCCAGCAGAGCCAACTCCAAGACAGGCCCACTCAGGCCCAATAATTCAATGGCAAGGAAAGCAGATCTTTGTCTCCCAACTTCCAGAGTGAGACTATCAATCCCCCCCAACTGCGCTCTCACCACATAGATCCCATCTCATCATCTCACAATTTGGATTCAGAAATTAATTTGGAATTGTTCAGCGTCGCCGGGTCTGCTCTTCTGCTTGTCTGCACTGCCATTACTTTTTACTACAGACACTCTGTCACTGATGAGTGGCAATTACCAGTCTTGTCTACATAGACAACAGATAGAGTACTTAGTGTGGTGTGCATTCTGCTTATGCTTACATTACACAAGTGATGAAAAAATATAAGACAAGGATCTCTTCCGTCTTCTCTGTCTCTCATTACTCATCTCTCCTCTCTGACTCTCTCACTTTTTTTAGTCTCTGTGACTGTCTACTACTCTACGCTAGTACGCTCAACAACTTGCTCCACACTCTCCCTGTCTCCAACACAAACCGCCTCTCACTCAGTGCCAAATGCTCCACCTGTACCTTTTATACTAATGGGTGGCACACTGGCCCACTGACAGTTCCTCTTTCTCAGCACAACATGATTATTATTTTCTGCAGTAGACTGTGCAACCATGTGACCCCCACCACCACCACCACTTGCTGGTCCTTGGTCCGCAGATGCACCTCTACTGACAGTCATTTGTAATTACAGAACCAAAATAAAAAAAAAGGATTTAAAGTGGCAGTGCAAGTGAATTAGAACATGAGCTTCAGTGGAAAAATGCGCCCCTCGGAGGCTTGCGCCCGGGGCGGGAGCACCACCCACCCCACCCTTCCTACGGTACTGGATTTTATCAAATTTGTAAAGTTTTCCTTTCAGGTGAATTTGTGCTTTGCCTTAAAGGAGAACTTCAAGAATGATGAAATGCAAACTTTGCCTGTGCATTTTGACTCTAAGGTAGAAATTTGCTAGTATTTATGGGATTAGAGGTCACATGGTGCTGCAATGAACTACATTGCCATTTGTGAGCTGAAATCAGTGCAGTGTAAGGAAGAAAGAGCTAGTGTTACTGTAATTGTGCTGTGTCTTTGTGTCTAAAAAGCTTTGAAAGCATTTAGAACCATGAGTTTTTCAACAAATCACTCCATTAAGTGTCTACTGTGCTTTGTGCTCTAGATCACCAATTGTTTCAGGTATTTGTCCACTGACCTATGCAGCCAGTATAGTGTTATGCTTATATAACTGTATTAAGTTGGTTGTGGCCATTCGCATTCTCTATTCCAGAGGAATTACCACCCTGTAGGGGTATGAAAGCAACAAACTCTTGGAGAGGGTTCTGCCCCAGAGGTGCCACGGGACGGTTCCTGTGGCTAAAGGTACCTTAGGAATCCCCCTAAGGAAAGAGCACTGCTGCTGGAGGAAGAGGGGGGATGGTGGGGCAAAGACAAAATGCTTCACAGTGAGGCTGAGAGGAATTGCTTATATAGCTCAGGAAGTGGGAGTGGCTGGCTGCTTGGTCACCGAACTACAGGAAAAGCCTTTCAATTCACTGACCTACGCAGCCAGTATAGTGTTATGCTTATGTAATTGTATGAGTTTGGTTGTGTCCGTTCACACTCTCTATTCCAGAGGAATTACCACTCTGTAGGGGTACGAAAGCAAGGAACTCTTGGACAGGGTTCCGCCCCTAGAGGTGCCACGGGATGGTTCCCATGACTAAAGATACCTTAGGAATCCCCAAAAGAAACATAGTATCATCTCCAAAGGAGGCAACATGATGCAGATGAGCAAGCAGTAACTGTGACGTAGCAGCAGTAACTGCAACATAGTAGTAGAGAATAGTGATGGCTTGTATGAGAGAAGGGGATCCCCTAAGGAGAGAGGAAACAGCAGGACATCCTCCACCTCCGTCCAACAATGGAACCTACCTAAGGAAACTAGCGGAAACAACTATGTTAACTAAGTGTTATGACCTGAGGCAATGAAGAAGAGAAAAAAACACTATGAGGATAAAATCTCTGGGGATCCAAAACCTAGATCACCTTCTCTCTAGGCTTCAGAAAATGTATTTAGTGACATCTCTGCAGCTCCAATTTGGAAAACCCAATTAAAGGGAGGTGGAAAATATTCCAATTTGGAGGAAGGCTCGCACTCAAATCCTCTAGTGTGAATTTTGTTGAAGGTTACGAGAAAACTCTGCAACAATACGAGCATCCAAGGTGCAGGAGGAGAGCAACAACTGCTGAGGCACTCACCTGGCCTACCCACCCTAAATCAAACCAGGTGAACCAGAAGCAGTTGTGGGGAGAATGCGGTGAAGATGCCTTGCTAGGGAAACCACTAAAGTCAATGGCCAACCGTTATAGTGGAACACTAGAGCCAAAGGAGATCGTCGTAACCACCCTTCACCGCTAGTCTTAAATTCTACACCAGGAGCTACTGTCATGTAGCAGGCAGCTAAAGCCAAGTCTGGGGTGAGGACATTCCCAGCTATGGGCCAGGTGAAAAGGATCCTGTCCCAAGTTGGACATGCTTGATGATGGGACTAAATGCAGAGCAAGACTGTCGGCTGCAGGAACCTGCACCAGATTAGAATGGCTGGCATTCCCCAGAATTGATTGAAAGCTGTAAAGCTGGTGAGCTGAATGAGCACGGCGTGCTGAGATCGTAATGAGCATTGAGTGCTGAGACCTTGCAAGGTCGGATACAGACTGAGAGCAGTAGAATCCCAGGCGGAGCCGAGGGGATGGCACTAGGCATAAAGCAGTGGTTTGCATAAGCAAGAAGCAACAGTTGAGTAAGCAAGTGGGGACCTGATAGGTCAGTAAGCAGTAGTAGTAGTAATAGGTGGACCTGCATAACAACTGTAAAGCAAGTAAACAACACTGAGTTAGGGGCAAGCCAGCCAGACATGAATAGCCAAATCAAGGTGACAAACTCTGAGGATTTTCAGCGGCGAAGACAGGATTTAGAACAAAATTAATTAACCACATAGGCCATGACCCCCCAAACACCTCACAGTCCCTGCCATAGAACAAACAAGGAAGCGATGAAAGGCCGAGAACCACATGCAGATATAAAGCTAGTTTTAATAGCCTCAGCAGGAGCTTCAGCTAACCTCAGAGTAAACAAGGTAGAATAGGAAAGGGTGTAAACAATGCAGCAGCAGGAAGCATGTGGGCCTGCACAGTAGTAGTTAAATGAGTACAGTGTTAAAACACAGGCAATGGGTACAATAGTAATTAAAGTAAACAGTCAGCAGCAGTGGCTGAAGTTGAGGTAACTGAAAGCAGTAGCATGAGCTCTGAGTAGGTTTGCAGTTGCAGTGCAGTAAATTGAGGTTGTAACTGAAAGCAAGCAGAATGAGCTCTGTAGTAGCAGTATGCTAGAGTTTTAAAACAAAAGCCCCCAAAACAGGAAACCAAAACACATCAAAACAGAAAACAGGGAAAGGCTCTACCTAAAAAACAAGAAACAAACACAGGGAAGCACACAGCCCGAGGAAAGATAAAACCAGAACAGAAAACAAACACTGAAGTCCAGCAGAGACACACAGAAACAGCATGCTTGGGGGTTAGGCCCAGACAGCTCAGAGGACAAATCAACATAGCCTCCAGCAGCAAAGACAAAATGCTTCACAGTGAGGCTGAGAGGAACTGCTTATATAGCTCAGGAAGTGGGAGTGGCTGGCTGCTTGGTCACCAAACTACAGGCAAAGCCTTTCAATTGTTATTTAGTTAGTTTAAAGTTGTAGTTTCATTTTATGCATTCTGTGTAGTGAGGCAGTGCTGTGGGGAGTGAGGCTTAACTCTAGCAACTTCATGAGAGAAAGGCAGGCTAGGCAGCCTGTTCTGAATTACCAGGCAGCACTGTTGTAGTCAGTGTTTTGTGTGACTTTTTTTCCTGATTTTTGAGGCTTGTTATTCTAGTTCTGTAGAACAGTTAGGTGTGTTTTACTGAATTATTTTCCTCACTGTAGTTTGAGTATCTTGATTTCATTTTTGTTTATTGATAGAAGTTAGCTTTTTCATGCGCATAGTAATGTCATGATAATCACCTGATTTGCCACATCTTGCATGAGCACCTGGTGGTTTCGCCTCTGAAAAAGGGACCTCTGGGGCCCAGCAGGCTTACCCAGTTAACAAAATTTAATAAATAAATAAATAAACTGGTAGTATTGCAGGTGCTGCTGGTGCTGCTGGTTCAGGAGAAGCTTGAACTTCAACAGAGGGTGCTGCCACTTTCACAAAATGTGCCCACTGCCTCACTGTGACAGGAGAGCTTCTATTATGCCTTCCACAAATTACGCTGGCATGGGCAGGACACCCCTCCACCAACCCTACTTGCTGATTCCCTCTGCTTTTCTCCCACTCAGCCCAGTGATTTGCCATGAGATCGTCCTCAGGTACCCAGTACACATGTGGGTCCTCTGTTGCCCTGGCAGACACATGTATTGTATAGATTGCAAGTGACCACACTGTGGTCAATAGAGTCACAGAAAAAGCCACACAAGTGGCAAAGACCCACAAGAGAGGACTTGGGGTATGTATGAACACAATAAGATTAAGTCTCAAGAGACAACAAAAGAAAATAGACACTGAAAAAATATAAAAAATAAAAAATAAAATTCCCATAGGATAAGACTGCATATATGTGTATATGTATATTTATATATATAATATATATATATATATATATATATATATACACACACATACACATACATATATATATATATATATATATATATATATATATATATACATATAAATCTATTATCAAAAAAAGGTCTCAGTGAGTACTACAAGACTAAGTCCCTAAGAAATAGCAAAATAACAACTAAAAACAGACATGAAAAAAACATAAAAATTAAATAGTGAAAATTCCCATAGGATAACATTGCAATTTTAACAAGCCATAATTCTGTTAATCTTTATACAATATATGTATATATATATATATATATATATATTGGGTTCGCCACAACATACCCCAGATAGACCATCTTAGGATAGGTGGTTCATTCCACTGGGGTGTCAAACAGACAATAAGCATGCTGATGAGTCCTTATAGGACTTAAACATGTTCATAGTTCTCTGTTGGCACCCTTGCAAACTGAGTGAGAGGTCTTCGAACCATGCATTTCTGCTTAAAGTTGAACCAGCATAATATTCTGTGGTGATTTGCATATGCAGCCCCTGATGCTTTGCATTGTGGGGGCATGTGTGATTTTGCATTTCTTTGAAACTTGACTTCCCGCCAAATGGCCTTTGGGGTAACCATTGCCTCAGTGCTTGTGCACAGAGGTTCTTTGTCATATATATATATATATATATATATATATATATATATATATATATATATATATATATATATTTATATCTTGTCTCAATGAGTACTGCAAGACCAATGCATAATACCCCAGACAAATTCATGGGGTATGCACAAGAACCACAAAATTACATTACAGCTTCACCATGGTGCCAAATCTACAATTTAAGTCCCATAATCATCCAGAATGCATCAATTGTGCATCTCCTCTTCAGCTACAACCGTTCCAAGTTTCAGTCACACTCAGAAAAGTTGTGAGTTATGCCTAAAAAAAAACAGAAGGAGTAGTTGGTGGAAGTGGGTGGTGGCATTTGTGTTGCTAATTATTCTCTGCCACATATGTGGCATACATATGCGTGAGTGTTGGGGGGGACAACAAAAGGATCAGTCCAAGAGGTTGCACAATCTCTGGCTCAGAAACAGTGGTCAAAGAGAAGGTTGCTTGGGTCTCCTTAACTGCTGGTGGTGGTGGTACTTAGCCTGATCTGGATAATAGGTCCCCAGATTGGACATGTGAACCAGTGCCTAAACAGCTGGTAGTACCTTTCTGTGTTTTGCAACACATTGTGCACAGGTACCTGGGGTAGTAGTCAACTCTGGCCAGGGAAAATCTTGTACTAAGCCAAGTTGCAGTGGTAGCAACACTCTGGGTATTTGCCAGGATGTCAAACCAGCAGCGAAGAGTGTAATGAGATCACAGACACAGGTCAAAAAATGTTAAAAGTGCCCCTGACTGAGATTGATGAGTGGATACAGCCTTTGCTGGTGGTACCGTGGGGTGGGGGGTGGTGGTGGCACAGGGTCTTCAGGCTGGGGAGTGGAGGGTGATAGGGGACTGCTGACATTGAGACTTTTGCATATCAGTAGCTTCGTTTTGGCCCAACTTGCCTTGGTGTGCTCTAAGAAGAGTTTCAGGCAAAGTTGCCAGGTGAAGTTACCAATGGAGAATTTCCTATTAAATAGAAAAACTTTGTGAAATTATCCACAGAGGTGAATTTGTCGATGTCACCTTTACTTTGCCAGTGAATTCAAACTTTGGAATATTGCTAGGTCTGAAATGCTGGGGAGCACAGCTCAAGGCCTTTTATTAGGTACCCTCTGTATAGGAAATAAATCAGCTACACGTAAAAAATATCTGTCTCTCATGATATTTTGAGTGCTGGACTCAACAAACATGTGGAAAAGCAAAGCCTGGCTGACTTGACCAGGTGCATACAAACTCATCTGTTAGAGCATTTCATCCAAAGAAGGTGTACATGAACATTATTAGAACATGGTGGAAAAACATTTGCCCATAGTTACAATCTGAGTTGCAGACAGGCATAGATCAGGATACAGAAAGGCAGGTTAGTCAATATGAAATTTGTCAGAATAACTGTAATATGCTGGCTACAGCACCTCATCATCACCCATGGAAGTGACAGACCATGTCAGAGAATACAATCTCGATCAGTTTTGCAGAAAGAGGCAAATAATCTCAATGCTAGCTGATGCATATTGAAGATGACAAGATGTTGTACCAACATCAAGAACAATGGAAAAAAAGAGGTTCTGTGAAACTTGTTTGCTTTGTGGGATTTATAGGGGGAGCAGTTTTGGATAATGTGCCAGAGTTCACCTTGGGGTTGCTTCAGACATTTTTCTAGTTAAATTCAATCAAATACAATAAAATGCATCATACTATCCAGCATCTTATGTTGCCACTTAGAGACTGTTACAACATTTTAAATGTGTTTTAGACAAGACCCAGAGATGTTTAACTCTGCACCACTTTATATCAAACTTCTTATTCAGTAATCCAAACCGCTCGTTTTCTACTGAGGAAAATCCAACAGAATTGTTTCCAGTTAAACATGGCCTTACATAGAAACATAGAAACATAGAATTTGACGGCAGATAAGGACCGCTGGCCCACCCTAGTCTGCCCATTTCCCTACCTACTGGATAAGCTGCAGATCCTAGTTAACCAGCAGCCTACTTTTCTACCCCACCCCCAGAATTGCCTTATGACTATCCCATGCATGCTTGAATTCCACCACTGATTTTGACTCACAACCTCCTCGGAAGGCCATTCCATGCATCCACAACCCTCTCTGTGAAATACTTCCTTAAATTACCTCTGAGCCCCCTCTATCTTCAAATGTGCCCTCTTGTTCTTGCACACCTCTTTTTTTGAAAGATGCTACCCTCTTGGACTTTGTTGATTCCCTTGAGGTACTTGAAAGTTTCTATCATGTCCCCCCTCTCCCTCCTTTCCTCGAGGCTATACATATTAAGCTCCTTAAGTCTCTCTTCATATGTCCTCCAGTGCAGACCCTGCACCATTTTAGTTGCCCTCCTCTGGACAGCTTCCATCCTGTCTATGTCTTTGCGGAGATTGGGTCTCCAGAACTGCACACAGTACTCCAGATGGGGTCTCACCAGCTGTCTGTACAGAGGGATAATGACTTCCTGTTTTCTACTGGTGATGCCTCTCCTATGCATCCCAGTATCCCCCCAGCCCTCCTTGCTGCCTTCTCACATTGCTTGCCCACCTTTAGGTCATCTGATATGACTACCCCAGGTCCCTTTCCATTTTGTTGTTGTTAGTATCTCACCCCCATTGTGTACTCTTCCCTGGGTTTTTGTTTCCCAGGTGCATTACCTTCACTTCTTAGCATTGAATCTAAGCTGCCATACATTTGACCATTCCTCTAACCTTGCCAAGTCCTTCTCATCCTTTCCACCCCACCCTGTGCATCAACTCTGTTGCAGATCTTAGTGTCATCTGCAAAGAGACATACTTTTCCTTCCAGTCCTTCTGCAATGTCGACTATAAAGACATTGAAGAGGACTGGTCCTATCTTCTGAACCCCTCATGTACCCGCTTAGTAACCCTCCTTTCTTCTGAGTGGACTCCATTTACTATTACTCTCTGTGTCCTATTCTCCAGCCAATTCTTTACCCAGGCTATCATCTTGGGACCCACTCCCAGGCTGGCTAACTTATATATTAATCTTTTGTGTGGGACTGTGTCAAATGCCTTGCTAAAGTCTAGGTAGGCCATGTCCACCCCCTCTGATCTACTACTTTGGTCACCCAGTCAAAGAAATCTATCAGATTCGTCTGGCATGACCTTCCCGCTGTGAATCCATGCTGCCTAGGTCTTGTGCCCTCTGGCCTCTAGATACTGACAATTCTTTCCTTTAGAAGTGATTCCATCATTTTCCCTATCACTGAGGTTAAACTAACAGGTCTATAGTTTCCTGCTTCTGCCTTGCTCCCACTTTTGTGAAGGGAATCACATCTGCCCTCCTCCAGTCCTCGTTTCCACCCCATCCTCCCATGATTTGTTAAAGAGGGTAGTCAGTGGTGTCACTAGTTCTACCCTTAGTTCTTTTCAGAATATGAAAGCAGGAAGGTAGGTACAGCAGACAAAACATTCTCAAGTGAAGTTTAGGGCCATTCCCCTGGGAGTTTGTTCCACAACAACCAGTGCCAGGTCAGAATTATTGGGATGGGTACATTACATAGACATAAATGGATCCTTGGTACTAAAAGAGATTGTTGGTTCTATATACCTGGCTGACTTGCAAGGACAAAATGTCAGAGGATACATCTGAATCGATGATTTGAGAGTTTCAAATGAATCTGACTCTATTACAGATTAGAAAATGGGTTTAAGAGTTCCACTCTTCTCATTGGCTGAGCCCTTTGCAAAGTTGGGCATTCATGAGACAGCAGTGCTCATGTAAAGCATGTCCTAGTGCCAACTGCCCTATTACAAGTGAGTATCATTTGGCTAGGCTGACGATTTTCAAAACTGGACAGCAGCCATTATTTTTCTGACCCACAGAGTGACTTCAAAAAAAAAGAAGAAAATGTCTGATAACCCGGCAGTAAATTTCACCACTTATCACCAACCAAAAGGGCAGTGATATGTCCAAAACAAAATGGGAGAAACAAGGAAAGACTGCACCACCCACCAATAGCTATTGCTACACATACATTTATTGAAAATAGTACTGAACAGGTACTCACATCAGAAGTGCCTAAGGGGATACCAGAAAGCTCAGCAAAAGATCTAACCAGTTTGTGAATGTGTGCATTGCCAGGGAGGCTGGCCTGTTTCACAATGGTGCTTAAAGAGCAACTGACGCCATTAGAACAACTTTAACAAAACATAATATTTAGACCCAGTTCAGATTGTATTTTACGTTAGTTGCATATTTCTCCTCCCCATTATTTATTACTGAGGCCATTTGTATGAAAACAGGATCTTTGCTCCTCAAGAGTTCATCTATTCCTGTTGCTTTCTCCCTATCTGAGGTCATAATGCTTTACTTGTAACATCACAATTAGTCCCATGGCAGCAGACTGTGATGTCACAACAGAGGACTATGACATTAAGTAGGGAGTAAGCTAAAGAGGCAGACGAACTCTAAGGGATATAGAGTATGTTTCCATGCAAATTTCTCAGTAATGAGTAATGGAGAGGAGAAACCTATTGAATACATATGGAATGCAAGGTAAATTGTACCAAATATTGTGTTTTTCAAAATTTCTTTGAAGCATCAGCAGCTTTTAAGAAGTTCTGGTGCTAATAAAGCAAATCATGATAATGGGGATTGCCACTAAAAGGCAAGCCAGGTAGTCAGTGGTCCCCACCAGGAAGATGTGCATAGGAGGGGGTTGGGAGGAGGGGAGAGGAATAGAGGGGAAGGGGCCTAGTGACATCACCAGGCAGTAAAGGGTAAAATGACAAGGGCAAGCCAGAGCCCCAGGGATTGGCTGGGGGGGCGGAGCCCAAAGGGGGTCCTGACCAGGGGCCTATTAGGGGTATATTAGGCCAGGTCTCCAGAAGGACGACCACTTTTGCTGGGAATTTTTCTTCTGAGAACTCAGCACATCATTGGCAAGTTAGCAGGTAAGGCACATAAGGCTTTTAAGCCTAGTAGGCCATGTGGTGCATTTATGGCTAGCACTGTGGTTTGATTGCTTATCTCATTGTGTAGATTATTTGTAGGTAAAAACAAAGTAAAGGGAGGAGTTTTGACTGTTTAGATACATGATGAATAATATTACAAATGTACATGGGAGGAATAACAGCTGGTTTTGTGGCACTAACTCACTTTTTCAGAGATGGGAGCAAGCGAGGCTAGGCCTAGCAGGTCAGGTGAGTCATCCGCTGTGCTGGTTTGGTGTGGCAAAAGAAGGTTTTAAAGGAACTAAGAGCATGAGCAAGGGGTAGGTTCTACCACGAGAAAGCAGGGCTCGAAATAGGTTGTTTAAAAAAAAAAAAAAACGCAGGTGCAGGTTTTGGGAATCCTCATTTGCATGATGTTTTGATAGGAGAGGAGGTTGCAAAAAAAAAAAAAAGAAATAAATAATAAAAGGGAATCTAGCAAGAACCAGGTTGGCTCAACTGTTGAAGGGTTTAGTCATGAGAGCATTGTTGGAAGGCGTTGGAAGAACGCTTGAGCAGGACAGGCAGGCGATTTGATTGAGTACTGATGGCAGTGTGTTAACTCATTGCAGCGTGGTACATCATGAGAATATGTATCACACCTCCAGCTTTTGTTGGAAAGGGGCATTCTTTGTTTGTTGTTTTCTGTTTTGCCCAAAGCAGATGGGAGGGCGAATGCGGGAGGTCAGTGGTTTCCTCAATTGAGGTGAATGCCGTACAATAGAAGGAGGTGAGGGCAAAAAGCAGAAAGATTAAAAACGGGGGCAGCGAACAGGAGGTTTGTAGAACCCACCCCATTTTCTGGGTACAAGCATGGAGCTGTCGTTTTCTTTTCGAGGATTGGGCGGAGGAGTGGGCAACATGCAGGCGGCAAGGAGGCCAAGTTTTATTCTGGCATGAGCCCCACATCTGAAAAGGGAAATGGGCACACCTGGCAAAGGAGGCAGTTGTTGTTTGGTGATGCAGGGAGATGCAGGGGGAAGGGGTATCAGGTGGGTGGCAGGAAGATAATGAGCATTCCTGCCAGGGGGAGTGCAGGTTTGGTGCAGGAGGGGAGAGAGGAGGCCAGTAGGCCACATGGCCAGACATAGCCTAAAGGTGCGGTGTTTCTTGTCCTCTGGGTCCAGCATTGCAATGAGGGGAAAGTTTATTTTCTTTTACTTGGCCAACTGAATGGTTGGAGGCTTCGGGCCTGCACAGGGGGAGCAGTGGAGCAAACTGTTTGGTTAAGTGATGCAGGGGGGTGCAGAACCCATGTTTTGGGTGATCAGGGGACACTGCGATAAAAAAAAAAGCATAACGGGAGGTGGGGGGCCCATAAAAATGAAACATAAAGGAAGGATGGAAGGGGTCCAAGGGCTTCCATCCACCTCCGGGGTTTGTGAGCTCCCCTCTGAGCTCTGGTTTGGCAGGCTGGGAACATTGGAGCGTGGACTGTAGCTTGAGAGATCTGGGCAGGCCCAGACATAGAGGCTGTGCATGGGTGTAATGAAGGCCCCAGAGCAGGGAGAGGCTGCAGCTGCGAAAGTGGCTGGACAATGAGCTGAGGCCACAGGCATTCAGGCATGGGGGAAGCATGGAACCACAGCTAGGGTGGAGCTGGCAGTGTGGTCTAGAGGAGGGAGTGTATTCCTCCAGTGGCAGGGAGCCTCAAAGGACTCGGGTGCAACCTGGACAGGAGACATTGTTATGGTCCAGCAGGCGGTTTTCCTTGTGTTTCTCTTTCTCTCTGGGCCAGCTCCATAGGGGGAGAGGAGATTATGGAGTGCAACAAGATGGTGGGCTAGACCAGACGGCCAGTGCAGTCCCCATGGGGACCATGGCATGGGACCTCACAAAAAAAAGGGGGGGCAGTCTTGTCAAAGTGAGTATACATGGCTGAACAATTGTTCCCCGCCACACACACAGTAACATAGGAAGCAACACGGCACCTAAGCGAACCCAACTGTCCAGCGATAAATTGATGCAAGAGGTGTCTAAACTGATGGGGTAGATGTCAGAGCTGGTGGCGTGGCAAAGGAAAGGGAGGCGGAAGGAGCCCTGATGAAATGGAAGGAGTGAGAGGAGCACCTGGGCAGGGAACAGGGGGCAAACCCCAGACAGGGCCACCACAACTTCGCAGCAATCCTGGCACCTCTGCCTGTATCAGAGCCAGATGATGGGAGCCCGGATGGTGGTAAGAATGGCAGGGATCTCTTGGAAGAAAACAGGCTGAAAGAGTACTTGGAAGGGCTTCTGGGGACATGGGTGACGCAGGGATGAAAAAATGGAACGGACTGTGCAGGCCTTAAAAAGCAACGGGTCAGGGGCAGAAAAGGGAGGGGGGCCAAAAGGAGGCAAAAAAAATTGTACGACGGGCCACCTGGCTGCTCAGTCGGGGACCATGTCCTGGTGTCAATCAAAGAAAAGATCTAGAAGTGGGAGTATGTGGACATCTTCAGGCTCGTGGACAAGGACACGGCCAGGAAGTATGAGCAGAAGGAGTTGGTGGGGAAGTCAGAAATGGTAGTGGCCCTGGCAGTGGTTGGCCACAAGATGGAGGAGACAAAATACAAAGGGAAGACCATCGAAAACTGGCAAGGGGGTTTCATCATATACAGCGCATTGGTGCTGGAGAAGCAGCCAGAGCTCACCATTCCCCTGCTGACATACATGTCCATTATCAGGGACTCGTACAAGGCAAAAGTCGGGTATGGGTGGCTCAAATATGATGAGGCATTCCAGAAGAGAATGGCAGCAAAAGGGATTTAAGGTGGGACTGTACCCACTCAGAATTATGGGTAAGGACGCTATCTGGGGAAGGGAGTGGAAATGGAGATCAAGTAAGGAAGGCCATGGCCACCACACTGGTCAGGGCATGTTGGGGTTACAACAAGGCCACATGCACATGGGGCAATTGTAAGTTTTGACACGTCTGCTCCAAGTGCAGGGGGCTGCACCCGGTCTCCAACTGCCGTCAGGGGGTGGACAGAGGGGGACAGCATGGGGGACAATACCATGATCAGTCCTTTCAGGGTGCCCTGGGGGGCAGGGCAGGGGCTGGGGGGCAGGCAGCGAGGGCAACACTATGCTCCCAGGGGATAGCGCTAGAAAGGGACACAAGGAGGGGTGATGGGGTTGCGCACTGGCGCGCACTCCCATCTCCCTGGCAGTAGTAAAGGAGTGGACCGCAGACTACCTGAATAGGGCAGCAGTGGAACTGCTCAGGGCAGGTTTCAAGGGGGGTTCGCTTTGGGTTTTAGAGGAGGGAGAACTCAGATGTGGGCCAAAAATCTAGGGTCAGTAAAGGGAAAAGAGGAAATAGTGGGGGCCAAGATTGAGACAGAAACAAGGGCGGGTAGAGTGGAGGGCCCACTAAGGGCTTCACCCTGTGAGCATTTCTGGGTGTCCCCACTGGGGATTGTACCTAAGAAAGCAGCAGGGAAATTCTGCTTGATACATCATTTAACCTATCCTGAGGGCTCCTCGGTAAATGAGGGCATATCCGAACACCTTAGGGTAGTGTTGTATGCCTTGCTGGAGCAGGCAGTAGGGTTGATAAGGGTGATTGAGGGGGCATGGCTGATCAAGACGGACATAGATGCAGCATTTCAGCTTTTACCAGTCTGGCCCAAGGATTGGGACCTTTTGCGTTTTCAGTTTTAAGGGGTCACATATTTTGACAAGGCCGTGCCCATTGGGTGCTCGATAGCATGTTCCACTTTTGAAACATTCAGCACCTGGGTACAATGGGTGTTTGGGGCCCGATACAGGCACAGGAGGGTGGTACACTACCTGGACAATGTCCTCCTCATTGGGGAATCCAGGGCCGAGGCACAGGGGATGTTAAGGGATTTTGAGGGAAAGTGCCAACAGGTGGAGATACTGTTGGTGCAGTGCAAGGCAGAGGGCCCCTCCTATAAGTTGGAATTTTTGGGTGCAGAAGTGGACACAAAAGAGGACTGTTTTAGGCTGCCTGGTGGTGCACCTTAGGGGCCTGCTCACCCAGGTTATTGGGAGGCTGAGGGGGCCGCTGGTGCTGGTACAGATGCAACAACTGCTGGGGCACCTTAATTTTGTCTGCAAGGCCATCAGCCCAGGCAGGGCTTTCACAAGAAGGTTGGAGAGAGTAATGGGGAAGGCCCAGCTACCACACTAATGGGTGGATGTGTTGAGAGGTGTACGGGAGGATTTTCAGGTATGGGAGGAGTTTCTTGACAGCTACAATGGGGTGACATTCTGGCAAGAGGAATGGGAAAGGAGCATGGACCTGGAGCTGTTCACAGACACGTCGGGGGCCTGGAAATGGGGGAGTATTTTCAAGGGGATTGGATGTCAGAGCCTTGACCAACATCATGGGGTGAAATGGGATGGTTGAAAGATATCACATTCTTGAGAGATTTTCCCGATATGGGTGGCTGTGGAGGTATGGGGGCATAGGATACAGAGTAAGCGCATTTTGTTTTGGTGCGATAATAAAGGGGTAGTAGAAGTCATTAATAGGCAGGGGAAGACAGAGACAGTTGGGTGGCTGCTCAGGCAACTGGTCCTGTTGGGACTACAATTGAACATATCTTTCAAAGCACAGCACTTTGAGGGGTTGAAGAGCAGGCAGCTGACAGTCTTTCCGTTTGCAGCTAAACAGGCTTTGGGAGCTGATGCCTCAGGCAGCGCCACACAGGACCAGGATTCCGACTGGATGTGGGAAGCTGAAGAGTCACAGCCAGAGTGCTGTGCTGGGGGCCTGGATAGCCAACACATTGAGGGCATATAGGGCAGGATGGGTAAGGTTTCAAGAATTCAGAAGGAAGCATGGGTGGGACAGGGCTTAACAGCCCTGGGTGAACAGGTAAGGAGGTTCATGGTAGAAATGTGGGAGGAAGGAATGGCCCACGCCACGATGGTGGTGCAAATGGCTGGAATCAGCCGGGTGTGCCAAGACAAAGGATGGCTGGATGTAGGGGCCAGCAGGACAGTAAAACGCATGGTGGCAGGTTGGCGGTGGGGTCAACCAGCCTGGGTGGATGGGAGATAACCCATTAGGGGAGAGTTGCTGGTAAGGATCTTAAGGGCCACTCAGAAAGTATGCACATCAGCACAAGAAGGGATGCTATTCTGGGCTGTGTTTGCAGTTGTGGCAGCAGGTGCATTCTGAGTGGCGGTGGTGGTGGCCCCAAAAAAGGCTGCCACCGGGCAGGTGTTACAACATGAGGAGGTCTGGTGGGGGCAAGACAAGGTGATCATCACCTTGGCCAGGTCCAAAATGGATCAAGGGGGGAAGGGGAGCCAAGTGTCATTGGTAAGGAGATCATAGTCGGCCAACTCGCTGTGTGTGCACTAGAGGAATATAGGAGTGTTCGGGGAGGGCTGGGGGTGTGCTGTTCTGACATGGGACAATTCCGGTCTGGGGTTTCAGGTAGGGGCAGTCCTCAAGAAGGTACTGGCATTCCTGGGAGAGGACCCAAACAAGTTTGCCCCACATTCATTTCAGATTGTGGCAGCCACAGAGGTAGCGGAAAGGGGCTGCAGTGGTGGATGTACAAAGGTGGGGTGCTGGAGGTCCAGCTGCTACAAGAGGTACATGAGGAAATAACAGCAGCAACTCACACTGTTTATTTTGTTTCCATGGCAGGTCCCAAGAGAAAATCTGGATAGTGGTGCATTCTTTCATATATTGGGCTGAAAGGCTTGCGGTCGCCACATCCAGAGGGGGAGCTGGGAAACAACACAGAGCACACCAGGGTGCTATGGAAAGGCATTAGGAGGATGAAGTGGGTGAAGTTCATGCCCTTGATGGAGGCGTTAAAATTGCAGTGGAGCACCCTGGATTGCATCATTATACACCTGGGGGGCAACGATCTAGGAAGCCTGCCATGGGGGGCATTAGGACAGAGCATTATGGGGGATTTGGAAAAATTAAGAGGGTGGAGGCCAAGGGTGATAATCGACTGGTCTGAAATCACTTCCCGGAGAGTATGGAGGGGAGTGAGGGATGTACGGCTGATCGAGAAAGTCAGAAAGCATCTAAACAGGAGGGTGGCCAAGGGGATAATAGAGATGGGGGTAGTGCACCTGCAACACAGAGACATCTCCTTTGACCAGCCTGCAGTGTACAGGTCAGATGGGGTCCACCTGTCGGAGTTTGGGATGTGTCTGTTCCTATGGCCTATTGGAGGGCTAGTGGCCCAAATAGCCAAAAAAGGGCTTAGATACTAGCCCACAAAGGGAGGAGCCCCTCCATCTGTCGCAAGCTGGAGGAGGGGCAATGGAAGAAAGGAAAGGGGGGAGCGGGGGGGAAGGGGGAAGGGAGGTAGGATACACGGGCTGGGGACAAAGAACCCAGACATGGTGGTAAAACGGGGAGGTGGATAGATCCAGGCGCCGGATTCAGAAGTGTCCGGATCTTGAGGGCAAAAGTCTGGGTAAGGGGGACCGGCCTGGTTCTGGTGTGGAAGAGGGGGCCAGATTCACAGTGTCCGGTCCTGAGAGCAAGATGGAAGAAACGACCAGAAGAAGGACAGAGGCTGGAGCCAGAGAAAGTGGGAAATAAAACTGGATGTCAAATTGAATTGTGAATTCAAAGTATATGATTTGTAAATATAGTCTTTTGTGCCATGAATACATTTGCCAACGAGCAACCAACAAGTAAAAAATGGTGTGGCATCCATCATCCCTTGGGGACATTCAGGGGGCAACAAGTGCTTAATTTAAAAACAAGTTCTGAAGTTCCAGTGCTAGCTGCTATAAAACATGTCAACAAGCTTGAAGATGTACCACTGTACTTTCACAAAAACATATACTGCAGTGCACATCTTTTCAGAAATTCAGCTTATAATGTTGCAGAAAAAAAACAACTTTGATGGAAATGCTCTGTCCATTCATAGACAAGGACACTGCCTTATTCACGCTGCAAACATCTCTGAGCGAAAGTGCCAATATGAAAGCTACCTGGAAAAGAAGTATAGCATTTTGCTTTGTTACAATGTATGACAATGTGCTTTTAGTTGATACAGTGCCTTGCTAGCCTGCTAAGGTTAGATGGTACCAGTAGTACAGTAATAGGAATTCATAGATGTAAGTACCCATACTCATTTTAATGTACATGGATTGATATTATACTTTCTTTGTCTCATTTAAGTGTATCATTGACATAACAAGTCAAGACTACATATTTTTTACATATCTTAAATCCCCCCACTCTAAACCAAGGACATTAAAAGTAAAAACAAGGAACTAATTTGAGCATGCAGTATAAACTCCTTAGATGTGTTTATGGCATGCCTGTCTTTCTTATTATAGTAGCTGGGTCCTTTTGTTGATTGTAAGCTGGGAAAAAAACATTTATTGCTTTCCTCAGCTCTTGTTTTATGTTACACATTTTGGGATCTGCTGTAACACAGAAAACAACAACCATATTGCAATACCTACAGTATTATGCATTACAGTTTACAGTGGCACAGCAAAAAAGAGATGTGGATACTTTAATTGACTAGGAAATGGCTGGTACCTTGCAACTCATTGTAGTTATGCCCATAAGGTCACAGACCTCCCCTGCCTCTATCACAGCCCTGTAGCAGGCTCTCCCATAGTCCATTGATGTGGGATACTATGTTGTGAATAATCCATTCAGATCAGAGCAGTGCTATACATTATGTAAAATACTTTCAAAAGTAGTACTTTGCTCCACAGATCATGATAAATGTCATACTATAATCTACTTATCAGTTCTTATTCCACTTTAGATACCATTCTCACAGAAATAGCTCAGTTGTATGCATCAGTGCTGTGACATCACTTCATGCCAACAGTCATTTTCTTAATAGCCAATAAAGAAATTTGTATGGGACAAAAAAAAAAAAAGAAAGAAAACAACAATCAGACTTTAATTACATCATTATGAAAATATACTTCATGCACAACTGAAGAAGAATGCAAAATAGTTTCCAAAAATAAAGAAATAAACCTCAAAAATTAGAGCTCATATTTAATGTTCAAACTACTATTAAGTAATAGAATCAGCACCTTTAATTGGGACTCTTCTAATGTCCATTAGTGCACTTGCTTTGCCCTGGTATGATTAACTTTTATGCTGGTCCTTAAATGGTAATGTCATCATTGTTGTTTTATAATCATTGAATAGGCAAGTACACGAAAGGATCTATTCTGTACAGTCCTTCTCTGTGATCCAAAAGACAGAAAAGTTAAAATGTGAACAACACAGAAACGGTCAGAGAAAGCATTGTCCATGCACATCATTAAATTGAAAACTATCCATTAACAAACCCAGCTTTGAGAATAGCAATTTTATTGAAAAAGTGCTAACAATAATATTTGTCAACCGAAGGCATTCAAAAATTCATATTTGCCAGCAAAGCCCATGAATCCATAATAATAGTCAATCATAAAACATCTGCATTCTGAGTAAACAGGCAAAGCCTTCCCCACCTGCCATAGATCTGCCTCTTTATCTTCTAGCATACAATATATCTACAGATGAAAAGCCATTATGGTGTAAATGTACAGACTAAAGAATTTGCTCTGTTGTCAGATATACCAAACTATTTATGAGACCAAAACCACACTGTGGTTAAGGAGAGTCCCACAGTTGGCAGATAACTGTAAATATGTCAACTGCTATGAAACAACATGTGCAGGACGATGAATGCACGTGTACATCTTTTGCACATGTGCAGGATGGTGGTGAGGGGGTCACAAATTCTAACACCTACTTTAATTTTAAATTTTGTTTCTTTAACTATCTGCTAAGCATCATCAGTTTCTACAGTGCATTTATTGTTGCTAGTGTTCTTGAGCAAAGCAGGCTACTAAATGCTTGGGGTTAATTTAGGCATACGTTGGAATCCAACACATTGGCACTACCTTATGATAGGTAAGGTTACTTTCAATGGACTGCAGGATACAAAGTTCTGTGAACAGGCAGAAAGTACTGTGGCTACAAATGGTAACATTAAAGAGTCCTTGACTTCTCTATACCTCTTCACAGGATTCAGAAGTCCAAGGATAAGCTCATCATTCTATAGGAAACTCTGACGCCATATTCTTCATAAAGGGTTCCTACAGTTTTTAATGAAGTCAATTTTTAGTACTGGTCATTAGTTTACTTTATAAGTTGCATTACCATATGATTTTAGGAAAACATTGCTACCAGGTGACATTATCTGTGAGTATTTTGAGGATCTGAATACTTGTTGCAAGGCTGGACACAAGGGGTGGTGAAAACCTTATTTTTAATATTTAGCTGGAAATTCATATTCAATTGCCCAAATATTCAGGTATTCGTATTCATATTTTGTAATTCGTGCACCTGTAGGCAAGAAAAACCTCCCCACCCTCCTCTCCAGTGCAGACCCGTGTCCCCACCCTCCTCTCAGTGCAGACCCCATGTCCCCACCCTCCTCTCCAGTGCAGACCCCATGTCCTCATGCTCTTCTCCAGTGCAGACCCCATGTTCCCCACCCTCTGCCACAATCCCAATCCCCCTCCCTCCTCCTCCTCCCAGCAGCCACAATTCCATGTTTCAAATTAAAAAAAAACTAAAAACTTCCACAATTAGTGACCAGCACAACCTGCATGCCTCCATGTCCAGTCACTGTCTTTAGCAGAAAATCAATATTTCCCCCATTCCCCCAACCCTGGCAGCACTCAACTCCCACTCTCCTCCCTCCAGCATCCAATTTTCTTTTAAAACAAGGCCCACAGGCATGACAATAAAAGCAACTGACAGCCTACCCTGCTCCAGGGCCGGTGGCCCTCTAGTGAATAAAAGCACTGCTGCAACTCCTCATATAGTAAAACAGCTGATCGTCAGCTGGATTACCTCACTAAACAAACACAGGACTGCTTTTGTTCACTAGGGTGGTTGGCCATGGAGAAGGGTGGGCTGTCTCAGTCACCTTCCTTGTTATGCCTGGGGACATTCTTGGGGTGAGGAGGATGGGAGCTGGATGCTGCCAGCTTGGGGGCTGGGGGAAAGTATTGATTTTGTGCTAAAAATGGAGGCTGGCTGTAGAGTCAGCTGGGGGGTGGGGTTGCCAGTTGTTCATTGTGGGAAGTTTTTTTTACTTGAAATTGTGGTTGCTGGGGGAGAAGAGAGTTGGATTGGGATTGTAGAAGAGGGTGGGGAATGGTATTTATATTTAAAGGATTTTGCTGAGGAGGAGGGTTGGGAATGTTCTTTTCTTTTACAAATAGCATTTACTGAATATGAATGGGCATGAATAGTGCACTATTCATTATTCATATACAAACATATGTACATATGAACGTGCCAGCAGAAACAGACCACCCAGTCTATCTAAGTCCGCTTGAGTGTGCAGCTAGCACCCCAGTATGCAGTTGCGCCCCCCCCGTCATCCCATCTGAATAACAAATAGTGCATTATTTGTGGTATTTGGGAAATACTATTCATTACTCACACAACCCTACTGTGCACAACTGAGATTCAAAGTACTTTTCAGTGTTCTGTGGAAACTAGTTGGGTGACTGAAAGGTACACAATTGTAATTTCAAACCCACCTCAAAGCAACAAGTACTGAAAATCATAGACTATTCACCCTTTTAGTCATAGAAACATAGAAACATAGAAGTTGACGGCAGATAAGGACCGCAAGGCCCATCCAGTCTGCCCATTTCTTTTCTACATTATAAATGTGCCATTGGCCTTTGCTCTGTCAGTGGCCTATCTATTCATAGTCATTTGTATTGCTCCCTTATGCTATCCCATGCCTGTTTGAGCCCTGCACTGTATTCATAGCCACCACTTCTTGTGGTAAGCCATTCCATGCATCCACCACCCTTTCTGTGAAAAGAATTTCCTCACATTCCCCTTAATCGGCCTCCCTCTAATCTTATGCTGTGTCCTCTTGTCCTGCTATTTTCTTATATTTAAACATGTTAGACTCTTTCACCTTGTTTATGCCCTTAAGGTGTTTGAATGCCTCGATCATATCACCTCTCTCCTCCTTTGCTCAAGGGTATTCATATTGAGCTCCATTAATCTGTCCTCATATGTCTTCTGATGCAGTCCCTGCACCATTTGGTTGCCCTTCTCTGGACTGCCTCAATTTGGTTAATGTCCTTGTGAAGGTGTGGCCTCCAATACTGCACTTAGTACTCCAGATGGGCCTAACTAGTGTCTTGCATGAGGATTATTACCTCTCTTACGACTTGTGATACCCTACTAATACACCCTAACACCCCTAGCCTTACCTACTGCTTTAGAGGTCTGCTTGGATGATTTTAGGTCGTCAGTGATGATGATGCCCAAGTCTCTTTCTTCCTTTGTGACTGCTAGCAACTCCTCCCAGCCTATAGGTGGCTTCAGGGTTTCTCTTCCCTATATGCATGATTTGCACTTCTTGCATTAAATCCCAGTTGCCACTCTTCTGACCATTCTGCTAGTTTATCCAGATCTCTTTCATTCTGCCCACCCCATCTGGATCATCTACTCTGTTGCAGATCTTGGTGTCATCTGCAAACAGACAAGCCTTACCCTCTAGTCCATCTGAAGGTCACTAACGAAGATGCTGAAGAGGACTGGCCCCAGGACTGATCCCTGAGGTACCCCACTTGTGACTTGCATCTCTTCTGACTGTATCCATTTACCACCACTCTCTATTTTCTGCCCGTCAACCAGTTTGCCACCCAGTTGACCAACTTCAGACCCACCCGAGCCTACCCAGCTTATTTATCAATCTTCTATGTGGAACAGTGTCAAAAGCTTTGCTGAAGTCAAGGTAGGCGACATCAACTGCTCCCCTTGGTCCACCACTCTGGTTCCCAGTCAAAGAAATCTATGAGATTAGTTTGACAGGACCTTCCTTTGTAAACCCATGCTGTCTTGGATCCTGTGCCCCTATGGATTCCAGGTGTTGCACTATCCTTTCCTTAAGGAGTGCCTCCATAATCTTGCCCACTACGAGGTAAGACTGACGATCTGTAGTTCCCCGCCTCCTCCCTGCTACCACTTTTGTGGGCGGGATCCATGACCCTTCTCCAGTCTTCTGGGACCTCTCCTGTGCTCAGAGACTCACTAAACAATTCTGCTAATGGCTCTGCTAGTTCCTCCTTTAGCTCCTTAAGTACCCTGGGATGTATGCCATCAGGTCCCATTGCCTTATCCACCTGAGCTTAGCAAGCTCTTGTAGGACCCTTTCTTGTGAGAGGGAGTAGTGCTCACCTCCTCCCCTGTGTACATGATGCTGAGCTGTGGGCCTGCCCTACCTTCTCTTCAGTAAATACTGAGCAAAAGTATCTATTTAGGATAGATGCCTTTACAGGGTCCTCCTCCTCACATGCTCCCTTTTCTCCATTAAGCTTAGCAATACCCCTCTGGACTTTCTCCTTTCACTAATGTATCTATAGAAAGTCTTGTCACCTTCTTTTACTGTTAAGTGCTAGTGTTTCCTCAGTTTGGGACTTTGTCTGCCTTTACTGCCTTACCTGCTTCCCTTAGGGCAGTTTGGTATGCCTCCCTATCTTCATCCCGCTGTGTTCCCTTATATTTCCTGAAGGCCAGCCTTTTGGCTCTGACCTTTTCTGCTACTGTATTTGAGAACCAAAGTGGTTTCCTTCTTCTTTGCACTTCCTTTTCTGTCTAACACAATGGGATGTTGCTTCATGTATTGCATCCTTAATGCTTGCCCACTTTGCCTGTACCCTCTCACCTGTGTTTCTTTTTGCCAGGCTAGCTTAACTCTGTTGGCCATCTTATCAAAGTCAGCTCTCTGAAGTCCCATATTTTTGCCTTTGGAATGAGATGATTTAGATGTAGTAGCCAAATTGAACCATACTCATGTGATGGTCACTGGCCCCAGGTGACCCTTCTACCTGGAGATCTGTGATCCCTTCTTTGTTAGTCAGTACTAGATCTAGGATAGCCCTGTCTCTTGTGGGTTGCTGTACCAGTTGTTTGAGGCCCTCCCCCTGCAGGGAATCCACTATGAGTCTAGTTCTGGCAGATGTTCCTGCTGGTATTGACCAATCTGTATCTGGCATGTTGAAGTCTCCCATTATCAGAACCTCCCCTTTAGCTGTCATGTTCTGTATATCTTCTAACAGTAATGTGTCTATGCCCTCCCTCTGGTCTGGGGGCCTGTAAACAACCCCAGTTCTTATGACATCCCATTCCTGTTTCAGGGTGACCCCAGTTCTTCTGGCTCCTTATGTGTATTCAGAATTTCTGTAGCTTTGATATTTTCAGTAACATACAGGGCCACTCCTCCCCTTTTTCACCTCGGTCTCTTCTGAACAATACATAGCCAGGTACTGAAGTCTCCCAAGTGTGGTTACTGGTAAACCACGCCTCACTAATTGCTACTATGTCCAGTTTAGCCTCTGACTTTATTGCCTGCAGGTCTGGGATCTTATTTCCCAGGCTGTGAGCATTGTGTACATGATTTTCCATTGGCCAGATTTTGGTGTGTTAGTTGTTGGGTGAAGTTTGGCATTACTCCTGTGCGTCGTATGGGGAGACAAACCTTTTTTCTTACCTGGTGATGCAAATGAACGGCAAACATGCTGAATTCCTGTTTGACCACTAGCTGAGGGGGGAGGGGTGTTCTTCCCATTCGACGTATGGGGTGCTGCACCCCTCTCCCCATTTGCTAGTTTAAATATTCTGCAAAGACGTCAAACTTCTGCCCCAATGCACTGACTCCCTCTTTACTCAGGTGCAGTCCATCAAATTTAAAGAACTTTCGCTCCCAGAACTGTTGCCAGTTCCCTACAAATCTGTGTCCTTTTTCCTGGCACCAGTCAGTGTTTTCAACCAGGTGGGGCCTATGGTAAATACCTCCACCATGTCTAGACAAGTCATGGGTGTCTGTGAACCAGCTCAGGGGCATGATGGGTGAGTGTCACACTGTCACCATTGATACTTTAATGCACATCGAGATTGGGCTTTCCAGGCTCTGGTGGGATCATCTGGGGCAGGAAGTGTCATGGAACAGAAAGACCCTGCTGAATACCTAATTTTGAACATTCGGGCTGAATATTATATTTATGACCCCAAATATTTGGGTATTTGTCATTTGTACTCATTACATGTGTTAAAAAAGAAAAAGAAACAGCTGCCACCCTTCTCCCCAGTCCAGTGCTTTAAAATACATTACCTCCATCCCCAGCTTCTGCTAGAATCCCAATGCCACCCGCCTTGCCCAGCACCCACAATTTCATATTTTTTTAATATTAAAAAAAGTCCTTTGATGGGTGAGAGGCACAGCTAGCCTCCCTCCACAGCCGGTTGCTATCTATACCACTTGTTTTTTGTAAAATAAATATTTCTGCTACCTGGCAGCATCCTTCCCCCCCCCCAGCACCCAATTTTTCTTAAAAGGAGCGACAAAGAAGGTGACTAACACAGCCCACTGTCCTCTATGACTGCGTGACTTCTACTGAAAGAAAGCTCTCCACGCTTGCTAGCATATTAAAATCAGCTGATCATGTATCTACAGTAAATGGGATATGCAATGGCCTGACTCAAAATATGCAGTTTATCTTCAAGTGTGAGGGGGCAGGGCCATAACTAGTTATGAACATTCTGCCTCCTCAAAAGTGATGAAAAACTCCATAATTTGTCAGTCTATTTCATATTTTTATTTTGTAGTAACTTTTTATTAAATTTTCAGAAAATTTGAACAGTAGAACTGGAGTAGGGATCTGCAATGATTACATTCAGCAGAGCCCCATCCACGCATATCAGATTGATACAGGGTGCAGTAACAATAACAACAATTACACACTTTACTGACGTGGTGACACACTTCCAGACTGTATTTCAGTGTATTATATTGACAGGTAAGTAACTGACATGGGCCCTATGCCCCCTTAAGGGGGGGGGGGGCTGGTGTGTAGTTTCAGATTGTCAGATTATCTAATCCTCTGGCTTCCAAGCATTATGGTTGACCATCTCAGGATTTGATAAGTAGTGCATCAAACAGGTATTTGTCCAGGTGGGCATTAGTCAGCTTCCTGTACCTTATTTCCCATACCCCGGTAGAGCAAGAGGGATAGAAGGATTGTACACCCACGGACTCTCAGCCTGGCTTGGTCCCATTCAGAAAAAGGAAATACCTTGTTGCTGTCGGGGTGATGTGGGAAGTACAGACAGCAGGTGTGTGGCATGGGTAAACTATGATATCAAAACCAAAAGGGTACTCTACTATCGGAGTGGTTTGAGGTGTGTTAGTCATGGGGTATCACCTCTGATTGGGACTGGGATCCTCTATATCTAGGCTTCAAGGCATCCTGTAGGATCACAAGACTGAGGTATTCTTCAGTACTCCAGGGTGGGATGGGCCTCCTGCAAATGAAAACAACATACACACAAAGTACACCAACCTTATTGGAAGAGGCGGGATTACAGGTGTCAAAATGGTGGAACATTTGCCAGTTAGCATACAGGTAGTGCATTATCAAGCATATATATATATAACTTGTACTACTACCACATAGCACCAGACAATGCCCACTAGGCTACATCCTCCACACCCCCACGCCACTACTGGTTCCCTGCCCTTCTATTACCTGCATCCTATGAACCTTGTAATAACTGAATTGTTTAAAATTGTTCACTGTATGAAACCATTTGTGTAATGTTTGTCTACTACTGTCATGAACTCTGTAAACTTGTAACTCTGTCTGCCCTCTCTGTGATGAGGTACCTTTGTAAATGAGCCTCTGGCTCAAAGGTTGTAAATCCGAAATTGTACAAATAAATAAATAAATAAACAAACAGTGTATGCCGTGAAGGCACTTCAGCATTCATGACATTTCTATAGTTCATTGCTGTGACTGTGTGGCAACCTGTCCAGGCTGGCTAGGAAAGTAAGAGAGGACATTACCTCTCCTGGAGTGGGGGAGATAGGGGATCTCCATTTGCACAGGATAGCACTCTTGGTTTGTAGCGTTAAAAGTGCCAACCATCTGTAGGCCTGCAGTGAGAAGTGAGGAGGATTAAACTTGGATTCCCAGGAGGAAGAAGTGTGGTGAGCTGAGGATTTGAGTACAGAGGACATTACTCCCTGTCTGGACGACCGATGCCACAGATTCTAATGGCTAAACATTCTCATAGTATGTGGTAAAGGTTTCCTCCAGGGATTCCACACTCCAGCAAGCATCTCTATCTGTGAGTTTGGCCCTGTATAGGACAGTAGGGGTTCTGTACCAAGAATGGGAAATCTTGTTTTGTGTAAGGACTGCGGGCATCAGCAAACCATCGATGAGAGTCTGTCCAGGCCTTGTCCCATTGATTGGGTGGGATAACACCCACCAACATGTCTCATTTCACTCTGCTGTCTTCCAATTGAGTAGGGAAGGTATCTCTCACTTAGGTGTAAATTTTACCCGCAGGTACCCTAAGGTGGGTTTATCACTCGAAAATTACGTTGGGTGTCTAGGTGGTGGCATAGGTATGGAGGATGGGATGGACAGCCATCCGTGATCTGGAGGAATCTCCAGAAGTCTGATTTCAGGAGTCCCCATTTTTCTTGTAAGGTCAGGAAGGGGACTACTCTAGAATGTGGTGTGTCCAGTATGTGACAAATCATAAAGATTCCTTTTTCCCTCCATGAGGCCCAGTAGACAGGGTTGTTGTCTATCTTGATGCCAGTGTTATTCCACAGTGGGCCAACCTGTATGGGGAGGGGTGTGAATCCCAGTTTTTGAGGAATGCGAGCCTAGCTTTTGATGGATGGGGAAATGGTGGGGTGGGTGATGCCTGGGCAGTGACCAGTCCTAAAGAGTAGTACCATGGGATGTGCCACTTGCCCTGCTCTGGTTTCCATGTCCACCCATTGGGGGGACTGCAGAGAGACAGGTCTGGTCCAATGCAACGTCTGTGCTGTCTGGAAGGACATCTTATACCCCTCCATTCAAAGGAGGCTCCATCCCCCCTTAGACCAGTGAGCCCTCAGTTTGGTGCAGCTAAAACGTGGCTTGGTTCCTTCCCAAAGAAAGTATCCTATAATTTTATCCATGGCCTGTATCCATCTGGTGGGAAGGTCCAAGGGGGTATGGGAGAGGAGGTAGAATAACTTTGGGCCAGTGATCATCTTGACCACCACAATCTTGCCAGCCAGGGTAAGTCACAGGAGCTTCCATCAGGCAAATGAAGTTTTTGTGGAGGTCAGTACAGGTCGGAGGTTAGCTTCCCATATGGAGTCAATCCCAGAGCTAACTTTTATCCCTAGATATGTGAAGTCCAGTGGGGCCTATATTAGGCCCAGGTCAGATGCAATGTTCTGGTGGCAGTATTGGTTAAGAGGCATCATTTCTGTCTTCATGTGACACATACCCCTCAAGACAAGCTTTCGTTTAACTCACATACAGTAAACTGGTAGCTGTGGTTTATTTATTTATTTGCTTTTGATGACCGGGTAGGTGCACTAGGCAAAAGATCTGCCTATTTTCAGGCACGACCCGGAAGAGAACAGCTTACAATAATACAGCAAAGACAACGAGTACAGCTTACAATACTACGGCAAAGACAATGGCGAGTTACATAAGGCAAAGGGAACTGTCAGAAC
Organism: Neoceratodus forsteri; assembly: GCA_016271365.2. Lineage (NCBI taxonomy): Eukaryota > Metazoa > Chordata > Ceratodontiformes > Ceratodontidae > Neoceratodus > Neoceratodus forsteri. The sequence continues at coordinate 1,167,108,725 of CM057456.1, read as the reverse complement.
AAAAATCATGAAACAGCATTAACATCAGCATAATTAGCATCATGGGAGTAACAGAAAGAATAATACAAGTTAGAGCAGACATACAATCTTGTGTAGTTTACAGGTACCAAGTCCTATGTCCTATGTAGTGAAGACAAGAGACAGGTAGTCAACATGCACAACAGCATACAGAAATGGGCAGGAGGAAGCTGGAAAGCAAGCAGCAAGCCACAAATACATTAGGGCATGAGTCAGTCACCTGGAGCATTAAGGTGGGAAAAAGTGCATGCTTAAAAGTTTGGTGAGATGTGGAGATCTTCACATGAAGGGAAGTGAATTCCAGAATCTAGGGGCAAAATAAGAAAAAGCCTGCTCTCCCATTTTAATGGAGCATGGCTGAACTGAAAGCAAGGGGGGGGAGGAGGAGGACCTGAAGGCATGAGTGTGAGAGACAGGGGTAAGCATATCATATTGCCCCTCTCCAGGACTTGCTTCCAACCGAGGATCTGGCACCAAAGCCGATGTCGATGGACTTCTTTGACCCTGGATACTCAGCAGCAGGCCTGACTGAAGCATCAGACCCTCCCACATGGGCCACCATTGTTGTGAGCCCCTACACACCCAACACCAAAAACTCTTCCCCAGACACAGGCTGGGATCAGTTAGTGCCACCGCTACAGTAACAGATTGCAACCGTGAAGACAGCAGGACCGGAGACCGTGCAGCAACCAACACTACCAGGATGAAAAATCCACCCATGGTTGAAAGAAGTGAAGTTTTCTGTTTAGTGGGATAGAGCACCAGGGAGTGACTGGGTAGGATGGCCGTAAGAGGGACAGTGGGAGACTTGGGTGAGGGGCACACATAATCTAGTGTAAGAATCCCTTAATGCTTGTGCCTCCCCCCCCCTCCCATCTGCTTCCTCTTCCCCAGTTGGGTGGTCACTATTTTTTTCCCTACTTAAGAGAACAGACATCTAAACCTGTGTGATAGCCCCTTCCTTGCTCCCCGCTCTACCCTTCCCTGCTAAATAGTGTGCCTTGCTTGGTTTTATCCAAAATGTACTGTGCATGTAGGTTTGAATAGTGCTGTACTTGATAGATGAAATAGTGTGGCCTGCTTCACTAGGTAAAGGCTAGCTATCCGGCCACCATTGCACAGCAGGCTTTCGTAGGCAGATCTATGTGCCTGTATCTCCAAACCGGATCTCCTTTCCGACCCCCCCTCATTATCCCCCAACCCTTGTAAAGCACAACACAGGATGGGCCTTGACCACAACACTGTTGGGGGATGGGTGTGAGGACAGCAATAACAGTGTCTCCTCCCCCACCCCTACCTTTACTCCTACCAGACTCCCTCTTTTACTCATCTCTGTGCTGGCATTTCCCCCTTCTCATTGAAGAGATGAGGCTGGGTGGCAGTCACCCGCACCCACTCCTGGAAAGCATGCTTTTTCCAGACTAGGATGACACGGTCAACACAGAGGATGATATCCATCTGAAGGCCCCCACAAGAACACTGCCCCCCACTGAACTGTCCAGCATACATGGTGCATGTGGAGAGGAGATACACCAGTACACCCTCCACACAGCTCCCAGGCCCCCCACCCCTCCCTCAGGTACTGCAATAGACATGTGATGGAACATGTCTCTAACTGATAGACAGCCCGGAGTAGTGAGCAGGCTGATGTGGCTTACCACACGAGAACCCTTGAAGGGACAAGAGGGTTACACTTCCCTCTACACCCCACAGGATAATTGGCCCTTGTACAGCACAGGCTTTGGCCGGCCGGGGTCAATTACTCAAACACTACTCCTTGACTCTAGAGTCTGCGCTTTAAAATTCTGGGGCTGCATTGTGTGCTTCAGGTTTTCAGTGAGTTGAGTTGGCCTGCTATAGAGACTATGCTTAGGATTAGGGTTATGGCCTGGTGACTGTTGGAGTCAGAGCTCATGGTGAGAGTGGACAGAGTACAGATTTACCAGGGAGGGGGCAAAGGGGTGTGTGTAGCCCCCCCCCATTAGCACCCCTTCAGTCTTGATGTGCTAAATCAGATTTGACTATACAGCTTTCAATTTGTGTGTTAGTGGATGATAAATAGTGGCAATTCCTAATGCTTCTATATTGAAAGCCCTCCACAAAGCATGGCTAGATCCCCTGCCTTAGTCAGAGAGGTTAAGTGGTAAAAGTAAATACAGTTTCATTCTTTTTGACTGTGGCTGTCATGGCACTTTAGTTTCTGGGGCCTGATATTTTTTGTGAACTTAAATGTACTGCACCTATGTTTTCTACTCATCTTGGACATAAGTTTAAATATAGGACATTATATTCTATGGAAGGGCTAAAGCCTGAGGTTCAATGTAGGGGAATAGCTCCTCCCACATCTCAAATAAAGGCCAGCCTCCTACGGCAGTTCCTCACTTAGCGCACTGCAAAACACTCCTCCTTTGCAAGCACTGGGCTTCTGTGTGGCTCGTGCGGCTGAGCCTCCTTCCCTTCCTTCCCTTTCCTTTCCTCTGGTTTCTGCTCTCCCCTGTCTCCTCTCCCTCCCTCTCTCCCTTCCTTGTGTTTGTCCCCACTTTCTTCCTCTGTTCCTGGTTTTTGTTTTGTGGTGCCTCTTCCCCGTTTGATTTCTTTCCATGTCTGGCTTCTACCTGGCCTTCAGTCTTGCAATGCCGCTTCTGTATGGACCCTTGTCCATGCCCCCCGCTCCCTTCCTGTTGCTCCACTGTTCACTCATCCCCATACCTGGTCTCCTTCTTCTGTTTCTCATCTTCATTTTGCCATTTGTTTACCTGCTGTGTTTATTTTGGGTGTTGGTTTTCCTATCCCCTTTGGAGCCGCTGCCACTCAGTTAGTGCCAGCACTTCCGGAATCATGCCAGGTCCTGTAGTGCTCTGCTTCCTGCTGTGCCATTCCACTCCTCCAGCTCCTCGTCCATCCTGTCCTGCCCACTGCTTTCTCTTGGTGATTTCATATGCAGTCCCCACCAGTTATACCGCCCGCTATAAATGTGGGCATCCTGTTAGATTAGGCATCTGACACTAATCATTTACCGTTGCCATAGACACCAGTTATAAAAGCCCAGCTTATAACAAATTTAACCCGCCAACTATTTCAGGCAGATTATTACAGTTTGACAGCTGTTAGCACTCTTCACATCAAGCTAATGTACGATCACTTTGACCCAAATGAGTGCCCAGTAGTTGCAGCATGGACAGTAGCAAACATGTCTAGAGAGGGGCGAGAGGAGTGAGAGGAAATTATCTGTATGAGTGTTAACTACAGTTGCAACACAAACTATGGAGTTTTTCCTGGTGTTTCCCTACTCCTTGATGTGTTGCTCACTGTGCTCTGTGAAGCGCAGGAAAGAAGACCAGCTTTTGCTGCATTTTGAATGCACCATGGTTTTACCACAAACTACCTATATCGGGCAAAACTAGGTTACACAAACGTGCCCGATATAAGCAGTGGGGACTGTATTTGCCATCTCCCTTGCTGACATTGGACTGTGAGGATCCAGCCCTCTGTTCCCTATCCAGTTACATTTGTTTCCCTATGCCCATCAGCTTGGATCCCCCCCTTCCCCCATTGTTTGTTTTGGTTTATTTCTTGTTGGGACCAGGGCTCTTTTTAAACCATGTGAGAGTTGAGTTTTCCCATAACCTCTGCATGGCCTCCACACTGAATCACTGTTAGCTGGTCTTCGATTCTGTTTGCCTTGCTCTTGTGATTTTTCCCTTGGCTGTTGTTCACCTTGCACAAATGTGGATGCTTCAATTTTCTTTGAATTTTGCTTCCATTTGGTTTGTTTTTGTGCTGGAATGGTCTGAAAAGCTTTTGTCCAACTGGCGGATTCTCAGCCAACAGACCTAAATCTTTCTCAAGCTGTATTCACACCATCTCCCTCAGCGGCTCACAGTGTGCATCCAGTGAAATCAGAAGCCCCATGAATCTGAGGTTCCTGAATCCAATCCTGTTTTCCAGGTTCTCATTTTCCTTTGCCAGCCTATTTCTGCCTTTGTATTTGCTGCAGCCATTGCTTCTCAGCTTGCATCTTTGTGTTTTTACATCCTCAGTATTTTCATTTACAACAATCACAAAAAGAAAAGTATTCATGTCCTGTCCTGTCCTTCCCCTCTGCATCCCTCATTTTGCCCCTTGTCCAATGCTCCCCATGTTTTCTTTTAGGCCTCTTGCTCCTCGCGCAGATACTCTGTCTCCAGTTCCATACCTCTTCTACCATCCAGTCCTGTCCCACCTCTAACCCTTGTCTGGCGCCTGCACTTTCTTAGTATTTGTACCACTCAGCCACCCATTGCAATCAATCTTCCCTAACAGTTCATGCCTTCTACCTATACTGCTTATACCTTACCATTTCTTAGTCCCAACATTTATATACCCTGCTCAGCTGATTATTTCTCTGTTACCTTGTTCTACCCCTGGTACTTCCTAACCTTCCAGCATGCCAATGACCCACAACATGCATGCATGGTCCCTCTTCCACTCCCCTTGTAGTGTTCACTCAGTCATGCATCATTGGCACTCCTTCTCCTATATTTCTTATTGTTTAGTGTTATCCGTTATGTGTAACTACTATTTTCATTTGCTTCTTGTTCCCTAATATGCCTATAGCTTGCCCTTCCCTAGGACCTTGCCAGTACCAGAGCCTCTTTTTGGATTCCTAACCTACCAACATTCCTGTTGCTGTTTGGTCTCATAATGCTTGGCTTGTGGCTCCCTGTTATTACCATGGCGGGGGACTAGGGTGTCACTGTGTGGCATTGTGGCTTTAATTAGCAGGAGCATGCCTTATGTGAGCTGCTTGATTTTTTCCTGCCTTCTTGCCTACATGGCTTCAGCTACACTCACATATCTCATTACCCTCACAACTTACCTCACTTCAGACATTTATTGCATTCAATTACTGTGCTGCATGCTTATCACTGGATTACCCTATATCCGCCTTCATGGCTCTTCAGGTACTCTTCCTCCTCCCATTCTCTAACTTCTTACTTACTACCATCCCCTTCATCCTGTTTCTTTTGTTTACCTACCTTTTACTACACAGCTGTCAGCTGCCCTTTCCTTGCCCAGCCCATACCACCAGTTTGACAGCCTCATCCTTAACTCTGCCTACTGAGGCATAACAGTGCAGGTAGGCATCCCTTGCCTACTGGGGATTGGAGCCTGTTTTCTGTACCTCCAGTCTCAAACAGTTTATACCCAGCCAACTTCTGACAGTCTCCGTCCCTAACTCTGCCTGGTATGGCATTGAGTGAAGGTTAACTCACCCTGACTACCAGGGATAGGAGCCTGTGTCTTCAATCTACAGTTTCAACCAACTATATTCTCTGTCTGATACCCAGTTGCCACATTCCCTTTGGGAATGTAATCACTATACCCCATTTCCTCCAATCTCCTACCTCACCCAACTACATCCTATACCTTAATGTAATCGATGTACTTGTCCTCATCTTTGGCCTCCTCATGTTCCGGATTTGGACCCCGCCAATTTGTTCAGTCTCCATCTCCACTTGGTCCATCGGACTCCTGGACTTCTTGCTGCTAGCCTTCCACCACCTCCCATGCTCCTGTGCATCATTGTCATGGCTTGCCTTCTGGCTCAACCTCCTCCAATCTCCAGACCTTTAGCTCCATACTGCCATATGCTCCCTCATTTCTACTCCAGATGATTCTGTTTCCCTATTACCTTCCTGACGGACATGTCTGCCTGCACTCCCCCTTGCTTCCTGCTGGATATATGCCATTTGCTCATCTTCAAGGATGTGTGCCTGAAGTCTTCTACAGTTTTCCCCTTATGCCACCCTTGTCCCATCCAGAGGTCTTCCACAGTGATTCATGTGCAATTCCCTATCAGCAATTCCAGTTTGCCATCTCCTTCAGAGGTGGGGACCTATTCCCTAGTGCTGCTGCACCTTGCTACCAGCTATTCCAGTTTGCCATCTCCTTTGGAGGTGGGAACCTTGTAAGCATCACTGCTGCCGTTTTACTATCAGCAATGCAAGTTTGCCATCCCCTTCAGAAGTGGGAACCCATTTCCCATCACCACTGTGCCTTTGCTATCAGCAATTTCTGTTCACCATTTCATTCGGATGTGGAACCCTCATACCCCATCACTGCAATGCCTTTTGCTAGCTGCATGTTACATTTGCCATCTCCTTTGGAAGTGGGAACCTCGTGCCTCAACTTTGCAGCATTTTGTACCTGAATTTGCTTCTTGGTCATACCTGGATCCAACACCTAAGGCCTGACGCAGCTTCCTGCATTCTATTCTGGTATGCTGTGGCACTTGCCCCCAGTTCTGTAACATACCAGCACCTGCCAATGCCAATACTGCCTGGCCCCTGCTGTCTTCTTGTCAAGCTCCATCCTTCAGTCAGTGGTCTTCTGCTTTGGACTTTTCCCTCTGTCCTTGGACTGCTGCCTTTCTCCTCGCCACCCTGGTGGCTCAGGGCTCCTGCACATTTGCTGTGTCTCTTTTTGGGCATTCTTACAACTATCGACATCCAGCATCCCTGCCTGATCAACTACTCCTACCCATTCATCTGTCTCATACTCCTATCTCAGCCATCGTAACAGCTCCCATCCAATGCTCCATGGAGTACCTGCTCTTGTCACCTGCGGAAACCTCTTCCAGTGACATCCCTTGAACAGCATGTCCTATAGACCCTTCAGTCACCATAAATCATGTGTACTTCCCAATAAACTCCCCAGGATCTATTCTGGAATCCGATTTGTACTGGACTATAGAAGATTTCATCTCTCAACCAACTCTGCAAGATCTTTCTTACATATTCTATTAATTCAAGCAGTATAGCCATCACTACCTCCCGATGTCTCCATGGATCCAAGCTTTAGTGGAGTCTCCTTCCCTCCTATCATCTTACCTGGAAAAGTGACCCTATTTCCTTCTTGGTTGTATTAACTCCATAACAGCTATCACTGTCAAGGCTAATAGGAACCACAGGATACCTCATAGCTGTACTGGCATCATCTGTTATACCTTCTCCTCATAGTCTACTCCCAAAAGTGCTGACTTAGTTTGACCATGTTATTCGACTTGTAGTCCCTGAATAGCCATTAGATGTTCCTAAGACCTTCTCCAGTTGCTATTACAGAAAATAAATTGTTGGATCTCTGGTACATAGCTGCCTTGCTAAAGTTACTTAATCCAAGCCATTGTTCCCTGACCCCTTGACATCACCATATTTCATAAAAACATCTACATCTCTTCATCATGTTACCCTAAATCATGCCAGCTACCTATCCAGTGGTCCTTCTAAATAATCCATTGGGATTTACATCCCATACTCCCGCCAGTGAATACCAACATGGACAGCAAGCCTCCACTGATTCCTCAATCAGCACATCCACAATCGACCTGGTTGTCTCACTATCCTAATTCTGCCCCATGACAGTCCTGCATTTGACTAAGCATGTAAGGTACTCATTGCATTCAATGCTTGCTCTCAACTTCCATTTGCCATATCAGTCTATAGAGTTATTGAAAGACCCATTCTCAGGCTCCTTGCAGCATTCAGACATTGAATCCACCAGCAAGACAAAGCCGCCATGACCACTTAAGCTCCTGCCATGAGAAATAAATCCACAGCAATACCTATATCCACCATCTCACACTAGCAGTCCTTCCTGAATTTGACCCCATACAAATCTCATTATAGCAACAATGACTATATTCAACCCTCAAACTTATTGTACTGAACTTTCTAATTATTCCTATTGATATCCAGTTACCATTTTTACAGCATATTCCACCCTTTCTTCATTGGTCCAAAATCTTTCAAATTACCCCCGCCTACCAGGTACCTAAAACTTCTGTCTGAATCCTTGATCATCTCCATAGATGCCTACATAGCAAAATATTGCACATTGCTGAACTCCAAGCCTTAAGACACTAATTCAGATGTCAAAACCTCTACTACCCTGCCACCTAGCCTTTTCAATTTCTGCATTTTCTTAATCAGTACTGAGATCAAGCTTTTCTGAGAACATTGCAAATATTTGAACCACTTGCCACTCTACAAAGAAACTAAGCACATTATCTTGCCCGTACCCTCTACTAAGTCTGACAGACTAATTTAAGGATTTCATAACCCATCATACTTCCCACAGTTTGAAGTCTGGCAGCTCATTTAATCAACTCTTACTAACACTGACTCTGTACTCCCATTGAATATCAACCAATATCACATTGGAATCCTGGACCATCTTCACCACCTTTTCCAGCTGGACTTAATCCATATTAGGGATCTAGACATTCCTTCAGACTGGACCTACCTCCTCAACCTCAGAACCAACCTTCCTGAACACATCATTCAACAGACTGAAGATGGAATGTCATCTCTACAAACATTTCACCTTACTCATAAATTATAATATGGTTGTAACAACCTAAGATCATCACCTCTTAGTTTGCCCTGAGGAGGGGTAGGTCAGTAGCCATGGGTCCTCAGAGGTTTCCTTCACCTGGGGGGTTTTAATCTCCTGCATGCTATTAGTCATACTCTCTGTGAGTTGGAGGAGACAATCTTTTTGGGATTTTTATTCCCTATTCAGTACCTGGCTTCCCTACCAAGGGTGGGACTAGAGTAAAGCTAAAGTTCAAAACATTATAAGTAATAGGTCCAGTGGCACTGAGGGTTGAGGCACTGGATGCAACACCTCACACCATGCCGGTGACTCTGGTTTGGGAATGAGCCTGGGTGGCTGGGGGTCAGTGGGAAAGAGAAGATTGAGGGTCTGGATGAATGCTGTCCGCTCTACGGTCAATGGACTAGTCATTCTGCCCGCTGACTGCCATCTAACAGTGGTTGGAGGGCAGTATGGGTCGGGAGGCTCAGAGGCCAATGTGCTTATGTTGGAGGGGAGGGAGGGAGAAAATGGAAAAGACTGGAGCTCCATGGACCCATGATGGCCTGATCACTCTGGTGAAGTCTGCCCCCCACCACCAGATATGCCTTACCAGGTGGCAGAAACTGCTGGCACCCTCCATCTGGCCCTGCTGTGGAGGGACTCCATCCTATGGGAACCTCAGGGGCAGATGAGTTGGGGAGTAGGGCTAGAGGATGTACCCCTCTGAGGGTCGCCCCATAGGATCCGCAGAAGGAGTTCAATAGTAATATAAAAAAATTACAAGTATACACAAGCACTGCTCTATTCATCAAAACTTATTAGATAGGAGGAAGCCCAAGGTTCAATGTGGTGGAATAGCTCCTCCCACATTCCAAATAAAGGCCAGCCTCCAATGGCAGTTCCCCGCTTAGCGTGTTATGAAACATCCACCATCCTCCCCTGCCTCCTCCTCCTCCTCTGGCACTCTGCTCACCCTTGGTGCTGGGCTTTCTATTCCCTACTCACTACCCAGCTTCCCTACCAAGGGTGGGAATAGAGTAAAGCCAGAGTTCAAAACATTGCAACTATACACAAACACTACTCTACTCACCAAAACATTGAATAACTATTTGCAGTAAGTCACACCTGTCTTATTGAGTTCTTATTTGTTTTAATTTGGTATGTCTGGGTTGTGTGATTGAGTTAGCATTTGTTATTGTTTGGAGTGGCTTGGGGAGTTGTTGGTGGCACCTTATTTGGGTTAGGATGTGAGTAGGTTTGAAAGCTCTGTTTCTGTCACTTACTTTTCACATCAGCTATGCCATCTCCTTCCATTTGTTGACTCCCCCCCCCCATTTCTGCAGCAGCTTTGCATTGCTGTTAGGAGGTGGGTATTCATCTATTCATAGATGATGGGATATGACTGGCAGTCATGATTTGGATGTAGGGCATGGAGAAGAGTTGATAATGTAGATGCAGACAAGAAGATGCCCAAGGAGGGCACAAAACCTTGAGAGACACCAGAGGTGCTTGGTTTTGACCTTGAAGTTCACTGCCAAACAAACAGGGCAGGAAGCTGATGGGCCAGCTACCCCTGCCTCTCCCCTTCAGGCACTTTTATGTAATGCTAGGTCACTGCAGAACAAGACCACTATTACAGCAGATTTTATTTTGGGTTCCTCAGCTCTCCTTGTGTGTATCACAGAAACCTGCTGGGTGATGATGCTAGCCCTGTGCTTGAAATGACATCCTGGCCACATATTCTGTGGTGCATTACCCAAGGTGGTACCAGGGAGGTGGCCGTCTCTTTTTAGATCTGCTCTCAATGTTACGGAGCATCCAATGGAGGAAACTGGGTCATTTGAATGCATGGCTGTTAGGGGTGGGATGGCTACCAGATGCATAATTCTCCTCATTTACTAGCCTCCAGGATGCAAGGATGAATTTCTGCAGAAATTAATGAGCTTCATTGAAGACAGGATGTTGGAATCCCCAAGTTGGATGGTACTAAGGGACTTCAATGCCTGGGTAAGCATTGAGGCTTCACAGTTTGGATAGTCTCTCAAGCAGCAGATGAGTGTGCTGGGTTTGGCATAGGCAGTTGCTTCTGGAACTCACTTGTATGGCCATGTCTTGGACCTGGTTTTCTCCTTGAGACTTGACATCCTTGATGTGGAGGTCATTTGGCTGGATCATCACACTGTGTGGTTTGAGTTCATTGCCCCATTGAGATGGTTCAACACTGCCTCCTGAAGTATGCAGAGATAGAATGGCTCTTGGTGGTACCTGACCTCTTGGGCTTGGTGACAGCATGTGCAGATGGTATCAAGGCAGCTGTCAATTACTGTAATTTGACTCTCACTATACCTCTTAATACTACTGCACTGTATCCTGTATGCCTTTTTGTTTCTTTTCAGGACTCCCTATGGTTTCATGGGGAACACTCTAGGTTGAAGGCCAAGGGGAAAAGATTGTAGCATACTTAGAGGAGATTGTGGAACACAGAGAGCAGATTGTCTCTATATACTCATCATAATGAGTAGCAGAAGGCAATCACATTGAAAAAGGAAGAGTTTCTGTCATTGTGAATTGCAGAAGGAATGAATTACCTGCTACTGCTCCTCTGTACTGTTGATAGACTTTTACATCCCCATCTGCTTTAAGTCTGGAAGAGCACTGACCACATAAAAGTGTGAAGAGGTTTGTATGTTTTTCTCTGATATTATGTTAGGGATCTCCACAGGTGGGCTGTCATGACCCAACAGTCTCTAGAATCAGTCAACCAGTGGCACTGCCTGCCTAGGCAAAGTTTCAGCCAGCTACAATAAAGGAAATTCTCAGATTGATTGTGGGGCCAAGACCTACCTACTGTGATCTAGACACATTGCCTATGTGGTTATTAGTGGACTGCTATGTGACACTGGGCCCAGTATTTGCAGGGATTATCAGGTGTTCCTTTAGGGGTGTGTCATTCCTTGTTTCTTGAAGAGGGCATTGGTGAGACCCATCCTCAAAAAGACAACATTAATGCGGGGATATAACTATGGCATAGCACTCAGTCAGCATTAAGCAGGGTATAAAATGACTTCCTCTCAGGGAGGAATCAAAGAGAGCTATTGTTTTCATTCTCCTTGAACTCTCTTCAGCCTTTAGCACTAGTGTGGACCATGGGTTGTTGCTGAATTTACTGATGCACTATGGGGGACTCACTGGGCCAGTTCCCCTAGGCTGTGGTGTCTCGCAAGCCTTGATCCTGTTTCCTATGCTGCTTATAGTGTATATTCTGCCCTTGGGTGAGGTCATTAGGCAGTACAACTTGAGTTTTCACTGCTATGCAGATGCTGCTCAGTTATATCTGTCATTTGTAACCAGAATGGAAACAATGGTCAGCATAACACAAGACTTGCTCAAATGTCTTGCATACACCACCACTTTTTCACTATTCCTTGGTCCAATGTCCTTTAATTTATAAAGCAATAACATTCTGCAACAATTTGCCAATTTCATCACAATCAGTGCATAAAGAACGTTCAAGTTAGTATTAAAACACACTGCTTATAAATTTCACTGTGTAGTGTAACTTGATTTTTATGTTTATTTAATGTATTCTCTCTATTGTATTCTTGCATCTGTTGTCCTTTCTGGATCTCAATTGAAAACTGGCATATAATGCTCTCAGGGCCTACCCAACTAACACATATTCAATAAAAAATGTTGATGCTATCTCTCTGCTAAATTTATGACTGAATGGCCTCTAGCTAGTTGAGCTTGAACCCAGATAAGAAAGAGGTGCCGGTGTTTAATCCTGGACATTGCAGACCCTGCAGCATAGGCAAAGGCAACACTGAAGAAATACTCAATGACTCTTTGCTTACAGTTTCTGAGAAGGTGAAAAATCTGAGATCACTGTGGACCATGGCCTGACACTGGAGGATTAGGTAGTGGCAGTGGAGTGCTGTGGCATTTTCGTCTCAGCAACATCTCCTGGATGAAACTATGCCTGGCATAGGAAGACCTGAAGGCCTTAGTATATGCCTCCATGACATCACATCTGGATTACTGTAATGCTCTTTCTCTTGGGCAATCAACAGGTATGATGTGCTGCTTGTAGCTGGTGCAGAACAGAATTGTCCAACTGACTGTAGGAGTATTTTGCTCTGGCCATATCATGCTGGTGCTTGGAGACCTGCATTGGCTGCCTGTTCAGTACAACATCGCCTTTAAGGTGGGTTTGCTCAAAGCCTTAAATGGTAGGGGCTCACATTACTTATCAGAGCTCCTGACTCCTTACCGGCCAGATTGCCGAAGTTAGTTGTACCAGCCCCAGTTCTTTGAAAAGCTTTCCTTTTGGGAACTTAGAGATACCCCTTCACTGGCCTCTTTAAAATGAGGCCGAAATATTATTTGTTTTGTCAGGCCTACCCCGAAATATGATGAAAATTGTTCATACTACTAAGTTCACCAACTGTCATTTTATTGCTGATTGACTGTTTTATGTTATTTTGTATGCATGTAATGTTCACGGATTTTGGTATATAAACTATCTGTTTTGTAAAGCACCCAGAGCCTAGGGGGATGGCTTATGTATAAATAAAATTACTACTATTACCTACTAGTATCTGGTTCAGCTGATGGTCACACTAGCCACACACAATTTACTAAGTCTGGAGACAATTAAGAGCCTAGATGGAGGGTGCATGTTGATACTAACCTTTATAATATCAGTAACTGTATGATAACACAAACGGTGGCTTATTTTTGACACTTTGCTGCTAGTGCTATCATCAGCCAGGATTTCAATGTTATCTTGTCATTTACCCTGGTTCTAATGCAATGTGTGGGGAAATAAATCTGTAAAATAAAATGGTATTTAGGTATGTGATTTCACTACAGTGAAAGCTGTGGGAATGGATAGAAGGAGGACCCAACTAAAAATGAGTTGTTCCATCTCAGCTAGGCAAACCTGAGTAAATAAGTTGCAAAAAAATAAATAAATAACATATGTTTATAGTTGTGACAACACTGTTGTTAGTTTTACAAGTTGTGACACCATCATATACAGTGGAGAACACTGTATAAATAAAACAGTCCATGCAATACCTGTAAATATTGAATTTATTTACTGACAGCCAATGGGAATATATATAAATAGATAGATAGACAGATACAGATATATAGCAAAAGAAGACCAACAATTCCAAAAGATTACCACTCACTATGCATAGCTTTCCTATGTGATGAGGAGCCTGATGTGGGTTACAAAACATGGGCTCTGTCTCTTTAAAAAAATTTAAAAAAGGATGCGGGTATTTAAATGTTATAATCTATCAAGATCTTAATACATCAGAACATTTAATCTGCATTACATCTTGCTTCCTAATCGCCACTCTCATTCCAACTGAGAGCAGAGAGGGGTGGGTGTGATGAGTGCTGCAGATAAGTGCCAGTAAAACCAGTTTGCTCTACAGCTGGCGAGCCCTGCATACGTTATCAGTGCCTTATGGCAATATTCAATCAAATGGTTCCATAAACTAAAAATAATCACCCTAATACCTATTATTCTTCATTGTTACTGATAGCCATGGTGCTGCATTTGACTCTGAAGAATTCTCTGCCATTATTACCCTCAGTGTCTCTGAAATGTGATCTAATTGCTGAATCCACACCTGTTCTATGGTTCAATAGAATTCTGCTTTTGATGGGGGTAGACTTTAAAGCAAAAACAACACTAAGGGCTTCAGCTGTAGAGAAAAATATAGCATGAGTTTATCAAGAAAAAAATATTGTGCAAAAAGCCTGTGTTTTGTGGTCATTGGAAGATTGCTGATGGGAGCATAAATAAAGCATACTGGAACATCTGTTCTTTGTTGTGCATTCAGCTTTTTAATGTCTTCAAAGAGCAGCTCTGACGCATCACTGACTACCACTCCCTAGTCAAGCAAGATTTTTGCAGAAAATAATAAACCTTCCTGGGGTGCTGGAAGGCAGTGCTTTTGGACATGGCCATCAATTTAGAAACTTACTTTACTTCGGACTTTTAACAATGTGTCTCTTTGAAATGGAATAGGATGGAGCAGCAACCTGGGATGTAGCCTTGATGATTTGGACAGGAGAACTAAATCAAATGCAGCATTCTGCCAAGTCTTGTCTCGTTTGTTTTAGTTCTGATTTAGTGGCAACCATGAAGAAAATACACAAAGATATGCGCACTAAGACTGAAACATGGTTTGAGCCCTAACTTGACTCAAATAATGCCAGATCCTCTTATCTTATATTTTATTCTTAAAACATTAAGAATGGGTGGGATGACCTAGGTTGGCTTCTAGGACAGCTGGGTGTGAAAACTACCTCTAAACCTGACACAGTGGACACACTGTAGAGGTGACATTCTATCTCTTTGGGAGGGGGGTGCTCAGCACCCATTAGCGGTCAGCATCTCTTGGCAGACTAATCTGAGGAGTGAAACTTGGTATTAGCCAAAGGGTGCCTCCTTGCCATCTTGTGATGCACAGCAAATGTGCTGGACAAGATGGACTGCAGATTACAGGGGCACAAGAAAAAACAGGAAGAACATCCTAATCTGACAGATGGAGTCACTCCTGATTTGAATACGCTGGGTTTGGGGGGGAGGTATAAAAGAAAAGAAACAATATACCAAAGGCTTAGTTAGAACTTGTCTCCCATGGAAGTAATACTGTTTCAATACAAGCCATGGGTCATTAATAAAGATAGTCATGAGCCCCATGGCCGGTCAGTACCATTCACAGAGGGGTTAATGTCAGTTCCTGCACACCAGGTTAAAGATTTACATAACTCCATGTAATCAGCAGCATGGCAGAATATTGGATATCACACAGGTTTACATAGTAAATAGATCACGAATGCAATTTGCTCTATGTGTGCCAGAGAACAGAACTCAAAAGGTATTAGATGCTACTGAACACATTGCTGAGCTACAGCACTCCATCTCTTCGCTTGCAGCTCCTAGCTTGATACAAACATCTGAAATGTATTTGGAGAGTCTCAGAATATTTTTCATACACTTTCGTGTTAAGGAAACAGTCCTTTCCTCTGCTCTGCCATACAAGAGAACAGACCTACTGTTGCAGTACTAGAAAGCAATGCAAAGCATGTATTTGAGTGGGACATGCCCAACAGAACCTACTAGTGTTTCCTTCATCTTACAAAGTAATGCTTGTTAGATGTGCCTGTGTCTAGAAAATTTCTAAGTAATGTGAAAAAATATTACTTGTATAGCATCTGGCATGTTTTCTGAAACAAAAAAGATCTTACTGTTTTCAGGGACTGCAGTCCAGAGCTGTTGTGGAGAAATATGCAAAGAACTATATACAAGGTTTATGATATAAAGGATATAAGATTTGGGGCTGGCAGTATAGCCTAGAGGTTAGAACAATAAACAGTGAATAAGCGTGGTGCATACAGAAGACCTGGGTTTGATTCCCACAACCTCCACTTGCATACTGTGTGATTCTGAGCAAGTTACTGAACCTCCCCAGTGCTCCTGGTCCACCCCTGAAAAGGGCCCTTGTGCTTAATGGGCCTTACCTGGTTACAGTGTTGTTCTATTGAATTTTTAATTCAGTGATTACTTGAGAAAAGCAAATGGCTAAGTTTGTGAAACTGATTGCCCTGTTGACCTCTGAATGACAAGGAGCTTTGCATATTAATTTCTCTTTCTGCTGGAGGTCTAGAAAGTTACTGAACTCTTAGCTTATAGACGTTATAATGAAAGTGTCCCTGGGAAATGCCAACAAGTGTTGCTATCCTGAGATAGTACTATATGTGTATTGCTGTTCAGATGGATAGCAGTGCTAGGCTGTGTAATATTAAGTAAGTTATAATGCACAACAAGGTGCGTAGTCCTGACACGCAGCATGTCAGTTTCAGCTGGATGCTGGTTCCAGACAGACCATGGCATGCCAGTGGCACAGTATAATAAACAGAACAAAACCCCCTGCTCCTGTCCACCTGGTTCTCCAATCTCCTGTGGGGGAGATGCCTTTTAAAATATAGTGGATGGCTGCCTCCTTTCTATCTGTTTGTCAAAGGTAGAGGGATGGCAAATAGTGTATATGGAGTGTCGCCATTCTAGAATGTGCCAAGGGAGCTTTCATTTTGTGGGGGATGGCAAGAGTATAGTCATCTGGGTTGCACCATAAGTGTACACACTGCTTTTTTTTATTTAATTTTTTTTACCACTTGTTATAGTTATGGCATTAGTCACTGGCTGCTTTTGTTTTTTTTTTTTTTTAGGGGGCACGGATTCAGTCCCCTAACCCTCTTTGTGGGACAATAATTTCATACAATATTGAGGAGGGCTGACACATTTTCCTTTTTTTAGCCAGATGGTGACGTAGCATTTTCCCATCTTACGATGGAAGGGAGGGGTTTTATGCTACCCCTCGTACTTGAGCTTCTGAACATCAAGGACATAGCCAATGAGGGGTATTTACAGGCCCGATGGGTGGGTGCAATCTTTTATGAGGAGACCCTCCCTCATGCACCTTGAAAGACCTTGAGAGGAGTCATGAGTAGACAAACCCTCATGTTACAGAAGTTAAGGAGGAATTTCAGATCTCAACATCATTATTTAGGTAGTTGCCAAAATCTGTCACATGACTTCTCACATATTGTTACTCACCCGAGGTAAATGTTTTATTTCAAAATGTTTTATGGTTGTATATTCTGTGTTTTGTTCACAGTATAAGTACCTATGTTAAGCATTGTAACTTTGTAAATATGTATATTAAGAGCACAGCATTGTTCACTGATAATTTCAATGACTATAAAGTAAATGACTTCTTCTACTAAGGTTTTAACCGTTAATGTCAATGGGGTGAATATCTCCATTAAACGTAAGCATGTTAGTTCATTTGTGAAAGGAGAAGAGGTGGAAATAATCTTATTACAAAAGGCTCATTTAAACCTAGCAGGGCCACAAAAATTTCAAATGAGTTTCTCTAAAGTCTTATATACCTTGCTCGAAAGTGGAAAGAAATGGGGGTAATGGTGTTATTGGCCCCTTCTGTTCCTTTGCTAGAAGATGCAGTCGTAATAGGTAAGGAGAGAAAAATGTCCTAGTTACCAGCAGAGTGCAGGATCTTGAGGTTACCTGGGTAAGCTTGTATGCCCCTCCTCATTCCCCCATTTACTTTTTATGGATGCGTATTCAGTCGGTTGCTACTAAGGCTAAAGGAATTCTAATTCTGGTAGGGGACTGGAATTTGATGTTCAACAGGCACCTAGATACTACCTCCTGGATGCCTGGCCTAGTTCTAGAGTTACTAAAAAGGTGTTCTGCTTGGTGGAAAAGCTTGGGATGGGCAATACCTGGCATCTCAAATATCCATCATCTAAGGAGTATACCTGCTATCCCCCCTCCCACCATCGTTTCAAAATTTACTGCCATCTGGACATATTTGCTACCCATAAGGCAGATATTAGTAGTCTTTCTGAACACCAGCCAGTCTTCATGTATGTGGATTTAAATTGTATTAAGAAACAGACCCTGTGGTGTCTACATATTTCCTTACTGCATGGTAATACAGGTGGAGGCACGGAAGAAAGATTTAGAGAGGACTGTGAGGGAGGATAAACCCAGGATGTCCTCGCACATTTTCTAGGACACAGTGAAAACTGTTAAACAGTGCATTATTGTTTCCACAGCAGCAAAGAAGCAAAAGGCTCTGAGAGTGAGATTTAAGGCATTAGGACAGTCATTTCAGAATCCAGAAACAGCACAGAAAGAAAAATGGGAGCACTCTAGAAAGAAGGACATTTTGAAGGTAAGAGTGGAACTGCAGGATCTTCAGAGGGGGAACCAAGAAAGACCTGCTGTTTCTTAAACAGCGTTGTTATGACAGAGAGCTAGGGCTTCAAAATTGCTGGTGTGCCACCTGAAGCAGCAGGCAGCTCATGCTTGCATCTCTAGGAACTACCATGCTGGGAAAAGGGAACAGGTGACACGATCACCTAATATCACAGAAGCCATTATTCATTACTACTACAACATGTTTAGCCCTGGTAATGGGAAAGGAAAACAGGAACAGAGAGACTTTCTGACCACCCTTGCACTCCCTTGGATCTGTGCTAAAAAAGCCAATGGGTTGGTGGCTCCAGTACTGGAGACTTAGGTCAGGACAACTATTGGCAAACAAAAAACAAGTGTCCAGGTCCAGATGGGTTTCCTTCTGAGTTTTATAGATGTTTCCTGACTCAGTGGCATGGAGGGTAGTAGCACCTGTGCCTCACTTCCCATCATGCTGGTGACCCTGGTTTGGGACTGAGATAGAGCCACCTGGGGGTTGGCCGGGGGGGGGAGGACTGACATCCCAATGGATGCTCCCTACTCTGGGGTAGGGAGATTGCTTGCTCCACCCTGATACTGCCATCTAAGTGATCATGGGTGGGGGCACAGGCAGGAGAAGCAGTTCCAGGTGAGAAGACACTCCCTGCAAAAGACATCCACATGTCCATGTGTCCATCATGCTGCCTCCCTTATGGAGTGTCTGAGGATGTCTGGGGACAGAAAATGGAACCCCCCAGTCAGCAGGATAATGCCTGCCTCTTCTCGTTGGCTCCGCAGTTGCCCACTGGGCTCCCTCAACCTAATCTGAGCTAAACACCTCCCAGAGTTAAGCGGGGAGATCTCAGGAGGCTCCACCATGGGGGTAATCCATGGGACACTGCAATAGGTTGGATGGGTAAGCCCTGGGGATGGTGGGGTTGTGAGGATGGAGGAGAGGAGGTGGATAGGAGCAGACCAGATGCCAGAGGAGGATAAAAAAATGAATTAAAAAAATAAATATTTTCATGAGGAGCTGGTGTACTACTCATGTGGGGGTTATTTAATGAAGTGATAGGGAGGGTGGAGCCCTCCTACCAACTTGGGAATATGCCTCAGTTTCTGTGCTGTCAAAAGAGGGTAAAGAGCTCACTCAATGTAGCTCTTGCCATACAATTTCCATCTCAGACATGGACTATAAGTTATTCACTGCAAGTTCAGCTACATGTCTGAACTCATTCTTACCCTCCATAATCGTGATGAACCATACTGAGTTTATGCAGCAAGACAAGCCCTGATCAACGTGTGCCATACAATTAACATCATACTATAGACTACTTTAAAAAACACAAATGTAAGGCCTTACTAAAGAATTTAGATGCTGAAAAGGCATTTGATAAGGTCTTTTAGAATTTCCTCTTTTGGGCATTGGAACAATTTGGATTTCATGAAAAATTAATTATAAGTACAGTGTCAATACATTGTATATTACCCCTAATGCATATGTGTCTATAAATGGTAGCATATACTTTGTTTTTCAACTGCATAGGGCACACAGCAGGGCTGCCCCCTCTCCCACCTACTTTTTGCGCTTTATAAAGAGCCTTTGACACAGTGGATCAGGTTAAATCCAGAGTGGAAGGGATTATATTAAAACTAGGTGGTAGTTCTCAGAAAATTGTCCTATACGCAGACAATGTTTTGTTGTATTTGGCAAACCCGGATCAGTCAGTCTGAGTGGTGCAGAAGGGTTTGTAACTGCTTGTCCACCACGTGGGTTATGTTCTGAATAGAACAAAGACAATGTCCTCTCATTTAATTTCCACCCATATTTACGATTGATCTCTTTCAATTAAAATGGGATGCAAAGAAACGTAAGTACTTGGAGGTTCAGGTAACTAAGGATTTAACAAAATTATATGAGGCTAATTTTAAACCCCTTACAAGCAAGGCATACCTCTCAACTGTCCTTGATTTTCAGGGATGTCCCTGATTTGACCTCAAGATTTTCCTCTGTCCCTCATACAATTTGTGTTTTTGTGACAGAACAGAGGGATTAAAAGCACAAAATAATGTCAAACATTAAAGCTGCAGACTTGTTCTTCTTCAGAAAATGCATCTCATCACAAATCCCTTTATTCTATCGGCTTTTTTTAAGTGAATAGTACCAGTTTTTAAGATGTGTCCCTGATTTGAGGTCTTTGTCCCTGATTTTTTTAAGCCTTGTCCCTGATTCATGAGGCAAGAGGTTGAGAGGTATGAAGCAAGGTAAAGGAAGATTTAAAGAGGTGGTTCTTGACAAATTTTCCCACGTACTACAGAAATGAGTCCTTAACTATGTCAGTATTACCTAAATATCTACTTCTGGGCATACCTATTTTGATCCCCAGAAAGCAATTTGTGATATGGCAACAAATGTTCTCATGATATATCTGAGCAAGTAAAAGACCTAGAATTGGCTCAGATTGTTACAGCAAAGCAAAATGGGGGGAAGGCAGGCAATCCCAAACTTGGAATTATACTATCTTGCATCCCCCCATTAGAAATCTCCTGTTATGGTCTGTACCCACTATCTGTGCATGCTGAAAAATGATTTAGCAGATGGATCAAAGTAACCCTCCCCTCAGAACGCAGTCAATGGGACATTTTGGAGGGTGGTTCAGGCAATGTCCCTGGAAACAATAAATACATCTCTGGAGGTTGGGTACAGAGCTTGGGACAGGTTCCACCTGTTCCCATACCTGTGGCATTTCCTGTGGCTGGCCTAGGATAGGAATTTCCCCTCTGGTAAATTTAGATATGGGATTTCGCCACTAGGTTAGAAAAGGCTTGTGCTCCCCCTCTGTTCTTCTCCCAATGGGGAAGTGGTATCATTTGATACACTTAGGCAAACTTTTGATTTACATAATGGGGATTTTCATAAATTTCTACAAGAGAGGGATTTTATCAGGTGGCAGGATAGGGAAGTGAAGTCACTTATTTGAGTGGGTACATTACAAGGTTTTTTGGTAAGTAGTACACAATCAGGTCTTATTCCAGCACTCCATAAATCATTAAGGGAGCTGACCCCAGACAAAGCCACCAAAATTAAAAGTTCTTGGAAACTTGGAGCTGGAACACCCTTAACAGATCAAGAAGAGTGTACAGTAATCTCGCCTTCTTTTAAGATGACGTGCTACCCTTTATGACAGGCATATACATAGCTGGAAAGTGAAGGTTAGATGTTTTTATACTTCATTGATTTAGGGGAAATGAGGAATGGGGTGCTCATCGGCTGCTGGAGACAATGCTGTGAGGATAGGGACCACCACACACATATCTTTGGGACTTACTCCAAGAGTACCCAGATTTTAGAATAGATAAGTTTGGCCCACAGAGAATTGTTTTGTTCCTTAATGCCATTTATTTATGGAGAATCTTGACTGCTACATCCCAGTAAGCTTTAACAAGACAACAGCTTGTGGATGGGCCCCCGATCCTCTCAGAATGGGAAGCTGTAATGAAGGAGGTATTTAAAATAGAACAGGTAATATTAGCTGTGAACCAGACATAATGGAGCTTTATTCCAAAATTAAGCAGCAGGACCCTATATTTGAGGGATAGGGATTCTTCATTTGTTCTGTAAGAAGGGTTGCATGTAGCGTGGGACATTAAGACTAAAAAATTATGAAAACAATTGCAACAAAGGCTTGGAACTGACTAGGTCCAGTATAGTGGTGAGCGAAGTGGGCTCAATCCACTCCGTGAAGTGATTCACAGAGCAAAGGCGGATTTGAGGAGTGCTCCTCAATGTGAAGCAAGTAGTTTGCATTATAACGTGTAATGTGAAGTCCATTGAAAACACTGACTTCGCCTTACTCTGCCTTCCCAGACCAGCACTCCACCAAAATCTTAAGCGAAGTGCATTGGGATCAACACAGTTTGCCTCACTTCACCTTGTTTTTGAGCTCCGAAGGCGAATTTTGTAGTGATTCATGGGATTTCAGGTCACATGGGTTCTATATTGATCTGCACAGCCTCAGTTCAGGGTAGTGTGTGTAGGAAGCAATAAGAGACAGTGTGCTTTGAGAGCTGTTTGTGATTGAAACCTTCTAAAAGCTGTTAAAAAAGCATTTTTGCTTTTTCTTTGGAGCTCCATCTTTAGTTAATCGATTGCAGAAAACCCTCCTGTGCTCATATCATCAAGAGTTTTTGTTTTTGTGTGGATTTTGAATGTTAATGTACAACATTGAATGTGTGTAGTGAAAGACAGTGAAAGTGTGCTTTGCGGGAGGGGCGTGTCTGTGGTGTAGGTAGATTTAAGTTGGAGAAATAGAGATTTCTTTGTTTTTTGATTATATTTTTGTTATATAAGTGACTGTGTTAATGTACACACAGTAATATTGTCAGTAATTGTTGAAATTTTCTTGCTAATTGTGTGTTGTGTGGATCTGGTGCAGCAGTTCATAATTTCCGGTTGTTTACATTACAATATGTGTCATATTACTGAACTGTTCAATTTAATTCACATTACTCAGTCACCATTGTAGAGAAACTGTTCTGTGTGTGTATGAGTGGTGTTGCGTGACATCAAAAAATACACCTTTTATTGTGCCACAGACTAGTGTAATTGCAGGGCAGGCGCAGCAGTGTGAACCTGCTAGCCACTGCAGCTGCCTGATTTTGTACTGCGATCATAGTATCTGTTCTTTGTTTTGTTGCTTGTACTGCAAAAAAATCTGCAGTCAGTGCTCCCCCACCTCCACCGGCAAAAGGAATTTTTTACCTGATTGGATTGTTTTTGTGATCTCATCAGCACCACTGGTTACTGAAGTTGTTTTTATTGCATGACAGTCTCTAGCTGTTGCTGAAGCTACAGTTGTTTTTTTGGCTTCACATCCAGTGTCCCCCCAATCAGAGAGTGAACGTATCAAAATCTAAATTTGGAATTAATATTGTTGTTGATACCCCAAAATGCCCACAAAGAGACGTGCAAGCAAAGCTGGTTCTCGCCATGGCAATGCTGGCAGTAAGATAGTCTGTGGGCGAGGTAGTATGCAGACGCAGAAGTGCATTGCTGATGTGAGGAAAGGTTTTTCTCCTGCAATGTTTTTTACAGCCCAATGAGTAGCTTCACTCATAGTTGGAGGAGATGATGTTTTCCCAGTCGGTGGTGTTAGTGTTACTGGTGTTAGTGGTGGTGGTAGTATTAGTAATGGTGCATCAAGTTAGAATTCTGACCAGTGTACCATATCCAAAAATATTGAGTGTGAAGCAGTGCAAGTGAGTGGCAGTGTAGATGATGTCATACTTCCCAGTAACATCCCAGTAACTGAACCTGAGGATTCTGATAATCATGTCAAGGATAGCAAACAAGGTGATATTCCGTCCACCATGGTGGTTAATGTCACGCATTTTCTATGCAGTGATTCACAGTGTGGTAAACAAATGTCAGGTGATGGTGGTGTAGATGATGATGATGAATGTGATGATGATGATGGTGTTGCTATTGTTGCAACATGCAGTCCACATGCTAGCATCCAAGCAGAAGATGTGGATGTGTGTGACATTGATGAATATGATGATGATGTAATTGACCCCAGCTGGGAACTGGAGAAAAAGAAATTCAAAGTGGCTGTATCTGAGTTTGTTTGTAGGAATCCTCCCCCTGTAAAAACTTGTGATTTACTGGTTTTAGTTGATGATGATGACCCAGTAATAAATATGATAGGTAGTCGTGGTGGTCAGTTGCAGCCCAGGTGTGCAGTGCCCGAAACATCACGTGTTCCCCCCCACTTCAGTGCTTAAAATAACAGACTTAAATAAGGAACATCATGGACACGTTAAAAGCAGAGCTTCACAATCCCTTGTTTGGGATTTTTTTGTTCAAGATGCAAATGATGGGTCAGTTGCAATCTACAAGGTTTGCCATGTGCATGTGAGTCAAGGTAAAAAGGGGAGCCATCAAGGCACAGGAGGACAGCATACGCATCTTAAGAATAGGCACATGGCACTGTGGACCCAGCACAAGCTGGCAGCTAATACCACAGTAGGGCATTCACCCTCATCACCGGCAACCATAGCGAGCATGTTATCCCCTTCCATGACTGTTAAGTCCAGTAGTAAATTAAATGTGTGCAGTAGTGAGGTAATAAGAGCAGAGGATTACTACAGGCATGATGAGGTGGAGGACCATAATGACTTTGAAATGCTGTCCAGTGCTGGTGAGAGTAGCAGTTTTGGTGGTGGTGGTGGTGGTGAATGCAGTATGTCTAGTGCAAGTGGTAAATCAACCCCGGTTGGCTAATCTGGCAAAATAACTGCATTTCTGGGTTTGTCATCAGCACCTGTGCAACTGTCTTCATCAAATGTCCACACTCCACCCCCTGCCAGTGCCATTCATCACAGAGCACAACCATTTGCGATCACATCCCGTGTAAAACGTTCAAGTCAGCCCACATTACAGAGTGTTTTTGCGCATAAGCTGAAGTTCCCCCCAATCGTACAATGTCACATGAACTTAATGCTGCTGTAGCAGAAATGCTGGCAATTGATCTTTTGCCCTTCTCCTTTGTGGAGAATTCTGGGTTCTGGCAGTTTGCTGCACGTGCCTGTCCAAAATGGAAAGTCCCATCCAGGACATACTTTTCTAACCGTGCTGTCCCTGAGTTGTTCCACACTGTGTCCAACTCAGTAAGACATGCCCTTCAACATTTCTCCTCTCCATTCATCCATTTAAGTATGGATAGGTGGACAAGTGGCAAAACAGTGGGGAGTTCATATTTGTGTATAACTGCACACTGGGCACAGGTGCCGGGGGTTGTTTGTGATGTTGGTAGTGTGAATAATCAGTGCAGTAAGGTGGATTGTCGCGGTAGCAATTTTCCAGGAATTTGACAGCATGCAACAATTGCTATGCGCAATGTGACCTGTTCACACACTAGGGAGAACATGTTGCACATGGTACTGACTGAAATTGACAAATGGTTAAACCCCCTGTCCCTGAGAGCTGGGTTCATAGCAAGTGACAATGGGTCAAATGTGGTGAAATGCACCACGGATGGTGTTTTTTTTTTCGTGTTCCATGCATGGCCCATTGTTTAAATCTTGTGGTGCAGGAGTTTCTGCAGCATCCTGATGTAAAGGAAATGCTGACCATTGCATGATGTATCTGCTCTCACTTTTCAAGATCCGGAAAGGCCCGTGACCAACTGCGGCAGTTGCAGATACAAAACAGCCTGCCTCAGCACTGCTTGAAGCTGGAAGTTGTCACCCGATGGAACTCCACTTTATACATGGCAGAGAGGTTGTATGAACAATACAAAGCCATCTCAGAATATCTTGTAATGCACACTAGCCGTGACAGTTCCAGGGCCTCCATGTCTATGATGACTGAGCAGTGGTGCCTTATGGATTCTGTAATAACAATTTTCCGGCCTTTTGAACATGTCACACAGGCAGTGAGTGGTGAGTCTGCCTCCATTAGCCAATCAATTCCACTGCTGCAGGTGCTGAGGCAGACATTGGTGAATGTACAGCATGGCCTTGATGTTGCCAGAGACGGTAATAGCAGTATGTTGCTGCAACACATGCTGACAGTATTCGACCAGAATCGTCACTTTGCGAGCATTCAGCATAGTGATAACTTTGCCAGAACAACAATGCTGGACCCACGATACAAACATGGAATTGCATCAGTACTGGAAGGCAAGCCTGAATAGCTAAAAAAATATCAGTGGTCAACTGGTGTGCTTGGTTCACGGGGCACAGAAGTCACATGCCAAGGTCTGCAAACCTCAGCAGCATAATCCAGCTGAAGGTGTACCTGTAGGACTATCAAGCATATCCTGCAAGGGGAAGAAGACAGCAGTTCCAGGTGGTCTGTCATCCAAAGTGGCTGGCGTCAACCCACTTTGGGAGGCTTTGTCCCAAGTGGGTATTTGTGAAATAAACGTTTCGGAAGAACTGGATGATGCATCAACAACTGGACTCAGTGCGGCTCAGAGAATGGTTGAGTCATATTTGTCTGAAAACAGGCATCTGACAATAACTGAAGATCCTCTTTTTGTACTGGAGTGGAAAGATCAGTGAATGGTCAGAGCTGACTGCAGTGGCACTGAAGTACCTCACATGCCCACCCTCCAGTGTAAGTGTTGAGAGGGTATTCCACTCAGCAGGTGCAATAGTCAGGGATCGTCGGAAAAACCTGTCTCCTGCAAATGTTAGTTTGCTAACATTCATTAAAATGAGTGAGAGGCATATACCAGCACAGACTGCAACCTCGGTATTCATACCCCAGCCTAGTCATGGTGGTTTTGGTGATGTGGAAATGGACCATCCTGGTGGCACTGGCAGTGGCTGCCTGAAACGGCCCACCACCGACGTAGATGATGACACAATGGAGAAAGAATTTCTCAGTGGTCAGACTTCAGACATAGATGACTGTGAGGGAAGCTTTCTTTATGACGATGATGATGTGGTTAATGTCGGCAGGTTTTAACTGAAGTTGTTAAAAGGCAGTGTGCCTCCCCAGACCACCACCACTGGGACTGATGTTAGCCACTGCCACCACTGAGCATGAGTCTGTCTGCCCCCGGACCACCACCACTGGGACTGATGTTAGCCACTGCCACCACTGAGCATGAGTCTGCCTGCCCCCCAGACCACCACCACCACCACTGATGTTAGCCACTGCCACCACTGACCATGAGTGTGTCTGCCCCCCTTGACCACCACCACCAGGACTGATGTTAGCCACTGCCACCACTGAGCATGAGTCTGTCTGCCCCCCAGACCACCACCACCACTGATGTTAGCCACTGCCACCACTGAGCATGAGTCTGTCCACTCCCCTGGACCACCACCACCAGGATTGATGTTAGCCACTGCCACCACTGACCATGAGTATGTCTTCCCCCCTGGACTACCACCACCACCACCATTGATGTTAACCACTGCCACCACAGTCTGTCCAGACCACCACATCCATCAGCCACAGACACAATGCTTCTTAATATTTAAACCATAAAGTGAGTATGTGTAATCATGTTTATTATGCTGTTTCACTTCGTTTAGTTGTATGTTTTGTTTTCTGTAGCTTTTCAGAGCCGCAATGGTCAAACACATACGGTACACTTATTTTGTTTTTTTTACAGGTTAACAAAAAACGTCTCCATCGCTAAAACTTGGTGGGAATGGTACTGCAGCTGTACCGTACAGAGAGGAACCTATGGAATATCCAGTTGAAATCCATTCTTTTAAGTATGAAGATTTTATTTAATCTGTTTCATTGTTTTGGAATGACTGCAGCAAATGCGACTGACTATGATTCATAAACTAAGTGACATGTACATCACCAAAACTATTTCTGTAAGATATCATTCATGCAATGTATTCTGAACTTGCAACTGTGCAGCCATGACCATGACAATGTTGAAAAAGTTGCACACAGGTTGTATTACATGACAAGATGTGGGTTTGAAATGTAACTTGACCTGAGATTGAGAACCAGGGAGGAACAAATTACAATTAAATTGTAAGAAGTCATTCATTTTTTTTTTAGGAAACTTCCAGATGCTTTGTTGTTCTGTCAAAGTGGCCTTATCCAAAAAAGTTCTTCAACTTCAGGCATCCCCCTCCCCCAGGCTTGGGCACACATGCAACATGCAGAATTTGTTTCATTAGATGACCATCATTAACAACCAGACTCCAGAAGGATGCAGATGAAATCTGAGAACAAGTAACAAAATAAGAAACCATTACAGACAAACCTGCAGATATGCTCCCCCCACCCCGCCCAAAGAAAATACTTACCTTTATGTGCTTGAGAGTTATCCATTTCCAATTTCAACACAAAAAATTCTCATTGAGCACTGGAATGTGCACACCAACAGTTTCTGTGACCTGTGATACAGAAAAATACCATGAGTACATGTCAATGTTAACCCCTCCTCACCTACAAAATACACAAACATATATCTATATATATATATATATATATATATATATCATCTCACCAAGGCTACTATTAATGTACAGACAAAGGCACCCTTCCATCCAGATGAGATTATCACATTGCATTTGCTTGAATCGCCTCACAGAACACATTGGACCAGCAAAAGTATGCTCACGGTTATCATTTTATTCTGGGGGACTTCGTATGTGCTGAAACACTCTCATTTCACTGTGTTACCACTTGTCAATTTTCTGCACACAAGGCAGATGCATTTTGGGCATGCAGAAAAAATCTGGGGACTCTGTGCCACCACTGCGCACATGACTGAGTGCGCCATTAATTCTGGGGGACTTTGTATGTGCTGAAACACTCCCATTTCACTGTGTTACCACTTGTCAATTTTCTGGACACAAGGCGGATGTATTTGGGCATGCAGAAAAAAATCTGGGGACTCTGTGCCACCACTGCATGCATGACTGAGTGTGCCATTAATTCTGGGGGACTTTGTATGTGCTGAAACACTCCCATTTCACTGTGTTACCACTTGTCAATTTTCTGGACACAAGGCGGATGCATTTTGGGCATGCAGAAACAATCTGGGGACTCTGTGCCACCACTGCATGCATGACTGGGTGTGCCATTAATTCTGGAGAAGCATTTTGTGTATTGTGTGGTTGTGAGCTCATGATGTCATACTGACAATATCAATTAAAGCAGCATTGCAAGGATGTCATGACAATTTTGACCTGTACTTTTTTATGCTACTTTACATCGCGACAGCCACTAGGTACCTTCGAGTTGTGACTTGAATGATACGCTTCTTTTCACAATTTCTTTCTGCTTTACTTAGTTGACTACTTTTTTTCATGTATGAAAAAAAAAAATGAGCACACCTTTCAATATTGTTCTGACCAGGTTTGTATTTATTTGCAGCTGCTTTTCAATAAATATTGTTCTGTGGTGTCATAAAACACTGCCTGCTGCATAACTGTTAATTTACAACAGATATGATGGAGAAAAGCAAAGGAAAACAATGACAAAGACTTGGTCAGCACCAATTTAAAAGCAATGCTTCTTTCATTATTTCACACATGAAAAAAGGTAGTACAGCAGACTCAACTACTGGAAATTCTTGTATCATTCCAGTCAGGATGTAAGTAAAGGAAGTTGTAACACAGCATTAAAAAATTTAGGTCAGAGTTCTCAACAGATTGTTGTGCTGCTGCTTTACAGAGATTCACCACATTACATAGTTGTGGTGATGCAATATAACTAATATGGTGAGCCCATTTCAGGGATCCCATATGCAGTATTTTCAGGAAAAACCATTGTACTTGATTACAGTGTGTCACAGACAGAGGGATTCTTGTTCAGATTAGCCACATTTCGTTCGACTTTCTAGCAATGCTAGACATGATGACAGGGGAGCGCAGGTGCATGCTCCACTAGCAGGATGTCCAGCAGCTATCCCAATGTTTTGTTGTGTTATAAGGCTCGCTTTGTGGTGAAATGTGGGAACGTTTCCACTAACAAGGCTCTTCTTACTGGAAACGTGCCCACACGTTTCACCACAAACTGACCATTATAACATAAAGAAACATTTGGAAAGCTGCTGGACAATCGGACATTCACTATAATGGAGCACGCACCCACGCTCTCCCTGGCATCACGTCCTGACGTTACTGAGAAAGGGGGGCAGAATGTGGGTGGCTTTTCTGAACAGGAATTCCTCCACCATGTGACACACTGTAATGACATTGTGGGCGGTTTTCACAGAAATGTATTGCACTATGTGGAGCAAGAAAGATTCCCCTGGAAGTAAGGCGCCCATCTATCGGGTGCAGTGCTGTAACTTGGTGAATCCCTTTCATGTCTATTTCACAAGCAAAATAGTTATAGAGCTTCAGTAATGTTTACTTTGTGTCGGGACTCGTGAATTGGATTTTAAGTGTTTCGCAAACAGCATGAAGACTGAGCAATGCGAGTATGTTGTGCTAAACTGCATGTGTGCCATCAGTGTTCTTTCCTGTGTGTGCATACATTGTACAGCTTCATGCAAACATATATATGGTAAGACTTGTTGCATTATCAAGAATAAAGATTACAAAGAATACTTGATGTATATTTTATTGTTACCATCAGTGCCAGCAGACTAAGTGATATGATATTTTTTCAGATGTATCAAGTCACTGTGCACCTCAGTCACTCACAGTGCACATATGACTTTGTGGAGATCATAGCACAAAAAACACATGCTCTCCTAAAAGTTATGTGTACAGTATAGTATATAATGGGTCTAAGGTGCACTCTGGCCAGACACCTCTGAAAACGTATCGTATCACTTAGTCCACTGATGATGATGGTGACAATAAAATATACCGTATTCTGCTCACTATTCTTTATAGCATAAACACTGCCTGCAACAAGTCAGCAACAGTAATATATGTTTGCAACACACTGCACAATGTCTGATGTCACACACACACACACACACACACACACACACACACACACATGAAACACTGACTGCACACATGCAGTTTTACACATCATACTTGCACTGCTCACAACAGTTTGTCCACAAGCACTCCAAAACAAAAAGTAAACATTACTGAGCCACTGCAACTACAGAAGAGAAAATGTGTATTATTAAACAACAACAACAACAACAAAAAAAACACACAAAACAGTACAGCACAGTAGTGGGGGGTAGGGTGGGGTCCAGAAAACAATCCCTTAATGTGGCTGTGGATGCTGTGGTAGTCCAGCAGCAGGTGCAGCATTGTGAGTATTTGCTGCTGCTGTTGTTGGATTGTATCAGCCTTCTACTGCACAGCACCTACCCTCTCATTATTCTCCTTCTGGGCCACCCATACCAGGGCAATGTCAGCCTCTGTTGCAGGGACTGTGGCAGGGTCCACTGCAGGTGGAAACCCAGGTAGTGGTGGTGGTGGTGGAGAGGGTGATGCTGGTGGCTGTGGTGGCAGTGGTGGTGGTGGTGCAGCTGCTGCACTGGCCCTCCTCCTGCTGTGGTGGCGAGGCATAACTTCAACCCCAGCAGCACCCTCGGCCACTGCCACAGAAGGGTCAGCAGGTGGACACCTGGCCCCTTGCATGGCAGCCTGCCACTCTGCCTTGTGGTGGTTCAACATGTGGGTGCACTGGCCACCGGCCCCCAAATGTGTCCCCCGGGGGCCACGGTGCGCCAACACATCACACAAATGGCACACCAAAACTGTGCTGTCTCCCCCACAGAGTTAAAAAACTTCAACTCTGGAGAGCTGTGGGGGGGACCAGATACAGTCCTAGCACCACCTATGATTTCCTGGGGCACCTCCTGTAGCTGTGGAGGTGGTGGAGGGGGTGCTGCTGTAGCCCCTACAGCTGCTACTGGTGGTGGTGGTAGTGGTGGAGTAGGTGGGTGTGCAGCAGCCACCGGTGGCACTGGTGCTGCTGTTGCTTCCACGGGGGGGGCAACACCCTAGAGTCGTGAGTGGTCCAGCAACACATGACCACCCCCACGTGTGTGCAGTCCCTGCCTCTGACCGTGCCCACAGGCAAGCGACTGTCCTTCTCCAGGGTCCATCCTTCCCACACAAGTCCCCAACCCCGACTAAAAACAAGTTCAACCACAGTGGATGCCTAGCCTTCACCCGGCACCGCAGTCACTCTCAGACTCCCAGACACACACACACAGTTACACACACACAAAACAAAACAAAACTTATAAAAAAAAATTCACTACCAAAAAAACAATCACAAACACAATACAAAAATGAAATAAAGATATAGCTTTTAAAAAAGCTATTGTTTTCAGGCACAAAGGCAATAAAGCACTTTCTGACAGTGACACAAAACTGCCCTCTTCTCCACAAAGCCTTCTCCCTCTACGAATGCAAAGGAAAAAGTGAAACTGCTTCTCTGACTCACGTCCTTCCTGGCTAAAGCATGTGACTTACAGTACTGTAAGCCATGTGATGTATGGGGGGGCTGCCTATATACTTGTCACTTCACCTTACTTCACATCAATGCATAATGACAATGCAAAGTAATAATGAGCATAAGTGAGCACTTTGCAGTGGCCGCCAGCGTGTGCTCCACCAATACTGATGGCCACATCGGCATTCACTGCCAGCGGTTTAAAATTCGCTGCATCTCTAGTCCAGTACAATGAGTACTGGAGGGTGTTTCTATTCCTCAGGGATCTAGGGTTACTTGCTTGCTCTATAATTGATAGTTCTTCATGATCTGCACACTTAAGATAAAGTTGATAAATGAACTGTAATGTTTTGTGCTCCTTAGATGGTTCATCAACATACTGTAGATGCTGACAACCGTTGTTGCTAGTTTGTTTGCTAAACCTGCAAAATTATTCAATAAAACTGAATTTCTAAGAAAATGCTCTGTATTCCTTTTTGTTCTGTTAACTGATTGCTGCAGCACCTGTGCCTGTGTCAGCTGTAGGACCAAACAGCAGAACTGGACATGCTGTAAGTTAAGACTATAGGCTGTGTTTGATTACCCTTCCCCCCATTGCATAGTGAGTTGTAAGGCATGAAGTGCAGTCGACCTTCGGGTGTGTTATTATGCTTATAAAATGGCAAGAAACAAAAAAGAACCAGTTTAAACAGGTTTAATTCTAAAGATAAAAAAATGTTTCTTGTATGAAAGCAAATGGGTGGGGTCACATAATATTTTTTCAAACTTTTCTTGCTTAGTATATCAAAAGTGACTTCACATGAGTATTAAATCTTATTCCATGACTCTAGAAAGAGCTGTGGCTTACAGTATGCAACATGATTATTTAGTGTACATTACTGTACTTTATTATCCTCTGACCCACATGCACTTGAAGTTGTAGATCCAAGGAAAATTTAGAAAGGTAAGTTATTACAGTATTATCAAAAGTATTAAAGCAATTTTGTAAACCACGTTTGCATACATTGAAGTAGATCCAAAAATCAAACATAATGAAAGAAACATTTTATAAA
Source organism: Neoceratodus forsteri (assembly GCA_016271365.2). NCBI lineage: Eukaryota > Metazoa > Chordata > Ceratodontiformes > Ceratodontidae > Neoceratodus > Neoceratodus forsteri. Next base: position 1,167,075,640 of record CM057456.1, on the reverse strand, counting down.
ATTATCAGAAAACTGCACTTATATAGAAATAGTTCATGTTAGTATAAGATATATTATCGATGCAAGTAGCACATGTGGGCATTGACAACAGCAAGGTGTGCATTTGTGGGGAGATACAGGCTCATCTTATCTCCAGTGGAGCCCTGTGCTCGTAGGCACTCACTGGAGAACTGCAGATATCTCCCAAGAAATGTGGCACTATGAAGTGTGTTATTGCATTTATAAAATGATATTTTGGCTTAGGAAATGCAGCACTATGCATACACACTTGAATAGTACACATAGCCATGGCAGGTGGCCTTGTTCATTCAATAAGATAGTAGTATTTGTGATGGTCATCTTAACTATAAGTACTGATATGCAGTGGTTTCTTTTTATTCAGAGTATACATATCAACATTTCAAACAGCTGATATCACTATAAACAGTATTTGTATCAATATGGACTATATCAATATAAGAAGAGTAAACATAGTTATGGAAACTATTTCTATCGAACAAAACTATTTGAATTAATGTTGAGGTGCATGTTATGGTGAATATCTGGTACCTATATCTTTATTAAGAAACATAGAAATTGTCGGCAGATAAGGACCGCTAGGCCCATCCAGTCTGCCCCTAGGCCCTACACATGTATGCATCCACTATTCTGTTTTAGATTTTCCTTTTCTCCTGTCTTAGGAGGTACTCTTCTTACCCATTTTGAGTCTGCTTTAGATTTTAAGATTTTAAATAATGAAAGGAGCACTCCAATCACTATGGCTATCACCAGGATTTAATTAGGATTCTCAGCTGTTTTTGGACAACTGGGCCACAATTCTTAGCCACATGGGACTGGCGGTAAATTTGTTGTATTGCCAGCCCATTTGCTATAACCCCCTGAGCTATGTTGAAAGGGGGCTGCATGCCCCTGTTGCACCAGCACACATTAAAATGTGCTGGTGCCTGAAAGAGGGTAGAGTTGCCATGCAATTGGCATGAAGTGCCATTCACAAAGCATGGTGATCAGAAGTGTATCAATTTACTGGCAACCTCTGGCCTAGAACACCTTTAACTAGGTGGTAGGGGTGGCTGAATGCTATGCCCATTGTGCAAAGACATCGGGGAACAAGACTGGTGAATAACTGGATCAGTATACAGACATGCTTAGAGAACCAGGGCTAGGAAGGGGGATCCACTCCGCTGCCTGGAACTCTTTTGGACTGAGGTTTGAGAGAAGGGTCCAGTGGACTACCAGGACAACAACAAGGGATGGTATTATGCAAAGTAATTTAGGCCCACGAGCAGGCCTCAGGTATATGGGTTGGGTGTGTGGGGGACATTTCTCAGTGATGAACAAGCTCATGGATGGTTGGGCATGGCACTACACCACTTGCATAAATGTATGAGTTCAGAGTGTGCTGTTACAACAGGAACAGCTTGGAAATGAGAATTGGGCCCATTGTCTCATAAGGATAGGGAGCAGTGTGTTGCATGCTGTTTCACCTTAGCCCCAAGGAACTATATTGTCTGGGAAGTTAACATATAAAACAGAATCTAAGGGGTGCGGACAGGCTGTGTTTATTGCGACAGAGAAAAGCAGCATGGATTTTTCATCTAAACAGCCTGAAGACTGAAGGCCATAATAATTTACATCTCAAATATTTCCTTTGAATGTAGAACAATATACTGATAACTGGTTTTCAGTACATTGCCTGTATAAATGAACTAAGAAATAGGCAGAGAACACAGGAGTAACAAGGAGTTATTTTAACAGTCTGCTTGGAAATCCCAGATTTAAATTAGGACATAAGGTTGGGCCGTCAACGCAGCGATAGAGCTATCGCTTGTGACACCAGTGACCAGGATTTGGTAGCGAGCCTGGGTTGCTGGAGGGCCAGCTGGGGGGAGAAGGATTGAGTGCCAGACAGGCTGTTCTACATCTCTGGGTGGGGGGCTGCATGTTCCCATTGCTATACTGCCACCTGGGTGACAACAGGTGGTGGTGCAGTTGGGAATAGCAGAAGGGGAGGGTTAGACGTCAGCCAAGGGTCTGAGCAAAGGCATGTCTCAGCTTACTCATGTTTATGCATGTGTTTCTAACATTGTTTATTTTCTTGCTTCCGTCAAGGTAATTGTACATGTTCATGTCAGCACGTCATTGGAGTGGTTCAGTACATTTGAATGGAGTGACAGGCAGAGATCCAGTTAGCTTGTGAACTGAGGAGAGAATATGGACAGGCAGCTGGAAGCATGAAAAATACAGACAAAGGAAAAATGCCTAGGGCCTGGTTGACAAATGTTTGCACAGGCACAAATGGGTGTTTGCCCTCGAAAACCAGGTTTATGCTGGAGCACGATATTCAAAAGTGGCGGCTGCATGGGCAAACAGGGTTGGCACAGTGCAAACCATAATGAATGTGGGTGGGCAAAGGGAGGGATGGGGACAGGAATATTAACAAAATCCCATATTCAGCACATTTGCACTGTGCAAAAGGGGTTCATGCGGTCCTTTTGCACAGCACAAATACTGCTGAACCAAACCCTATCTTATTGGGGCAACACTCGCGGCTACCAGAGCTACTGAATCCAACTACCAAGTTGGCTGATGGGGGAGAGAACACCTGCCCCTTGGTGCTCAGTGTGCACCTCCACCCTCTGATCACTGGCCCAACTATGTTAAAGGCATGCCCTGGTGCCTAGCAGTTTCCCCATCCTCCACTCACCTTCCCTTATAATAAGTAATACTCCCCGGTGCCTAGTTGTCCCCCTGGTACCTGATCCCAGCCTGTAAGAGCAACTGGCTCCCAGATGGTAAGTGGCCCCTTCTTCTGGTCTCCAATCTCTGGCCCTATAACTCAGACAACACCCTGTCCTGTCAATGCAAGTACTATGACTCGACTGTATTTGCAGAGCAAAACCCAAAGCAACATATTCCCTGGTTTTCCATGGTATCCCCTCAGCCCCGATCGCTGTACCCACCCTGCCACTGAGGTACTTCCTGTCATTTATGGCCCCCCCCCCACCGAGACACCAAACGCCCACCCTGCAACCACCCCTTACCTGGATCATTGGTGTCATGGGAGCTTTACATGGTGACTTGACAGCCCTCCTCACACCTAATATACGTGGCTGTCTGTCATATGCAAACTTGTGAAAGTGTGTCATATGTAATGCACAGGGTGTGCATCCACCCTGCACATTACATAAGATGTGCATTCTCTGAATTGCATACAGCGCCAGCTGTGGAGTTGTGAGGAGGGCTGTGCTGGTCACCCGTATGAGTTCCCACAGCACCAATGATTCAGGTAAGCAGGAGCTGTCAGAGTGGGTGGTCAGTGCCATGGTTGGGGGGACTAGACACCAGGGAGTACCTCAGTGACAGGGTGGGTACAGCAATCAGAGGGTGGGGGGATACCATGGAACACCAGGGAATATGTTGCTTTGGGTTTTGCACTGCACAGTACGGTCTAGTCACTGTACTCATACTGACAGGACAAGGTATTGTCTGTGTTACTGGGCCAGGGATAGGAGACCGGGGAAAGGGACCACGGGCCCTCAGGGAGTCAGTTGCTCTTAGGGGCCAGGATCGGTTATGGGAAGGGACTGCTGGACACCATGGAGTATTACTTACTGTGGGATCAGTAATCAGCAGGTGGGGTGAACCACAAGGCACCAGGGCATGCCTTTGACACAGTCAGGCAGGCGATCATAGGGTTGGGGGACAACTAGGCACCAGGGACTTCTCTTTCATGTAGGAGACTGAGCAATTGGGGTGGGGGTGGCATTGCACAAACCTGCTGGTGCTTCCCTTGCAAATGAGCCCATAATGGGCATTCAAATTGCCCCTTAGTGCCTTGAATGCCCAATAGGTTTATTTGGATTACTCCCTCTGAATATCGTGCCTAGCATTCCGACACTTTTTGGTCTGGTGGTTCTATTCCCTGCACAGCAATAATCTGTGTTGGGGCAGTGCAACTTGCGATAGCACTGCACTGACATGCCCCTATATTCAGTTGGATAGTGTCAGTGTGCTGTTGGACTGAATATAGCATCCTCAAACTCCTGGACAAGGGCAAAGCACAGTGCAAAACTCTTCACTCTGCTTTGCCCATTTTTGGATATCGGGCCTCTGATCTTGGACTTCTTCTCTTCACTGTTTGTGCATCCTCCTTTTTAATGTGAGGCATTACTTGACTTTATCCACTGATATGCTGTCAATTAAAGGATTGTTTTGACAATATCTATTCCTTCTGTATATTGTTACATTTTATGGGTCAATGCAGCCCAACGCATCCCATTTATTGAATCTTTTTTGCAGTACAATTGTTTCAAATTCACTTAGTCACTATTGCAAAAAAGTATGTTTGCATAGCAGTAGTACTTTATCTGTATTTATTCATTCACAAATGACATCAGTTTAAAGTGCCTAAGTAGCCCCATCTCTTTAAGAAGACTATGAAACCATAGCTAGCTGCACAGTATTTAAAGAGCAGGTTACTGCATGATAGCCATGCCCTCTGATGAAGATCAGAATGAGTGAAGCACCAGGGTAGAAGGAAGCAGTATGGAGACCTGGGGTTGGATTTTCTAAAACTCCTGAAACTCTCATAGGTGCGAGAAAAACTAGTGAATGTGGGTCTTCACTTACAGAGACACAGTTTTTCCTGCACAGGCTTGAGTTTAGAAATGGAGCAGTTCTGCAGCAGGCTCCACAATTTGTGGCAGCTTGCAGCTGTGTTTTGGGTGCGGCAGTGTCAGAATGCTATGCCTGGTAGGAGCAGGCATGACATCCTCCGAATCTGTGCCTGCTGTTCTTGTGGAGCACAGGCTGAATATTGAGATGTGCACCAGTGCAGAGGTTTTTTTCTGAACTGGTGGTTGCGAAGCGGGACTTAGTCCTAAAACGGGCTGAAAATCCAGCCCCTGGTTACTCATATAGCAACTCTGGCATATACTTAAAAAGCAGTTGCATTCGATCTATTTGAGAGAGTTATGGCACTTTACTGCCTTTAAAACAACATATTTACTGTAGTTAGTTGCACAAGAACTGCACCTTATAGCACTGGTTTTACTGGAAGAGAGAATATATTTTTGAAACAGCTTAATGTATTTCAAACTGAGCTAAGACTGTGATTAGTGGCATAGACACAAGATTATCAACACAGAAAAAGTCTTTAAAATACCAGGAATGTGTTAAGCTGTTTGCGTTGACCTGGGGAGAGTTCAAAGTGTTGCACAAATAAATATTCTAACCAGCACTGAGCTGTAGTCATAAATATTGTCATTTATTCTCACAAGTGAAAATAGTTGTGCTTTAAGCATGTGTAATTAAATAGGATTACCACCTTTTAAGAAGCCCATTTACCACCTTTTAAGAAGCACAAAGTGGGATATTTCTTAGTGAAACATGATTTTTTGCAGGACAATATGTAACTTCAATCACTGTAACAGATTTGTTTACTCTAAATAATCAGAATTAAGAATAAGTGTTGTAGTATTTTAGTTGTTTCTATTGTTGCTTATCATTTTAAGGTATTTTATTTAAGGTATTATAGTTTTCTGCAACATTTAGAGGAATGTTATAAAATATTTTTTTCTACTATAAGGTCAGGACATGTAGCATTTTTCATATATTTTTGTAGGACACAGCTGCCCAAATCAGGACTGTCCTACTAAAATCAGGACAGGTGGTAACCCTATAACCAAAGTTGCACATATAAGAGCGCTGGGGACAAATCTTTAGTGTGGCTACCTTTGTTGCCTCTAGGTACTTCTCCCTATCTTCCCCCTTTGGCTTCCTTTATACTTTAAGAATGCTCTCCTTTTGGCTTTTACTGTTGTCTTTTCTTTGGCTGTGAACCCCAGTGGGCCTCTTTCCCGTTTCCCTTCAATACCTTCCCAAATGAACTTTCTGCTGCCTCTAGCATTGCTTTTTAAATTGTACCAATTTTTCTTCCACCACTTCTACCTGTCCTAGTCTCCTCATGCTTTTTTCCAGAAGTCCCATCATCCTGTTGAAATCTGCCATTTTAAAGTCCCATGTCCTTTTGGTGTTTTTGGTATGTGCCATGGTCAGCGACACCAACACATTGACCTACATCTCTGTCGACAAAATCGACAGTTCGCTGACAGGTCACTGTGTTGGTGTGCTTGAGACAGGGGCATACTGCCTCCTGGTCCTGCACCCCCTCCCCAAATCAACTCTGACTTGGAGTTGATAATCAATAATATGGGGGGTGTAGGGGCAGAGCCCCACATGGGGGAGTTGGGGGGAAAAGTCCCCCAAAAAAAAATGGACCGGAAGACAATCAGGATTTATGTCAACTGCAACTTGCAGTCAACATAAATCCTGTTGCTGTGATGCCGGTCAACGAAAGTGTTGTCAAACTGGCATCATAGAGCCTGTGTTTGTCATTTTGGCAGTCCCTATCTAAACCTCCAGTGCCACTGTTCTGTGGTCAATAGAACCAAGTTCAAGTTGCAACGCCAGGTCTATTAAAAACAAGACCGTTATTATAGCGGATTTTGTCGGAACATCTGACCTGGCGTGCATCACTGAGACCTGGCTGGATGAGAATGCTGGCCCAGTTTTGGCATCAGTAGTTCCAGCTGGGTACTCAGTGATACACCGCCCTAGGATGAATCATAGGGGCAGGAGTGTTGCTATCTGTTTTAGATTGGAATTGGGCCTAGTGGAAGTACCAGTGGGAACTACCAACTTCTTTGAATGTATCATGGGCTAGGGTGTGGGGTGCAGGATTCTTCTCGTTTACTGTCCACCAGGTGATGAGAATGTTTTTCTGTGGGAAGTCGTAGACTTCATTGTCGACCTGACGTTGGGATCCCCCAGATGGTTGGTTCTGGGGGATTTCATTGCCTGGGTCAATGATGAACTCTTGCAGTTTGGTCAAGACTTCCGCTAGTTAATGATTTCACTGGGCTTCACACAGGTGATTTCCTCCTTGACCCATATTGGTGGTCATTCATTGGATTTGGTGTTCCTGCTGGGGATGGAGATATCCGATTTGGTGCTGGAACCAGAAGGGTGGTCTGACCATCACTCCATTGGGTTCAGTTTTGGGGCCACCCCTAGTAGACCAGCTCCTATGGAGATGGTCTGGTACTGCCTTTTGAGGGGTGTTTCCCCAGATGGCCTGATGGCAGTTCTTGACCTATCGGGTTTACCGAGTGATTGCATGGACCTAGGGGACTTGGTACTTGCCTATAATATAGAGAATAATGGATGGGCAACTATGCACAACCAGTGTGTTCTGCCACAGAGGGGTTCTGATTCCCTCTGACTTCGAGATCAAAGCTCGAGAGGTCCATGGGAATCAGAACCCGAGGTGGCAGAACACACAGGTTGTACATAAAGTTGTTCATCCTGTATTTTTAATAGTGTATAGTAGTACTATGTGAAATGTGTGCTTTGTGTTTTTTTTTTTTTTCAAAATGAAACTGACTTAAAAAGTCTCTAGAGGTTCTAGAATACTGTTACCACAAAATTAAATAGAGGAAAGCAAAAATGTGCCAGGATTCCAAGTGATTCTGCTGCAGTAGTGACATCACTACTGCAGCAGAACATCATAATGACATCACTACTGCAGCAGAACAAGCATATTCCGGGCATGGAATTTCATGCATAACAGCATTCCACTATACACTATAAGGCAGTAGCAGGGGCCCTGGATTCCATTGCTCCGGTTTGTGTTCGTCCCCTCACTCTTCGCCCTAGGTCTCCTTGGTTTGATGAGACTCTATGGGAGTTGAGGAGAGTTGGACGAAGATTAGAGAGGCGCTGGTGAAAATCGGGCTTGGATTATGACAAACTTAGTTTGATGGACCATTATGTGGTCTATCAATCAGCAATCTCTCATAAGAAGGCAGAATTCCTGTCCAGAGAGATTGCTCCTGCACAGAATAGACCAGCTCAGCTTTTCCGGACTGTGGACAGATTGTTCAATCAAATCTGTCTTCAGCCCAGAAGAGCCTTTTCTCATGAATGGTGTGAGGAGTTTGCTCAATTCTTTTCAGATAAGGTTGCCACAATCAGGTCGGATATCTGCTCGACCCTCCCTAGTGGGAGTTGTGATGGTCGGCAGGAGATGTCGGACACCCGGTTTGTGTGGTCTGACTTCAGCCTTCCCACAATCAATGACATTGTGATGGTCATCCAATCATTGCGTCCGACCAACTGTGGTTTGGACCCAGGCCCTACACGTCTCCTAGTGGGCTGTGTAGATAAAACCGGCCTGGTCCTGGCTGAGATAGTCTGGAGGTCTTTGGAGAGGGGGATTTTTCCAAATCCTCTGAAGGAGACTGTGGTTCAGCCCCTTCTTAAGAAGCCCTCCTTGGACCTGGACTGTCTGGCTAACTACAGACCCTGTCTCTAACCTGCCCTTTGTGGGAAAGGTTATTGAGAAGGTGGTCGCATCGCAGTTGGATGATCATTTGACCAGCCACAATGTCTATGATTCTCTCCAGTCCAGATTTAGGAAGAGACATAGTACTGAGACAGCTCTTGTCCAGGTACTAAATGACCTCCTAATAGCGAGAGATCGAAGGACCTGTTCCATCTTGGTCCTTCTTGATCTCTCTGCAGCATTTGACACCGTGGACCATGGTGTGCTACTGGAGCACCTACAGTCTATCTGTGGGCTGTCTGGTACAGTTCTCAGTTGGTTTCGATCTTTCCTCGAGGGTAGGACTCAGAGGGTGGTGTCTGGGGATTTTTTCCTTGGCATCATTCTCCCTATCCTGCGGGGTGCCGCAGGGCTCCATTTTGGCGCCCATGTTGTTTGCGGCGTACATGCTGCCGTTGGGACTGATCATTAGGTGGTACAGTTTGAGTTTTCACTGCTATGCAGATGACACTCAACTGTACATGTCCTTTGTGCCCGGCCAAGATGCTGCCTTTTCAGTCTTTAACAACTGTCTGGCCAAAATCCAGGACTGGATGAATGTGAGTTGGCTGCAGTTGAATCCAGAAAAAATTGAGGTGTTGGTCGTGAACCCAGGTCACCAGGAGGTGGGTTTGTTGGCAGGATCTCCCTCGGGCTTATGGCTTGGGGGTGTTCAGCTAACTACCTCAGACCAGGTGTGGAACCTGGGCGTTGTGTTTGATAGCTGTTTGACACTTAAATCCCAGGTGTCGGCAGTTGTCAAAACCTCTTTTTACCATCTGAGGAACATCGCCCGGGTGAAACACTTGGTTCCTCCTGACGATCTTCCTACTTTGGCCCACGCCTTCGTTACCTCCCGTCTTGACTACTGCAATGCCCTTTATCTTGGGCTACTGGGGGTTGATATTTTCCGCTTGCAGCTAGTGCAGAATGCGGCAGCCAGGCTATTTACTGGTTCCTCTAGGTCCAGTCACATAACGCCTGTGCTCCGCGGACTGCACTGGCTGCCAATATGCTGGTGAATCACCTTTAAGTTCGGTTTGCTGACCTATAAGGCCCTACACAATCAGGGACCTGGCTACCTGAAAGATCTCCATCATCCCTACTGTCCCTCCCACTCTCTCTGATCCACTGACGAGGGATTGCTAGAGATTCCCAGGGTTCGTTTGAAGACCTCTGGGGCCAGATCTTTTAGTTTTATGGTCCCGACCCTGTGGAATTCTCTACCTCTTCAGATACGAGATTGCCCAAATGTCCAAACTTTTAAGGGGGCATTAAAAACTTATCTTTTTAAACAAACATATAATGATTTTTAAATGTTGTAGGATTGGATTAATTTTAATGTTTTTAGCTATATTGTTTTTATTATGTTATGTACAGGCGCCTTGGTTTTTGGAAAGGCACCTTTTATAAATAGTTTGACTTGACTTGACAAGTGGTTCCTGGACTACTGCATTTTGGAGTTTTGGATCCTCTCACTGTTTGTGAGTACTAGATCCAGCAGAGACCCTTCCTGTCTCATGTCCTGGACAAGCAAAACTCACTGCCTCCTGACATGCATCCACCAGGAGCTGATTCCTAGTACCTGCCCCAACTGGAACTTTCCAGTCCACATCTGGCATTTTAAAGCCCCCTACAACCACCACCTCCCCTACATTTGTTTCCTTCCTTAGCATGTCCGTTAGCTGATTGTCTACCTCTTGATCCTGACAAGGTGGTCTGTAGAACAACTCAGTCTTAATTTGCTTCAATTTTCTGTTGCTGCAGTCACCACCGAATTTCTAATTTTTCTGAATCCCCTAGGTTGTCTATTTCAGTTGCACCTGTCCCCTTTACATTCAGTGCTGTTCTCCTCCACTATCCTTAGCTCTGTCCTTCATTAACAATGAGTAAACTGGTATGGTCATGTCTTGTTCATGGTTTGGGGCTGCCCATGTCCCTGTAACATCCACCAGCTTAAGGCTCCCTTCCATGACTACTGCCTTTAGTTCTGCCATTTTGATGCCAAGACTCCTTGTATTGGTGCACATCATTTTCCAACATTTGACCCTGCCCCTTCTGTTTCCTTTTACCCAGGGTAAGGTTAATTCCATTATATTGGTTAATGTGGAGGGCTGGCAAGGCTCCCCCCATGTTTGTGACATTGAATGTGCACCTTGCCACGCTGACTCCCCCTTCACTTGTTTAAACTAGCTATGTGCTGTGCCCACCTTACTCCCAGAACCATGCTGTCCTCCTCATTAGGATGCAAGCTGTCCCTTTTGAACAGCCTCCAATCCCTCCAGGTCGGGCTCCAGTCCTCAAGGAACCAAAATCCCTATTCCCTGCACCAGTCCTTTAGCCATGCATTAAATTGGAACACACAGAATCATTTCTTCAGATTTAGGCATGACAATGATAGCACCTCGGAAAAGGTTATCACACCTACACTTTCTTATGCTACCTTCCACACAGCACCCAAGGTCCAGTACAAAATGAGTGGTTGTGGAGATACTGCAATACACAAGGGAAGAAAAGGGACTGGGGGTCATAATATCAGACCACTTTAAATCCAAAACTGTAACAGAGCAGTGTGTAAGGTGAACAGGATGTTGGAATACATAGGGAGAGGGGTCTACTGCAGAGGCTAAGAGGTAATCCTCCTACTGTACAGGTCATTGGTGAGACCCCATCTGGAATTCTGCACAAGGCTCTGGTGTCCACACTTGAGAAAAAACTACCATAAGGTGGAAGCAATACAGTGTGGGGCAACCAAGATGGTCCAAGGTCTGGGGGGCATGACACATGAGGTGAGGTTGTAGGACTTGAACATGTATACCCTTAAGGAGAGAAAGCAAAGGGGTGACATGATATAAATGTACCAGAACCTGCATGGGATAAAAAGGGTTGACTTTAAGGATTTATTTTCCTTGAGCTCAAATACAGGGATGAGGAAAAATTCACTCAAACTAGCAGGAGGGAGATTCAAGAAAGATATCTTATACACTTTTTCATGGAATGAGTAGTGAACAAGGAGAATAAGCTGCTGAAAGAAGTTGTAAGTGCCAAATCAGAGAGCAGTTGTGGGGGAAGATAGGCATATGAGCTTATTTGGGGGCTGGGGAGCAGAACTAAGGTGTGTGATGGCCACCGGGGCCAGAGTGTAGTTAGGTAGGGTGGGCAGACTGGATGAACTGGGAGGTATTTATATGCCATCAATGTCTATGTATCTACCTGCAGTGGCCCATCAATGACACTGAAGACCATGATCTCCACAAGCTGTGCATGTCTTGGTACTCTTTTCAGATCTTGCTCAGCAGAGAAAGTTGTATGTGTACAGAGAGGCAAAGTCCTTCATTTATTTGAAAAAAGTATTTTTTGACCCCCATAACACTTTGAAATCATCAGAGAATCATTCACTGTTATCACAGTTAGCTATTTGACAGATGCCAACTGTAGTTTCTCTGCCAGGCAGGTCAGTACAGCAGTAATTCATGTGTTGCTGAAAACAGGAGTGCACAGTCAGTTTCAGTGCATAGTTGTTGCAGCTGCAGCCTGTAGGGCAGGAACTTTGGATCAGGACAACAGAGGACAGGGACATGGCATTGGGGGAATTTTATGCAGGTTTTACTGTGCTGTTAATCTTTTTTTTACTGACTGTTGCTGGTGCAGGGTAAGGGTGAGACAATGTTGAAGCTGTGTTCTGTGACCCATTGAAAACTGTCATTTTTGACTCCAGGAAGGGGGAGAGGTCTTTTGGCACTTCAATGGCATGACATGACAGTTTTCCACAGGGATCAACTACTAAACTTGTGCAAGTTTGTGTAAATATTCACAGAAGTACCTGGTCTCTAACACTGTTCTCCATATTAGCATAGAAACATAGACTCTGATGGCAGATAAGGACCACTTGGCCAACCTAGTCTGCCCATTTTCCTACCTATTGGATAAGCTGCAGATCCAAGTTAACCAACAGCCTACCTCTCCCTACCCCCCACCAGAATTGCCTTATGTCTGTCCCATGCATTCTTGAATTCCCCCACTGTTTTTGATCCCACATCCTCCTCAGGAAGGCCATTCCATGCTTCCACCACCAGCTCTGTGAAAAAATACTTCCTCACATTGCCCCTGATTTGACCTCCCTCTATCTTCAAATTGTGTCCCCTTGTTCTTGCATATCTCTTTTTCTGAAAGATGTTACCCTCTTGGACTTTGTTGATTCCCTTGAGGTACTTGGAAAGTTTCTATCATGTCCCTTCTCTCCTGCCCCCCCTCCTTTCCTCAAGGATATACATATTAAGCTCCTTTAGTCTCTCTTCATATGGCTTCTGTTGCAGACCCTGTACCATTTTAGTTGCCCTCCCCTGGACTGCCTCCATCCTGTCTATGTCATTGTGGAGATGGGGTCTCCATGTAGTACTCCAGATGGGGTCTCACCAACTGTTTGTACAGAGGGATAACAACTTCCTGTTTTCTACTGGCGATGCCTCTCCCTATACATCCCAATATCCCCTCAGCCATCCTTACTGCCTTCTCACATTACTTGTACCTTTAGGTCATTTGATATGACTACCCCCAGGTCCCTTTCCATTTTTGTTGTTGTTAATACCCCCCCAATGTGTACTCTTCCCCTGGGTTTTTGTTTCTCATGTGCATTACTTTGCACTTCTTTGCATTGAATCTAAGCTGCCATACTTTTGACCATTCCTCCAACCTTGCCAATTCCCTTCTCATCCTTTTCACCTCCCTTGTGTATCAATCCTGTTGCAGATCTTTGTGTTGTCTGCAAAGAGGCATACTTTTGCTTTCAGTCCTGCTGCAATGTCACTTATAAAGACATTAAAAAGGACCTGACCCAGTACTTAACCCTGCGGAACCCCACTAGTAACCCCCCTTTCCTCTGAGTGGACTCTGTTTACTATTACCCTCTGTGTCCTGTTGTCCAGCCAATTTTTTACCTAGGCTACCACCCTGAGACTCACTCCCAGGCTGGCTAATTTGTTTATTAATCTTTTGTGTGGGACTGTGTAAAATGCCTTGCTAAAGTCTAGGTAGGCCATATCCACAGCCCCTCCCTGGTCTACTACTTTGGTCACCCAGTCAAAGAAATCTATTAGATTCGTCCAACATGACCTTCCCACTGTGATTCCATGCTGCCTTGGGTCCTGTGCCCCGCTGGCCTCTAGGTACTCAACAATGCTTTCTTTCAGAAGTGATTCCATTATTTTCCCTACCACTGAGGTCAAGCTAACAGGTCTGTAGTTTCCTGCCTCTGCTTTGCTCCCACTTTTGTGAGAGGGAATCACATCCACCCTCTTCCAGTCCTTAGGTACCACACCTTCCTCCCATGATTTGTTACAAAGGGTAGTCAGTGGTGTCACTAGTTCTCCTCTTAGTTCTTTTAGAATTCTGGGGTGAATCCCATCAGACCCCATTGCTTTGTCCAGCTTTAGTTTTAGGAGTTCTTTCAGAACCCTTTCTTCTGTGAAAGGACTGGTATCGACCCCCCTATCCAGAGTGCTTCTATTGACTGGATTAGGTACCTCCCCCTCCTCTTCTTTTGTGAATACTGAGCAGACATATTCATTCAGTATCCCTGCTTTTTCACTGTACCTCTCTGCCCACCACCCTCCCCTTTATTAAGCCTCACTATCCCTCCCTTGGTCTTTCTTCGCTCCCTAATGTACCTATAAAAGGTTTATCCCCTTTCTTAACTGAATTGTCTCTTTTTCCTTTATTTGGGCCTTTGCTATTCTGACTGCCTTCCCCACTTCCTTCTGCTTTAACTGGTACAGTTCTCTGTCCTGCTCCTTCTGTGTTTCCTTATACTTCCTGAATGCTGTCTTTTTCTCCCTAACCTTCCCCACCACTTCTTTTGAGAACCATAGTGTTTTTTCATTCATTTTGATTTGTTTATTTGCATCACACAAAGGCTTGTTGCCTCTGTGATGGCAGTTTTGATGTTTGGCTCTGCAGCTGTGTTTATTATGAACCACACTGTTTGGTGGTCACTTGTTCCCAGACGGCTACCCACTTCTAGATCTGAGATCCTCTCTCCATACCTGTTTGAGAGTACCATGTCTAAGATTACTCCCTCCTGAGTGGGTTCCAACAGTAGTTGTCTGAAGCATGACCCCATAAGGCATCGAGAATTACCCTGCTCTTGGATGTGGCTGCAGCGAAGGTGCTCCAGTTAACATCTGGCATATTCAGGTCCCCCATCAACAATATCTCCCCTTTCCGCTATCCTAAGGATGCCTTCTATCATTTTCTTGTCCATTTCCTCCCCCTGAGACAGGATCTGTATACAACCTCTGAGCAGATTGTGGTGCCATTTCTGGTCTCCAGGGTAACCCACAGTGCCTCCTCACCTCCTTGTTTAACCTCTAGTTCCATTGCTTTGATCCCTTCACTTACATAGAGAGCTACTCCTCCTTTTCTTCTACCCTCCCTGTCCCTCCTGTATATTGTGTACCCTTGTATGTTGACATTCCAACCATGGTGCTCCATGTGCCATCTTTCTGTGGCTGCCACAATATCCAGGCATCCCTCTTCCATCAAGGCCACCAGATCAGGGAGCTTGTTACCTAGACTATGGGCATTGGTACTCATTACCCTGCATTTTTTGATGGCCTTACCCATTTTTGGCCCATCCCTGTCCTTACTGCATTTGCCTTTTTTTCCATTTACCTCTGCCCTTCTCCCTATAGACTTCTCTATCTTGGTGTTTACCTCACTAACTACCCTGATTTTTTTGGGGGGTGGGGCTAGGATTTCCCTGCTCCTTTTCAGTGCCTCCTCCCTTGGCTAGTTTAAATGCTTGCCAATGAAGCATTTAAACCTATCACCAAAATCCTGGTTCCCCTCCTGGACAGATGCAGACCATCGCACCACTATAGGCTTGCATCTCTCCAGGTGGACCTCAGTATCCAGTGAAGGCAAACTCCTGAGCTCTGCACCAGTTTATCAACCATTGATTGAATCCCATGGTGCGGAGCACCCTAGTCTCACCCATGCCACAGACAGGCAGCACCTCCAAGAAGGTTACCATGTGTACTACTTGTCTAAGGTGCCTCCCCAACTCCACAAACTCCTCCTGCACTGCTCTGATCCCTTTCCCAGCCTGATCATTTGTCCCTAGGTGGAAAATGACATCCAGCTCTCTCCCCCATGCAGCTGCTCCCACAATCCTAAGGGTTTGCTCCCTGTCCCTCCAAGCCATGGCATCAGGCAGACACCTTACCTCCCTCTCCTTCTTTCTCCCCCAGTTCTACCCTCCTAACAATGGAGTCCCCCACCAGGAGTTATTTCCTTCCCCTGTGGGGTCCCATGCCATCGTCCTGTGGGTCTCCTTCGTGGAGGTTCCCAGCATCTTCTTTGGTCTCCACTGTGGGTGCCTTCATAAAGGAACCAAACTCTGCCAGAACAGCATATGAATTGTGGAGAGGTACAACTGGAGGGATACGCCTCTGTTCCACCACCTTCACCCTCCCTGAGCCCACTGTGGTCCAACTGCTCCTCTTTCTTGATAACCTCTGAAGCAGCAGTGGCAACTCTGGTGGTCCCTGGGTGGGAGAAGAGGTCCCCTGAATCCTGGCCACCTCAGCCTGGAGACAAGCAACCTCCTCCCTCAGCCCAGAGAGGTGCCTGCAGATAGAAACAAAAGGAAGTCATAAGTTCTTCCAATTATGCAGCTTTATTCAGAGGTAGAACAAAGTTGAAAAACACAAACCCCACATGTACACCCACAGTTAATCTCCAGCTTGGGGGTACCAGCTACCTCTTTGAGTATTTGCTAATTATGCTGTGGATCCACTCGCTTCACTATAGAGGGGTCTCTTGCTTCACACAAGTTTGTATAAGCCACATGGCTTGCAGCAGCCAATGAGTGATGTTGAAGATCATGCTTTCCTTCCACTGCACATTCTTGGTGCCATTTTAAGCTCTCAGCAGAAAAGCACATGAGCACTGACAGGTGCATCTCTTCAATTCTTAAGAAAAAACAGTTGTTTCTGATCATAAAACTTTTCGAAATCATAGTAAATCATTTGTCATTATTATAGTTAGCCTGTTAACCACAGTTCACTGTAGTTTTTGTGTAGGGCAGGCCAGTAATTTGTGTGCTATTGATGAGAAGAGTACAGAACAGTGCAGTGTGTGCTTATTGCGGTTTCAGTCGGCAGCAGTGCAGGGGTAAGCCCAGCAGAGGACAGGGATAGAGAAGGAGGGGGAATTCTCAAGGTTTTATGTTACAGTTAATTTTTATTTTACTGACTGCTGATGGTGCAGGACATAGAATCCATCTTTTAACTGTTTTCCATTTCTGACTTGACCAGAGACACCAGTCAATGACATGATCAGTGAGTGAAAGTGAAGACTCTAATGAAAGTGTATAAGGTCTCTCAACTCAACATCCCTCAGTGGGGTCTGTTAGTAGAGTTGGTTGCCTTTGGTGTGGTCTCAATGTTGCTCACCCCCCTTTCACCTCATGTCACACAGCATGTGGCTGTCTAATCTTCAACACACAAATTATAGTAGTGAGTCATCATACTGTAGTTGTTGCATAGCCCAGTATCCTCTTGCTGCATCACCATCACAGTGTCATTTTTTGTGTCCCATAGAAATCATGAAGAAAAGAATAGGAGGAGAAAGATGGTGGGGAAACAGATATGCATTGCAGCATTCCATTTCCAAGTATAGCATCTGCAACTGGTGGTGGTGGTGGGGATGGTCATGGTGAGTAGCTCTGGTGACTATGGATTGATATGTGATAGTACAGTCAAAGAAACAAATCCTGGTTCAGTAGTCCACAAAAGCAGACTGCCCCCCCCCCACTTCAAGTACTGCCAGTTCAGGCCCACTTCCCCTACATGAGAAAGAAACCATCCATCACTGAAGAACCAAGCACACTCTCTTTTCCTCTCATAAAAACAACAGTACAATAGCCGCCATGGATGCATGTATATGGGTGGTGACTGCTGTTCACCTAGAACCACTATAGTACCACAGAGCCCCATGCAGCTTATTCATCTATTATGCATCTGGAAGGTGACTTTTAGTCTGGCATTGACATTAGTGTCATCCTGTCAGCAGAGAAAAAAGTACAGCTGTTTATGGGAGGAGGGTGAGCTATACCAGAACCTCAAGTCTGCAAAATAAAGTGAGTAGCAACAAAGTTGCTTTGAAGGGAGAGTGCCACTGAAAAGGTTTCTGATGGAAGAGTACAGAAGTAGTGATAGTGGAGGTAGAGGAGGGGAATCATGAAAGAAGGATAGAAAAGGGTAAGAAGAGAAACAGCATAGGAATGCAACAGGAAAGCATAAGAGAAGGGTGAGGAGCAGGATAAAACATTATAGGAGGAGGAGCAGGGGAAAGAAGCATAGCAGGATGAAGGGCATTGGAAGGCAAATGCACAAGAGGAGGATGAGGAATGACAGGAGCTTGAAAGTGGGATGTCAGTTACACTGACTATTGTGGATGGGTGTGATACTGAGGGGTGAAGGCCATCACGGGAGGAGATGGCAAAATTTCAGAAAAGAGAAGAGCAAGAAAAAAAGTTTCTCAGCCATGGAAATCAAAAGACAAGCCCCAGACCTCACATCAGCCCTACAGTACTGCACCAGCCACTGATATTGCCAGTCCTTAGGAATGTCATTCCAGTTCCCCAAAACAATCATCTCACTGTTCCTGCCCAATTCCTACAGCTGGATACCCAGGGCCATTGTCACTAGAAGCTCAATGAGATGATCCAGTATGGGGTTAGTTTATGGCTGACACCACAAATCCACTGAATGCATTTTACAATCAGTGTGGTAAAAGTTCAGTCAGACTCTGTCAACTGAAACTATGGGAACAAATGTTCTGGTCGATCTTTTAGAATGTGAACATGGCATCATCCTAAAAGCAAGACCCATTTCCCACTCAGATCAGAGTAAGATGAGAGTCAGCAAGAGCAGTCAGGTATAAGAAGTGGGATAAGATGGTTTATTCAAGTAATCCACTCACTCTGGTAGCACCCAAATGATGCATCCCCATGTAATAGCATTGCCTTAGAAGGAGTACAACCCCCACCCACCAGCCACAGCCAAGCCTAACAACTTCTCCACCACAGTGAATTAGTAACTAAACAACTACTGTACACTGCTAGAGTCATTCTGTGGCAGGAAAATATTTTCCTATAATCATGCAAGTTCTGTATGAATAACACAATTCACTGGTGAGATGATGGCACCTTATTTTCAGCCATTCTACATGATGGAAAACATTGACTTTCTTGCAGGACTCAAGCCCAAATCCATCATTCGATCATGCTTCATGTTTTCTTAGCATGTTCTCACTACAGTACTATGTATGAGACAGTGCACATACAGATGGTGACACTGCTGGACTCAGACAGTGATATGGGCATTTACTAATGGCATCTGGAGCAGTTGTACAAACCACACTGCCCATTGGGTTATCTCCAAATCAGCAACCATCCTGCCACCGCTACCACCACTTGCAGGAATTATAGAAAAACAGACAGCCTCACAGAGGCACAACAATAGAAGAAGTGCCATATGTAATGTGGCAATAATGGGAGTCACAGTAGGGAAAAAATTATGCAGTTCATCTAATCATTGTTTGACATCTCAGTACACCCTCGTGATCTAAATATACAAACACAGAAACATAGTGGGACTTCTGGTTCCGGAATGGTGCATTGAACATCTCTCTGTCGTAGCTCCTATACCTAAATCTATAAAATCAGTCTCCTACCTCAAAAAACAAAGAAACCAGCATACAGTGAATTCGACAGATGAGAGACCCCAGCAACAACCGGAACCATTCCCTCCACCGACCCTGGTTGTAAATTGAGTAATAAGAACTCCCCTTGTCACCTGACCCAATTGCATGGGAGGAGAGACTCAGCCTCCGCGGCCCCAACCCAACTGGAGTGTCTGGCCAGCTCCTGCTTCCCTGCACAGCCCACTGCACAGCCCCCTTGCTTTCTGAAATGGCGGCCGGCCTCATCTGGAAGGAAGAAGGAATTTTGGCACTACACAGAGACCAGGACTCGGGTGTGTTCCCGGTGAGAACTGGAGCCATTTTAACCTCTGTTCCTAGCTAGAAGCAGGATCCCACATCGGACCCACTTTCCGTCAGTAGACTCGATCGCGTGGGAGGAGCAATCGGCCTGTGCGTCCCCAGTCCGTTTGGAGCATGCGGCCCAGTTCCTGCTCACTCAAAGAATTCCTCTTTCCATTTGAAACAGTCTCAGGCACTAGAGAAATAAATAAATGAACTACATCAGCAGATAGAAACCTGGACATAGAAACCCCCCAGTGATTACCAGATCAGTTCCTCCTACCTACACTGGATGGAACTAAACCTATACAACAGATTCTCTCTGCTTACTGACTCGACTGCTTGGGAGGAGAAAGACAGCCTGTGTGACCCTGACCCAACTAGATCTTCCAGCTTAGCTGCAGCCTTTTCAGACAGCCCCTCTCACTCACCCCTCTCATCGATGGCTACTAAAGGAGGGAAAAGGAAGGGAAATGAAATGCAGCCAGCTCAATCACACTCTCAGCCTGAGCAAAATATCCTTCGGGCCATCTCAGATTTTAGAGAAGAAATGAGGGACTCAATAAAACAGGTCAGGGCCAACCTAAGAACACTTCAGACTCGGGCGGATGAGGTGGGCCAGCAGATCTCCCAGAACAACACAAAAATTAATGCCCTTGAGTCAGCAGTTCTTTCTTTGGTGGAAGCCTAGTTACACTATTCTCTCAGGCAGGAGGACGCAGAGAACAGAGGACGGAGAAACAATCTTAGGATCTTCGGCCTACCAGAGGACGACGAAGGCGCTGATCCCCTGACTTTTGTTGATCAATTCTTCAGAACAATTCTTGACCTCAGGCCTGATTACCCCCTTGATTTTGAACGTGTCCATCACACCTTGGGCCCCAAACCTAAGGCTAAAGACGCCAGACCTAGATCGTTTGTCATCAGGATGCAAAGCTTTCAAACAAAGGAACTGCTCCTAAAAAAACATGGCAGAAAGGGAGGATTATGTTTGGAGACCATCGCATCATCATCGATAATGATTAAGCCCCTTTCACCCAAAGTCAGAGAAGGGCCTATGCTCCACTGTTCCCTATACTAAGATCCCAACAGATCAGATTCCATACCCTTTACCCAGCCAAGTTGATTGTATATCTACCAGAGGGCCCTACTTCATACACTTCAGCCACGGAAGCTAAGGAAGACCTATTTAAGAAAAGGGTGCTTAAGGAGTGACTCACTACTAGAATTGGACCCTCGAGGAGCACGTCTCAGGGACACTCGCTGCCTGATGGAATGCCCCAGCCCAACATGTGCCTGGAAGAAATGCTGCAGAGGATTCGACTACTGAGAAACCCCTCTGTGACGGTGGACCAGAAATAAGTCCTGGTGGTTGGTGAGTCTTACAATGCTCTTCTCAGGGAGGCTGGGTGGGGGGATGTGTGGGGGTGTCGGCCGGGGGGGTCCGTCGTGGTCTGATGACCAGGCGCCATCCCAAACAGTCCAGCATCCTAGGAAAGGGATACTACATTATTTCCTGTTACCTTACTGTGATTGTGGGAAAGGATTCCTCCTCGATGGCGGGCATTTCGCTTGGCTGAGGGGGCCTATGGTGGTGCTCGGTTGGGCTACCAGGTTCTCCCCCGTGGTGCTGTCCCTCTCCCTTCCCTTCCCTCCTCGGACCTTGGGGATCCCTGTCGGATGGCTTATCCTGAATGGGATCCTTTAGGTGCCTCCTCCTGGTAGGAGGGCTTAATGTGTGAAGCTCCCCCCCAGGTGAAAAACAGAAAGATCCAAGTCAAAATCCTTAATTTAGATCCAAGGGGCTTTTGACATACTAATAAAATCCTGGATCTTGACATATTAAGCATAAACTTTAAATTGATTTTTTTCCCTTTTTTTTCTTCCCTTTTTCAATTTCTTTTCCTTTCTCTCCCCTTTTTTTAACAACCTATTGGCCCTTGATTCTTTGGGAGAGGTTCCTCTCATCTGTTTAGCTCCCCCCGGGGGGGGTGGGAAGGGACAGATCATGGGTTTTATCCCCCCTTCCCCAAAGTTTCTTATTAACCGGTTCATTTCTTCTTCTAGTTTGGGAAGACACCCCCTCTTTGAATTCCGGTACAGGGCAAGACAATTAATAGGTGCCCAGGTGACCAGTGTATGCTGGAGCCATATTAGGTGAAGGTCCCCATGATTTTGGGGATGGAGATCATCTGGGGGAAGGGGACTGACTGGTGGAGGAGCGAGATCCCTCAAATTAACCTTGGGCTTCTGCTTGAGACTATTGGGGCCAGCTGGGAGATGAAACAGGTGGTCACCTTATCTTTTCCTGGTCAGGGAATTGATCTGTGAGAATGTGTGCCCTCTCACAACCTTGGGACCCCATTCATCTGAGAGATGGGTCTTTCCTTGAGAGGACCCCCCCAAATAAAAGAGGGGGGATGGGGAGAGGGAAGGGAGACAGGAAGAAGGGGTTGGGGGGATAGGTCCAGGGAAGTGGGGTATCGGGTCTTGATCCCCCCCTTTTTTCTCATAATACAGAGAAAAGGGGGCCTGTTCATAAAGGGAGTTTAGGGAGCCCAGGCTGCCCACTTTAGCGAATCCCTTGGGTGCTGACCTGCACCCTCTGAGGAATCTCTATTAAAGGGGATCCTCAATCAACCCTGATTTCCTAAGGGAATTGGTTTGAGAATATGGAATGGTGGAATTTTAATACCACCCTAACAATGGAAGCACTGATATATATAGTTTTGTTAAGTAATGTTGTTTTGCCAGCTGAAAACCGTACAGGTTCACAGCTTTGTCATTTATTCACAGTTTTTTTATATAGTTACAGTTAATGCTGAAGTTAACCTTTGTTCATGCAATGAAGTAGGAAGGAGATGCAGGAGGCAGGGCACAATATTTCAATGCTTTGCTTTATTACAAAAACTTTAGAAACTTTTATTAGGGAGAACTAACAGATTTATGAAGGAGGAACTAAATTCAGTTGGTAATTCTTTCCACATGGTCCGGGGGGGGGGGAGCGATCCCGGTGATGTCGGACTGGTGTGACCTGGAAAATAAACAAAAAAATAGTGAAAGTCAGAAACTTAAAATGACAATAAAAGTAATAAGCATAAAAATTAAAACAGTAAAAAGAGAATTAAAGAACAAAAAACCCAAATGGCTTCCCAACCAGTAAAGATCTACTCCGTAAATGTAAACGGCCTTCACAACCCCATCAAAAGATTGCAAGTGATGTAGCACTTAAATAAAGAAAAGGCAGATGTTATATTTATACAAGAATCCCACCTTTCAGACATTGAGCACCAGAAATTAACATGGGGGGGTCGATACACCATTTATTCCTCATCTCATCTGAGTGGACGTAAAAGGGGTGTGGCAATAATGATCCCATCTACCACTCAATTCAAAATAAACAATACACAGTCCGATAGATTAGGATGCTATATCATCATTCCAGGCTGCCTATATAATCAAGAAGTGACATTAGCCAATATATATCTACCTCCACAGACTAAATCACCAATAATTCAGCAAATACTAAACAAAATATTGGATCTCCACCAGGGGCAATTAATCATGGCAGGAGATTTCGATATGACAATCACTCCAAATCTTGATTCATCTAATCCTAAAGTCTACTGTCTATCAACCCCAGTAAAGTTTTTCAAAGCACAACTTGAAAACCTCGGTTTGGTAGACATCTGGAGGAAATTTTTTCCCTCAGCCCCAGGTTTTACATACTACTCGGGAAGATTTCACTCATATTCTAGACTAGATTATTTTTTACCTCATGCAAACACTTCTTCTCAGTGAGAGACATAACTATTTGTCCAAAAATAATATCTGATCACCACCCTCTACTACTAAAAGTAGATTTGGGTAAAAAAACAAAACAAACACTCTGGAGACTAAATCCCTATCTTCTAAAAAATAAAGAATTCACCGACCAAATTAAAAAAGAGAATCCCACAATTTTTTGAAGAAAATGCACCATCAGCTGTCTCAGTAGCCATATTATGGGACGTCAGGAAGGCCACCATCAGAGGTGAGGTCATTGCATATGCCTCAAGGAAAAAAAAAAGAAAGGGAGAGGAGATACAATGATCTTACCATGACCTTACAAACTCTTCAAATGCTCTATAGAGAGGGAGACAAAGAAGTACAAACAGAAATTAGAGAAACTTCATCAGCTATTCAAAAAATAATAGATGAAATGATCCAAATGTCTCTAATATACTTAAAACAAACTAATTATGAGGGTGGATCCAGGGGAATACGCAGACTGGAGCAGAAGTTGAAAGCAAGGAAAAACGCAGTAACAATATTAAAAATTAAACAACCTCAAACTGGTAAGATTACCCACAGAGAAGAAGACATAAGACAGGCCTTCACTTATTATTACCAACAGCTTTACACAACACATAATACCTCTTCCCAAGAGGACAGACAAACTTTCCTAGCCCAGCTACAACTCCCAAAAATCACAACAATACAAGCACAGAAATTACAAGCCCCAATAGTAATTGAAGAAATGGAGGCTGTGGACACTAAACAATCTTTGGGTCGCTGCCCCAGCCCCGATGGATTCGTTAACGAATGGTATAAAATCTTCAGTAAAGAATTAACCCCAAGACTTCTCAAATTATATAGAGAAATGGCAGTGGGAAATTTAGCACCGCCATCATGGGATTATGCCACAATTGCTGCTATCCCAAAACCTAATGGAAACAAATTAGACCCCTCCTCTTACCGCCCGATATCTATATTAAACTCAGACTATAAAATCTTCATAGCCATCTGGGCCAAGAAAATAGAAACTATCCTCCCAACAATAATACATCCAGATCAAGCGGGTTTCATAAAAAACAGGTCAACTATGGACAACGTTAGAAAGTCCCTAATACTAATGGAATATATTCATACTCGGAAAATCCCAGCAGCCTTTATAAGCCTTGATGCTGAAAAGGCATTTGACAAGGTCTATTGGCCCTTTCTTTGGGATACATTAAAAACCTTCAGCTTTCCGGACTCATTGCTACATTGGCTGAGCCAAATATACCTTTCGCCAAAAGTTTATATTCGCATAAACGGGGGACTTTCCTCCCCAGTCTCAATAGGCCAAGACACAAGGCAGGGCTGTCCTCTATCCCATCTACTATTCATATTATATCTTGAACCTTTAGCAAGGGTGATAAGAATATCAAAAAAAGTAGAGGGCATTCCAATGCAGCAGTCTGAATACAAGATTAGTCTTTTTGCTGATAATATACTCCTTTCCCTTCTATCTCCTACAGATTTGATCAAGGAGACATGGAAAATTCTATCCCGATTTGAAGAATTAGCTGGTTTTAAATTAAACATTTCAAAAACCAAAGCCCTCTTATATAATTACACTCCTCCAAACACTTTAAAATGAAGTCTAACCATCAAATGGCACTCAACCAAAATAAACTATCTAAGCATATACATTCCCCATAATCTTCATGTAATTGAATTAATCAGTTACGAACCTATTTCCATTGAGATCAAGAAAGACCTGGATAGATGGACTCACCTTCCACTTTTCCTGTTCTAATGTATTGAAACTATTAGAATGAACGTCTTACCCCGCCTACTGTACTTGTTCCAAAATATTCCATATTTCTCATCTCAATACTATTTTAAGTCATGGGATAACATGATATCAATGTTTATCTGGAACAAACAAAAACCACAAATCCGTCTTTCAATATTAAAACTATCATTGGCTCAGGGTGGTACTAACCTCCCGGACCTCAAAAAATATGCTGAAGCCACATTTCTTAAAATTCTTCTTTTATGGCTCTCTGAACAGTTTGATTCCCTATGTAAGAAATTGGAGTTTCACCTGAATGATATGTATGACATAAAAAAAATATTTTTTCTTCTTCAGGGAGGACTCCTCCTTTAAGAGACTTTACTGATATCACCTCACAGGTCTTAAAAATATGGTTAAGATGCGCGATAAAGAGCCACTCCAATTAATCAATGAGTACTGTAAGATTATTTCAGAAGATGACCTTTTCATTCCATCCCATAATGACCTAACTTTTTCCTGCTGGCGTAGATTAGGATTGGAACAGGTGTTCCAATTCTTAGATCCAAATGGGATCCTACCATTTGAGAACTAAAACTTAAATTTAACCTACCAAATGTTGATCATTTTAGATACCTTCAAATCAGAAACCACCTACTACGTAACACAATCATTCAGGTCAAATTGACCCCTCCCTTTCCCCCCCTCCTAAAACTATTTTTTGACCACTCTCAGGGACAACATTGGAATCATTTAATTGGAAATCTATACAAAATGATGCGAGATCAAACTAAAGAATCAACAAACTCAATACTAACAAGTTGGAACAAAGATTTAGACCTCGTTGTATCTAAAGAAGAGTGGTCCTCTTCATTTCTGCGAGCGGTCAAAATCACCCAATCGCATATTTGGAGAGAATACTCATGGAAATATAGATCTAGGTTTTTCAGGTCACTGGCAAGTCTGACTAAATATCTTCTGATTGAATGTGGGGCTTGTTGGAGGGAGTGTGGAGCCGAGATGGCAGACCTGGCACATATAATGTGGCAATGTCCACGCTTGATGCCTTTCTGGATATGTATAGAAAAAGAAATCAGTGAAAGCCTTGGGGAGAGCTTTGAGCTCACAGCTGAAGTGGTGCTTATGGCTGTCTACCTGGATCGTTCCCCCCCCATGGACAAAAACCCTGCTGCCCATTATGTTGTTTGCTGCAAAAAAATCCTTAACAAGGAAATGGATGACCAAAGAAATCCCTACCATAAAAGATTGGAGGCTAATAGTGAAATCCATATACCAGATGGAAAATATCACTGCAAAACTTAATAACCAAATGGATAAGTTCGCCACTCTCTGGCAGAGATGGCCAATTTATCATGCAAGGGTCGATCTTGATTTTTGCCCATAGCATGTGGGAATGGGGGGGGGGAAGAAATAAGACTAGAATGGTGTCCCACAATTATTCAATTTTAGCAAAGAATATGAATAATTTATTTTAATGCTAAACTGTATCAAATGTAAAAGATCTCCATGCATAAATGAATAATGTAAAATTGTGTAATAACAAATCTGAAGTAAGCATAGAAAAACTCTGATTGTAAAATGTCTCTCGACTTAAAAGAAAAAATTCAGTAAAAATATATTTAAAAAAACACAGAAACATAGCATTTGTCAGCAGAAAAGGAACACTTGACCCACACAGTCTGCCCACTCTTTCCTTGTGTATTCTGTCTTACCATACCCTAACTGGTCTCCACCAGCTCCCCTCCACTTTTTATTTACCAGTATTCCCCTATTCCTACCACATGCATGTTTGAACACCCCCCCACACACACTTTTTTGCTACCTTTGGTGGCAGGCTGTTCCAGGTGTACACCACTCTTGGTGAAGTAGTACTTCCTCATGTTCCTCCCAAATTTCCTCCTTCAAGCTTTGTCACATGCCTTGTTATTCTGTTGCACTTCTTCATTTGAAACAGGCTCCCCACCTGTACCCTTTTCACCCTGTGAGGTAGGCCTCTATCACATCCTCCTGTTCCTCATCTCCTCCAGGGTGTACATGCTGAGATCCATCAGTTTCTCTTAATATGGTTTCTCATGCAACTTCTGCACCATTTTAGTTGCCCTCCCCTGGAATGCTTCTACCCTTTCTATGTCTTATCTGAGGTGCAGCCTCCAGCACTGTACAGGAAATGGCAAAGTAAGGTGGCTAGAAGGGATCTCCAGCTGGTGCCAGTAAAACAACAGGCAACAATGAAAAGGAACCAGCTCACAGCCACTGCAACTGCATTTTAAAAATACAGATTCTGGTCCTAGGATGATATCAGTAGATTAATTAAGAAAAACAAACAGCAGCACTGACCACTGCTGACCACCACCAAACATTTTTCACACATGCACAGGTGCTTTCACAGCATGGGATCCAACTCTACAGACATTACTTAAATAGAAAACCTTCTTAAAGTGACAGTACAATACATATATTTACATATTAGTGAAAATAAAATAGCCAAATGATGCAACGACATGTTAAGCTATACACAAAGCATGACCAAAACAGGTATAAAATGTACAAAGACTGCAACTTCACCCACAAGCAATGAGGAAAAACAAAGAAGGGGAATAAGAGGAGGGGAAGAAATGAAAAGGGAAGGGAGGGGGCTGAAAACAAGGTATAGAATTGTATTAGATATACTACTAATGAGGATCAGCTATCACAAAATATATTATTAATATCTCCCATAATGGACTCTTTCAGAAGCTAAACTTGATTAAAGTAGCTACACTCAACTTACATCCTCAGCATGTAGAGTGGCAGCTAAAACTAAATCCAATGCCCATACTTGATTATTCTTACTAGAAAACACAGAGTACATGTATATACAATACAGAGCATTCAGTTCATAATGCAGAAAATTTCAAATCAGAAAGGGGCTCAATTGGAAGGCATCATTCAAACCTGGATAGTCTCTGGTGTGCAATTTATATTTAGGCAAGTAAATCTGCCCCACTGCAAGATGTTCTCATCCAAAAACAGCAATCACTGAGGTAAGAAAAGACAGCATCACCCCATTTTAAGTTAGTAATTACCAAATGGAAAAAAAAAAACAGTAGCATTAAAAAGCATAGAACTGCAAAGAAGTTTAATACAAAAATCACCTGATATGTAGTGGTCAGCCCCCTCATGGAGACACTAGGCAGGACAAAGAAATTCCAGCCGGTTTCACTAAGGAATTGTCATGGGGTATAGATGGCAACATAGCTGTACTGGTATTTAAGCTCTCAACCTTAGAGTGACAGTGCATGTGCATATTGTAATTGAATTTATAACATAGTGCAAAGTGCAATAGAGCAAAATATAGTAAGAAAATACCACATAACAATACTAATACAAAGGTTTTAAAACAATGTAAAAATAGTAGTGTATGGAGCAGAGCAATTTAATAGCACAAATCATGGTGCTAGTAGACAAAAAATGACAAAATCAGAGCCGACAAGGTATTGTGCAATAGGCATAACTTATAGTTGTGAAGACAATAGTATATAGCAATGCACCAACTCTTTCTGCAAAAGGTTATATATAAAGTACTGATTCAGTACATAAAAATAAATATGGTGTTTAATGGGGGGGGGGGGGCAGAAAAGGGTCTACAATGGTGGCATTATTAGGACCATGCAAAATTAAACTTCTAAATGCAGAATTTTGGTGAAAATCAGGAATTGCACTTTCATGAAATTTCAGAATGCATTTTGGCAACTTTCACAGGAATTCTGACTTAAAACATCAGAATGTATGAATTGTGGATTAATGTACATTATTAAATTGTGGAAAGAAATTCCACAGAACTGACCACTGTCAATGATCAGGTCTGCAGAATTTCTGTCCGCAGTTTAATACATTAATCCACAATTCATACATTCATTCCACAGTTCAGTGAATCACTGAAGTGTAGAATGAATTTATGAATTGTGGATTAATGTATTATATTTCAGAAAGAAATTCCACACAACTGATCACTGAACTGCAGAAAAATTACATGTATTGTGGATTAATATATTAAACTGCACACTGGAATTCCTCAGAACTGTTATTTCACAGTTCATGTGTATTATTCCACAATTCAGACAGAAAATCCAGTGGAGCATGGTGAAATTTGTCAAACACATTCATAAGATTCTGATTTTGCCGAGGCAGACATGCAGAACATTTTGTGAAATTTACTAAATTTCACAAAAGTTCTGCAAAAGCTGAATTCAGAATTTCTGCCCAGCTGTATTAATCAATGTAAAAGAGTGAGTATACATATTACATGATACACCTCCATTAAGGCTCTACTAAGTAGCTTGTAAACACTCACAGATTACCACTGCCAAAGAGGGGGAGGAGAGGGGAAGGAATAAGTAGGACAAAAAATAACATGCATGGCATAAAAATGGTAGCCAAGGAAGTAAGTACATATTACATAATGCACCTCCAATTCAGGCCCTATCCAATTACTTTTAAACACTCACAAAGTAACACTTCCAGAAAAAAAAAATAATAGAGGCACAAAATAATTGGATAAGAATTTTGTTGGCCAGCAGACATACCAGTTCAATCCAGAAAATGTCAGTATCTGACAAAAAAAAAAAAAAAAAGAAAGAAAGTGGGTGAGAAATGAAAGGACACATCACATAAGGCTAACACAATGAAAATGTAATTCAAAAATAACAATTAGTAACATAATTAGATCAAATGCAATAAATAGTTAATGAACCATTACATTTTAATATTTCAATAGCAATATTACCCATTCGAAAATGATTAATGGTTTAAAGAGATGAATAAATTTAAATCAAGGGGCACAATACAGTAATATTATTCATTGTTTGGGAATATTTTTTATAGAAATGCTATTAATTCAATATTATCATTAAGCTGTACTTTTTTGTAACTTTTTTATTCTTATTTGATAATAAGGTCAAACAACTATAACAAACACAAAAATATACAAATTACAACCAAAACAGTAACAAGAAGCCCTCAATAAAAACAAAAAACAGAATTAATGGGGAAGAGTATAGAAAGGCAAAAAAAAAATGACAATATCAGAAGGAATATATACACTCCCCTCCCCCTATATAAGAAACATACAAAGGGAGCTGTAAAGCAGTCATCCTAGATTTGAAATCCACTGCTACAATAATAACAATAACCAATCATGTAGCCTCCCAATTATATAGCTACTTTGGAATAAATATCTAGCAGGACCTAGATCAATTGAAGTTGAACATACAAAACAAAATTACTCAAATGATGCAGAGTTAATACAAAATTAATACAGAGTTACAGGGACTGCGATCTAGAAAAGTAATACAGTATCAACCCAAACATAATTGCAGGGTCTCAATCTGATTCAGTAATTTACCCCAGCACTTTACAAAATGGCCTTGTTTATTATGGAAATAATTTTATCAGGTGAATAAGTAATAAATTCTGTCTAATCTGAGCAATCCATTCTCTAAATAGAGGAGTAGAGTTTTCTGATCAATGCTTGAGAATAATTTGTTTAGTTGTTACTCCTATTAAAGAGAGTACAAATTTATCGTTAAATGACATACCTTTCTGAAAGTCACCTAAAATAGCTGTACGTAAGTGAAATTCACAAGATCTAATTACTGTATAGCAGGAAATATTAGCTTTCAGTTTATTTTCTCTATATTAGTTTAACTGACAAAAGCGCTAAAATAAGCTGATCACTAATATTACAGGGAGCATAGTGCTGTAACTGGACATGAAGCTGACACGCTAATTCAATCAGGTGCTAAATAGTACTGTACCCCTCTCCATGCTAAATAAAGAGGGCACTAAATTAAGCTGCTATACAGTACATTATCGATTACTTTAACCTTTATTTCATGCCATAGCTTCTGAGTGTGTGTGCAAGGCCAAAACATATGATCAAAGGAGCCTATATCAGCATTACACTTTGTATAAATGTTAGTGTCCTTCAGTCCCATTTTACATAATTTCTGAGGGGTTAGATAGGTGTTATGTAAAGTTTTAAACTGTATTAGCTTTGAATTGTCAAGTGAGATAAGCTTATAGATATTCTGCCAGAGGTCTGTCCAATACAAAGAGTGGTCTTTAGTCGACTTATCCCAAAATGGACACTGATATGTAGAGTATGTCAATCTAAGTCTAAA
Organism: Neoceratodus forsteri; assembly: GCA_016271365.2. Taxonomy (NCBI): domain Eukaryota; kingdom Metazoa; phylum Chordata; order Ceratodontiformes; family Ceratodontidae; genus Neoceratodus; species Neoceratodus forsteri. Next base: position 1,167,044,487 of record CM057456.1, on the reverse strand, counting down.
AAGAAGCTGATAAATACTAGGTATAGGGTGAGCTTTGGCTTTAGCCACCTGCAACTTAAGTATCACATCCTCTCCAAGACTGGACCATAGGTGTTGACCAAAATGAGCCCACAAGACTATTTTCACGATGAAAAAGTTAAGATAATATCTTTTGTTTAAACCAAGGTCATGAAAGATGCCATGAATGGGACAAATCTGACCCTCCTCTAGTAGTATGGCAACCTTAGGACTGAAGTTGCAGAGAAGAACCTGAGAAGTGAAAATGTTCCCATGAATAAGAAAGTTTGGGTTGTATAAAACCAGTTGGTTAACACTTTGAATAAGATAACATTTTCAGGAGGCCTAGACTGTATCCACCTTATCCAGAGACTGAAAATGTTGTTCAAAAAACATCTAATAGCCCCACCTATATACGTTACTATGTATTCTTGTCTCAATAAGTTGTTATTGAGTCTCCAGGTAAACTGTTTAGTATATGGTAGGGCCATCTTTAGAATGAGATACATTAGGGAATGATCCAACAAAGCTCTGAGTAGAATTTGTGGGTCTTGAGCTAAGGGTACAAGAAATGTAGATATTAAGAAATAATCAGTTCTAGACAATGACTTGTATGATTGTGAATAGAAAGAGTATGCTTTTGTGTTTGGGAAGCAAACTCTCAAAGGGTGTGTAAGGTTACATACCTTTATAAAATCATACAGGTCTTTATTCTCCACAGATATAGTGGGATTGGATGCATTTGACTTATCAAGATTTGGGTCTAGGGTAACATTCCAGTCACCTCCTAGAATTATAAGGTGAGAAAGAAAAGGTGAAAGGGTTTAAATTAAATTCATAAAGAAGGATGCATAAGTTGTATTAGGGCCATAAATAGAACCCAATACAAATTAACTTGGCCTATTTTCCCCACTGTTAAAATAAATCTGCCCTCTTGGTCTGCAATAAGATTAGAAAGATGAAAATCCACCAAAGAATTGGTTAGAATTGCTACCCCAGATTTCGCAGTATATTTGCCTACCCCAAAACAGTTTTGTAGTTAAATTTTTTAAGATAGTTCAACTCAATACTTAATAAGTGGGTTTCCTGGTGAAAAACTAGGTTGTATCTCAATGATTTAATATAATTAAGAGTCTGCATCCCTTTCAGTTTAGATCGCATTCCCTTTACATTCCATAAAGCCATTTTGAGATAAATATTACTCATCCCAATAAAGCCTAATATAGATACCTTCTATGTGAGATAAATGTCTTGGAAGCATAACTGTTGTTATGATAAAATAAAAAAACTCAATTTAAGCCTCCTCACCCCAAAAAAACTGACCTATCCATTTAAGTACTAAAACTAAAGTATACACAGTATTTACCTATCCCAGGTCCCAAAGACCAAACTCCTAATCAATGAACCCTGTGATGAACCATATCATAGCTCATATCATGTTTATTTGTTCGACTATAAGCCATTACAAAACATTTAAAATAGATAAAAACAAGTATTCACTTAAAACCATTCAATAAAGTGCACTAAGTCTTTTTGAAGTGTGTATCAAAATACAAAATACAGACAATCTTCCAAATATGATTCTATAGTTTTAAAGTCTTTAGAAACTGTGCCAGTTTTGTCAATATCTGTATATCATTAGAGGTAAACCATTTTGTCAATATTTGGTCAGTGGAGAGTCCAAGGTCCTATAAAATAGATCCTAACCAAAAGGATCTGTGTTTCTGATACAGTGGACATATCAAGGCAACATGTTTTAGATCATCCACCATATTTAAATTACATCTATATTTATCAGTATTCACTCCTTCTCTTTTCTGAGCATGGTGTATATAGTGTGAATCAAATAATTCCATTCGAGATCTGGTTATTGCTCTTCTTAAGTCTGGTTTATCCAAAAGCAACAGATAAGGTTCTATTGTATAAAATGACTTACATTTTTTATACCATGTAAAGTTTTTATAACATTGGATTTTCTCCATATCTTTACTACTATAAACATTTCTCACTCTTTCTTTCACATGGAATTTTATGTCACTAAATGGGAGGGCATGAATTTGATAAAGCAGATGCCCCAGTCCCAATGAATAAAGATGCATTGCTATGCAATTTTTACTTGGAAATTTATAACCCAACACCATATACCCAATCTTCGCTTCCAGGCACATTCTTGGGATTCTATACTTCTGATAAAGAAATAACGAGTAAAAATAAGATTTTCTTTTCCACTATGTAGGCTTCAATTGTGAGCTGACCCAGTTCTGCTCTTACAACTGGGGCTGGAACTGATTGAGGTGTTTTAAGAATATATCTAAGAAATTTATCTAGTTGTACTTACAACTTCTTTGGGGCCATTGGTGCCCATATTTCTGAAGCGTAAAGTAGACTTGAACACACCTTAGCCTCCAGTTCCCTTAAGAGGCCCCTCAGTGATCCATTCCCCATCTGGGCTGTGAATCTCTTAAAGGCATTGAAGGCGGTAGTTGCATTGTGTTTTACATAATCATGGTGAAAATTCCACCAGTTAGAGTGAGAAAAGTTGACTCCTAAATAGGTATATGTTTTAACTGTCTCTATTTTGGTTCTATTTATAAATAAAGTGGGATTTCTTTTCTGCCTATTACCAAATATCAACATTTGGGTTTTGCTAATGTTAATAGATAGTTTATTAGTACTAAAAAGATTAGCAAATAAATTAACTTTCCATTGTAAACCTAAAAAGGATGTAGATAAAAGAACTAAATCATCTGCAAAGACCAATAATGAGATTGTTTTAATTTCCAATAGCAGGAGAATGAAACTTGGAATGTTCCATCTGTGTTATAATTGCATTTATATATAGATTAAATAGTAAGGGAGCCATAAGGCAGCCTTGTCTGACTCCAAGGTTAGTTTTAATCTCAGGGGTAAGATCTCCCTTTTGATTAATTTTAACTTTTTGCTAGGTATCTTTATGTAATCTGATCAAGGTATCCAAAAGGATGGGATCCATTTTATAGGATTGCAACTTTTCCCATTAAAGGGCATGACTAATCAGGCCAAAAGCCAACCTCAGATCCACAAAGCAACAGTACAGATGGAATGGAGGGTGGAGAGTGAGAGGGTCTGGTGGGGGGAGGGTAACAGTGGCAGTGGTAACAGAAATTGATGGATGTTTTTCCTTTTTTATAGGATGTATAAAAATAATTTAAAAAAAGACTACGAGAGATGGTTTTCTTTCTTTCAGGTACTGACACTGGGGATTGGGCATTCCAGTACTGGTGTTAAGTTTGGCAGCACCGGGGATGGGCTTTTCAGTGTTGCACAGTGAAAATGAGCAATGTGGGGGGGGGTTACTAGCCAGCACTGGGGACTGGGCACTCTAGTGTCAGAAAATTAAGAAGGAAAGGGTGGGAGAGATTGAGGGATGGTTTCTTTATTTCAGGTACTGACACTGGGGATTGGACACCCCAGTGTCAGTATTATGTTTGGCGGCACTGGTGGTGGACTCCCTGCTGTCAAACAGTGAACATTGGTGGCAGTGGAGGGTACTAGCTGGCATTGGGAATTAGGCACCCTGGTGTCATGAAATTAAGATGGAAGGCATGGGAAGGGTTGTTTTTACATTGGGGGAGGACCACAGCAAGCTGATAATGATGCTGATTAGCTGTGCTTGCTAGGTAACATTATACAGCTCAAAGGAAAGAGCCACCCTATGATTTGAGTGGCTCTTTTCTTTGAACTACATGAAGTTTCCACCTAGTAAGGCCAGAACAGTGTCATGATCAATTTGGTTGATGATTTCTCTGACACTGTTGAGCTCTTTGCAGACTGCCCTGTGTTGGACCAACAGTGATACACCTCTCAAAATGCATTATCATACCAATATGTTCACCCTTGCAGGAGCATCACAGTCAACCTAAATATGGCCATCAAGAGTCTACATGAAAATTCTATATAAAGCCCCAGGAAAAGGTGGGGCAATAGTTATTATGGACAAAGATAAGTATGAATTTAAAATATACCAACTGTAGTGCCCCAAGGTAAGGAGCCCAACAGTGAAATAAAATAAGCTGCCCATCTCATGGTACCTGGGCAGAGCAGTGGGCAGGGCAGGGCCATATAGGGGTCACTTGTTAGCATTCTGGAATCCACCTTGCCAGCAGCAGCAGCATAAAAAAAGTTGTTTCTTTCTTTGCTTCCCTTAGCCACTTGCACTCCATTCTTCCCCCCCCCCAGAAAGCAATGCAAGTCAGAGGAGCATTTTTCTAAAGTCCAGCTCTTGCTGAACTGTTGGGGACTGGCCAACATTGCCAGGGACACACGTCCCGAATGCTGGTCAGTTAACTCTGTTGAGCGGCGGCCAGAGTAGTGTTCAGCTGTGTCCCTGCAGTGGTGTGGGCAGCAGAAGAGCCTGAAGTGAGTGCTTTCAGGCACTCCAAAGAAAAGAACAGCCCAATCGCTGCAGTTGTGGGAGAGAAAGAGGGAACACAGGTAGAAAAGCAGCATCAGGGCTTACCTGTGGTCCACCTCTCATCCCTCCTAGTTGGCATTGAGTCCAATTGGTGATGTCCAGTGGTAATCCAGTGTGGCGGTGGTCCAGTCTGTTCCTGAGCATGGTGTGGACTCTGTTTAGCCCCATATTTTATTTTAAAACATTTTTTTCAAGTTAAATTGTCCGGCCCCTCGGTGGCTGCGCTGCCCCAAAAAAGCAGCATCTGAAGACAGAGAGAGCAGTCGGCTGTCGCAGAGCCCTGTGAGGACCCCTACCATCTTCTGCATTGCCTGATCCCAATGTGAAGCCCTCCCAGTCCCTGGAAAGTCATTCCTCCTACTGCCAATAGACCTCCCACCTCTCACAACAGTCCTCTTCACCCCGGGCCGGGGTGGTAAGTCGGCTGCAGCACCATCAGACAGGTGCTGACCACCAGAAGTAAATTAAAATATTTCAAATTGTTTGAGCACTCAGGGTGCTTGTAAATGATCGCTGATGGCTGAGAGGTGGTGGGCCAGAGGGTAATAAAATTAAAATATTTTAATATTCATCAGGCTAGCGACGCCCATAGTAGGGGCCTAGCGTAAAGGCACAAAGAGGAGTGCATTTAAATATTTATTCAGGGGCGGAGCTAAGGTGAGGAGAGGGAGGAGTGAAGGACAGCATGGCCCTGCCAAGGCCTAAAGAAATATTTAAAGGGGCCACGTACTGTAGGGATCTTAAAGGAGTAAAGGCAAGCCACAGACAGTTGAAAGTGACCCAAAAGAAAAGGCCCACAGATTAAAGGGCCCAGCATAAAGGCTCACTGCTTAAAGGGGCCTAGACAGGAGGGATTTAGTTATTTAAAGGGGCCCAGCCACATAGGCCCAGATATATAAAAAGGGGCCAGCAGCCACAAAGCCCAGTGTTAAAGTGGGGCCTAGCCTAAAAGACCCAGGACTCAAATAGGGGCAAGTTAGGCCCATAGTTCTGGAAGGGACCCAGCTCTTTAGGCCCTCAGATATAAAGAGAGGCCCAGCAGTAATTCAAGACCCAGGAGCCTATCTAGTCATTTAGGCCCATAGGTGGTCAAGGGGCCCAATAGCCATTTAGACCTGTAGGTGTTATAGCAGTCTAGCCAGCCATTTAGGCCCATGGATGATCCAGGGGATCAGTAGCCATTTAGGCCCACAGGTGTTAAAAGGGCCTGGTCAGTCATTTGGGTCCATAGTATTTTAAAGGAGCCCATTCTCAACTGCCAATGTACCCACAGTAACAGAAGAACCTGATTCAGTTAAAGGGACCCTATTGTAGTTAGGTCCACTAAACACCAGGGTTTTCACCCAGAAGAACAAAGTGCTTGTTTATTTGCTGTGGTCTGGACATTCAGAGACTGTGCAGTTGACCACTGCTGTTAAAACTATGATATCTTATTGTATTTGCTATCAGTTCTGAACAGCATCTGGCATCCTGCAATTGCCTGGATTGCCTCTAGTACCTAGCAATTGTCCTGAACAGCATCTGGTGCCCTGCAATTGCCCAAACTGCCTCTATTACCCTGCAATTGCCCAAACTGCCTCTAGTACCTTGCAATTGCCCTGAACAACATCAGGCACCCTGCAACTGCCTCTCGTACCTCGCAACTGCCCCGAACAGCATATAGCACCCAGCAAGTGCCTGCACTGTCTCTAGAACCTTGCAATTGCCCCGAACAGCATATAGCACCCAGCAAGTGCCTGCACTGTCTCTAGAACCTTGCAATTGCCCCGAATAGCATCTAGTGCCTTGCAATTGCTCCCAAGTTGTAACATTTCCTTGAAAATACTCTGAATTTGGTTCAGCTATCTGTTGTGACTGTGCTATTGACTTCTGCATCCTGGCTACCAAGTGACATAATCTTCCTCCACTGCTGCTGTGAATGGATTGCTGTATTCTCAATCGATCCTAGTGGATTATTTTAGTGGGCAGCCATTGAACTAGAGTTAGCTGATAGTCAGGCCAGGCACCATTCGACTGATCTACATTGCTACATCCCTACCCTGATAAAGAAATTCTAGTCAGCCTAGGAGCTATCCTGGTTCAATAGTTATAGCACCAATTTGTAGTGGGGTGGGATTTTGTTGTTTCAGGGATAACAAAAGCTGCAAGACCAAGAACACCAGAAGCTGCCAGATGTCTTTTTCACTGGATCCCAAATTTCTGACAACCATAGTCGGCGGTCTGACCTGACCTCTCACCGATGCCCAGAGGATCCTGTGGATAAAGCATCCATCTTCCCACATGATCAGCAGTCTGTCACAACCTTTTCACTGATCGACCAATTCCTTGTGCTTCCTTCCTACCTGGTGGTCTGGGACGACCTGTACTGGGCACCAGTCATTCTTCCTGTGTTCATCAGTTCATCTTTCTTCACAAATGCATTTGGCCTGGTGGTCTGTTATGACCTATCCTGGACTACAAGTCTGTTCTTTGGGGATGAGAAGCATCCTTTGTTGATCCCCGCTTCATAGGCCATTGCCTTTGAGTCATAGGAAAGTCTGTGCTTGGCCCAAGTGTGGTTCATTCATCCCTGAAAGTCTTTTCCCCGAAAAATCCTTTTGTCTGCACCACATCACTTCATAGCTGCAATGAGGATTAACCCAAAATGTAGTTTAGTAATCCCTGGCCGGGGTGATAGAGTCATAGTGGTAATAGAGTCATAGTGGTAATAGAGTCATAGTAGACATAGTAGTAATAGAGTCATAGTACTAATAGAGTCATAGTAGTGATAGAACAATAGTAGTGGTAACAGGCACAGTAATACTATGGAGTTATAGCAAGTTCCACAATTTACAGTTGTAGCTAAAAAATAAAGTGCCTCCAGTATGCCTGTCATTATTGTTTACAGTGGTTGGACCCCTGCTCTTATCCTTGAATAAACTCTTTGTTGCATTTGAAGTTGTCATCTGCCTCTTCTTGCAACCCCTTTTCATCTTCCTAGATTGAACCCGGAGCACTTGGTAAGTGGTGAAGGTTGTTTACACTACATTTCAGGTGCTTGCGACCATAATTGTTCAGTAGCTACAAAAAACTTGGCATAGTCGGCAGGATTTTCCAAAGTCAAGGAGTCCTAAGCAGTACACTCTTCAAGCACAATGCCATTGGATCTGCAAGAAGCCAGCAGGTCTACCTGTAGAGAAGGAGCAAGTGAACCAGCAGTACAGATGTCTCCTCTTACGATGCCCTATTACTTTGGCACCCAATGCCTGCCTCGGTACACAGGGGAACTGACAGATTCCATGGCCAGTGCTTTGAAGAATTCAGGGCTAAGCTGAAAGCCATGTTCAGACTGTACAGCATTCCAGAATGCCAAAAGGTTGAGATTCTTATCGGATAATTAGGAGGCACAGCACACTGGGAAGTGGTCAGAGAGAGAAAGGGCTACAGCTGACCAAACTTGGCAAGGCTGAGGCACACCTTTGACTCACGGACATTATCCAGACTCAAAATGAGATTCTATTCTAGAACTCAAGGACCCAGAGAAAGCCTAAGAGAGTATGCCCTAAGCTTACAGGAAGTTATTAGCACTATCAAATGTTTGGATTCCAGAGAGGTGAGAAATACCAACAAGGTACTGACAGATTGGTTTATTGAGGGAGTGTGGAGGGATACTTTGAGATGGGAACTTAGGATGCTGCACCTGCAAGCACTGGATGACACTTTTCTTGATTTTAAAGAAAAGGCAATAAATATATTTGGAATTGGAAAATCGGGTAGAGATGCAGCTATGTGCCCACTATACTTGTCACCATCATCCTCGCTGTGGCCCAGTAATGACCTGTCCAGACAGACTCACTATGCAGATCATACAGCTGGATTTGCACAAGAATCAGCAAGTTTTCCCCCCGAGGCATGATTGTGGTGGTCAAGAAAGAGAGCAGGGCTGAGAGAAATATGCCATTCACAATATGGCTCAGTTGTTGGGTAGACATGACCTAAGTGAGGATTCCTCTGAAACTGATGTGACTTACATATTACAAGAACTGAATGAGTTGATGAAGAAGATGGCAGAGGTGTGCCAGGAGGTGAAGACTCTGAAAGAAGTGTGGATACAAGGGTCAAGTTCTGAACTGCCGAGGTGTGTGGAAACCAGACAACCTGCCCTAGTGGAGAGATAGAGTTATGGCAGATGACCTAGTGATCACTTAGATGCCCAAGGCAACCCAATATGCAGAAGATGTGGGATAAGCAGGCACATTGAGTGGAGGTATAATCAGGAGTGTCACAATGGTGAATTTAAACAGAGAGTCCCCAAGACAGAGGACTGACCCTCGGGCTGACCAGAACTAGATCCAACTTATCCCGAACGAGAAAAGTTTGTGGGGAGATGTCCAGTCACCCCTATAAAAATAGATGGAATCAAATTCCAAGCACTTCTTGATATGGGATCCCAGATCACAACAATACAGAGTAAACATTTCTTTCAGAACTGGCCAAGCACCCTGCTTCAGAAACCGCCTTCCAATTGGACCAACTTGGTAGCAAGCAATGGTCTAGCCATTCCTTATGTGGGGTACTTTGAAGCTACTATTCAGTTGGGAGATGCAATTCACCCAGGTCAAGGACTGATTGTTAGTAACTCGACTACTGCTCATCTGCTGCCTCTGATTCTAGGGATGAACATCTTCTGCCATTGTTACCAGGAACTGGTAGCTGCCTTGAGACAGTAAGGAATACAATTGCCAAAGACAGAGAAGCAGGTCTGGCAATGCACCATAAATCTCATCCAAAGTTATCATCAGTTCACAAATGAAGAGGGAGAGAACGGAAAAGTGCAGATTGCTGATCGAGAAGCAGTGCAGTTGAGCCCAGGAACTAAAATTATCCTAATTTGCAAAGCCAAAGCAGGAATTCAAGGATAAGACCATATAGCATTACTAGAACCCTGCACTAGTTCGGCAGACAACTCAATCATGGTGGCACAGAGCCTAGTGAAAGTCAAAAAGGGACAAGTACCTGTACAAATACTTAATTGTGGAGCTACCATCATATGCTTATACCGGCATCAACCTATCGAGCACCTGTTACTAATTGAGCCAGACAAGGTGGTGGAAGCCCGTCCCAGAGAACCTAGAGGTGAGTTCAATGTCCACTGTTCGGCAGTAACTACTGACATATCCCATGGCAACAGTAATGAAGAGTGACTGAAGGAAATAGACCTGGGTATAGAAGACACACCTGAGTGCCAGAAGCGGCAAGTATTGGAGTTGGTCAAAAAGAATCATAATGCCTTCTCACAACATTCTCTTGATTTTGGGTGCACGGAGGCCATCCATTGCCATATCCCAACTATGAACCATCCTCCTTTCCGAGAGAGGTTCAGGCCACTTCCTCCTGTGATGTACCAACCGGTAAAAGAAATGCTGAAAGAGATGCTGGACAGCAAAGTAATTAAAGGGAGCCAAAGTTCCTGGGTGGCACCCATCGTTCTGGTGAAAAAAAAAAGGATGGGAAGTTGCGATTCTGTTTGGACTTCAGGAAATTGAATCAAGTAACTCACAAAGATGCATATCCGTTTCTACGGATTGAAGATTCGTTGACTGCCTTGACATCTGCAGCATATTTCTCCATGCTAGATCTAGCTAGTGGGTACTGGCAGGTACCACTAGCTCTGGAAGATCAAGAAAAGACAGCCTTTATTATGCCAATGGGATTATTTGAGTTTACCACGATGCCCTTTGATCTGTGTAATACACCAAGCACGTTCCAGAAGCTAGTCGAACACTGTCTGGGCAGCCAAAATTTTAAGATTGTCCTGCTATATTTGGATGACATCATAGTCTACTCATGAACATACCAGGATCATCTGTGTCACCTGAAGATAGTGTTCAAGTGATTGGCAGAGTACGGATTGAAGATCAAACCCTCTAAATGCCAGAACTAGACACATGGTGGATTCCCTGCAGGGGGAGGGCCTCAAACAACTGGTACAACAACCCACAAGAGACAGAGCTATCCTAGGTCTAGCACTGACTAACAGGGAAGGGATCACAGATCTTCAGGTAGAAGGTCACCTGGGGTCCAGTGACCATCACATGGTATGGTTCAATTTGGCCACTACATCTAAATCATCCCATTCCAAGGCAAAAATATTGGACTTCAGAGGAGCTGACTTTGATAAGATGGCCAACAGAGTTAAACTAGCCCTGGCAAAAAGAAACACAGGTGAGGGGGTACAGGCAAAATGGGCAAGCATTAAGGATGCAATACTTGAAGTAACATCCCATTGTGTTAGAACAGAAAAGGAAGTGCAAAAGAAGGAGGAAACCACTTTGGTTCTCACATGCAGTAGCAGAAAAGGTCAGAGCCAAAAGGCTGGCCTTCAGGGAATATAAGGAACATAGTGGGATGAAGATAGGGAGGCATACCAAACTGCCCTAAGGGAAGCAGGGAGGGCAGTAAGGCAGGCAAAGTCCCAAAATGAGGAAACACTAGCACGAACAGTAAAAGAAGGTGACAAGACTTTCTATAGATATATTAGTGGAAGGAGAAAGTCCAGAGGGGGTATTGCTAAGCTCAAAAGAGGAAAGGGGGCATGTGAGGAGGAGGAGGACCCTGAAAAAGCATCTATCCTAAATAGATACTTTTGCTCAGTATTTACTGAAGAGAAGGTAGGGCAGGGCCCACAGCTCAGCACCATGGACACAGGGGGGAAGGAGGTGAGCACTACTCCCTTCACAAAAGAAAGGGTCCTACAAGAACTCGCTAAGCTCAGGGTGGACAAGGCAAAGGGATCTGATGGCATACATCCCAGAGTACTTAAGGAGCTAAGGGTGGAACTTGCAGAGCCATTAACAGAACTGTTTATTGAGTCTCTGAGCACAGGAGAGGTCCCAGAAGACTGAAGAAGGGCTCACGTGATCCCGCTCCACAAGAGTGGTACCAGGGAGGAGGCAGGGAACTACAGACCAGTCAGTCTTACCTCAGTAGTGGGCAAGATTATGGAGGCAATCCTTAAGGAAAGGATAGTGCAACACCTGGAATCCATAGAGGCACAGGATCCAAGACAGCATGGGTTTACAAAAGGAAGGTCCTGTCAAACTAATCTCATAGATTCCTTTGACTGGGTAACCACAGTGGTGGACCAAGGGGGAGCAGTTGATGTCACCTACCTTGATTTCAGCAAAGCTTTCAACACTGTTTCACATAGAAGATTGATAAATAAGCTGGGTAGGCTCAGGGTGGGTCAGAAGTTGGTCAACTGGGTGGCAAACTGGTGGATGGGCAGAAAACAGAGAGTGGTGGTAAATGGTATACAGTCAGAAGAGATGCAAGTCACAAGTGGGGTACCTCAGGGATCAGTCCTGGGGCCAGTCCTCTTCAATATCTTCATTAGTGACATTGCAGATGGACTAGAGGGTAAGGCTTGTCTGTTTGCAGATGACACCAAGATCTGCAACAGAGTAAATGATCCAGATGGGGTGGGCAGAATGAGAAGAGATCTGGATAAACTAGCAAAATGGTCAGAAGAGTGGCAACTGGGATTTAATGCAAATAAGTGCAAGATCATGCACATAGGGAAGAGAAACCCTGAAGCCACCTATAGGCTGGGAGGGGAGTTGCTGGCAGTCACAAAGGAAGAAAGAGATTTGGGCATCATCATCACCGATGACCTGAAATCATCCAAGCAGACCTCTAAGGCAGTAGGTAAGGCTAGGGGGATGTTAGGGTATATTAGTAGGGGTATCACAAGTCATAAGAGGGAGGTAATAATCCCTCTTTACAAGACACTGGTTAGGCCCCATCTGGAGTACTGCATGCAGTACTGGAGGCCACACCTTCACAAGGACATTAACCAAATTGAGGCAGTCCAGAGAAGGGCAACCAATATGGTGCAGGGACTGCATCAGAAGACATATGAGGACAGATTAACGGAGCTCAATATGTATACCCTTGAGCAAAGGAGGGAGAGAGGTGATATGATCTAGACATTCAAACACCTTAAGGGCATTAACAAGGTGAAAGAGTCTAACATGTTTAAATATAAGAAAAATAGCAGAACAAGAGGACACAGCATGAGATTAGAGGGAGGCTGATTAAGGGGGAATGTGAGGAAATTCTTTTTCACAGAAAGGGTGGTGGATGCATGGAACGGCCTACCTCAGGAAGTGGTGGCTATGAATACAGTGCAGGGCTTCAAGCAGGCATGGAATAGACATAAGGGAGCAATACAGATGAGTATGAATAGATAGGCCACTGACAGAGCAAAGGCCGATGGCACATTTATAAGGTAGAAAAATAAATGGGCAGATGGATGGGCCTTGAGGTCCTTATCTGCCATCAACTTCTATGTTTCTATGTTTCTATTTCTTAAAGAGTCATGTTAACTACCTGGGGCATATTGTGAGTTCTGCAGGGGTATCATCAGATCCTGAGAAAATCAAAGCTGCATCCAGTACATAAGAAAGTTCTTGGGATTTGTGGGCTACTATAGATGGTTCATTAAGGACTCTACTAAGATCAGTGCTCCACTACATGAACATCTGAGAGGGAGCAAGAACTAAAAAGTAACCCAAAGCACTCGGTGAGGTGGACAGATGCCCAACAAAGTGCTTTGGAACAGTTGAAGAAAATTTTGACCAAGGCTCTAATCCTTACTTATCCGTTCTACAGTAAACCATTCTGGGTATACATTGATGCCAGCAATAGTGTGCTGGGAGCTGTTTTGGCCCAGGAACAAGAAGGGACAGAAAAAGTGGTCGCATATGCAAGCAGAGGCCTTCAAGGCTCAGAGCAGAATGGCGAAAGATACAGCTCTTTCAAACTCGAATTCCTAGCACTAGTGTGGTCCGTGACTGAGAAATTTAAAAATTACCTGGCTGCCAGTACATTTGAAGTATACACAGGCAACAATCCCCTGGCTCACCTCAACAAAGCCATGTTAGAGGCCTTAGATGGGCATCTCGTCTGGCCAACTTAAACTTTTCCATCCAATACAGATCTGGCCGATCAAATGCAAATACTGATGCACTGTTCCAGTTACCTGCCCAAGATAAACCCAAACTGAATAGCACCCAGCAAGAAAATATAGAAATGCCACTATTTTTGCAAATCCCAGCCAAAGCCATCCAAGCGTGTTGCCAGTGTCTGCCACAAGGGGTGCAAGACAAAGCGTCTGAATCTGAAGTCCAAAGATATAGTCCCCTCATCTTCCAAATACAAGAATTGATCCTCACTTACCACAGTCTATCACCACAAGAAAGGGAAATGGCACCTGAGGAGCTAATCAAGCTATTGCACCACAGAGAGCAATTTGTCTTTCAGCAAGGAAGGCTGGTTCAGAAAATCAGAGATCTGAAAACACATAGAGAAATCCTCCTTACTCATCAAGCAGCACCTGTCACTCTGGAAGTGTTCCATGACCTGTCTGGACACTTTGGCTGTAAAAAGACTGATAGTAACCTAAGGGAGCGATTTTATTGGACTGGTATACGGGAAGATGTGGTGCAGTGGTGAGAAAATTGTGAGGCCTGTAATTTAAAATGCAATCCAAGTGATTCTGAGAGATCCATTCTGGTCCTAATTGTCAGCAAAGCTCTTCTTGACCTGGTAGTCTTAGATCACCTCAAATTAGGTCCCAGCAAAGATGGATATACATACCTGCTCACCATAACCAACCATTACAGCAAATTCTTAGTAACAGCACCGTGCGGGAAATCACAGCTAAAACTACCGGCAAGGCCTTTTGGAACAATTTTGTCAAACCATATGGGTACCCAAATCAAATCATAACAGATCAAGGGACAGCATTTGAGTCACAAATTTTTAATGAACTGTGTGTGTTGTATGGAAGTTACAAGACGCGAACTACCGCATACCACCCACAAGTGAATGGACTTTGAGAGAGCCATCAGAACCATAATCAACATGTTAAGGTCCCTTGCAGAACCGCAATATCAAAACTGGCCAGCTGTCCTTCCTGAAATTGCGTATATCTACAATAACACCGTGCATCGTTCTACAGGGCACCCGCTGTATTATCTGACTGTTGGATGCCACGGACGTTTACCTATGGACTTGGTGCTTGGGGTACTGACAGAAACTGTAATACAGCCTAAAACAGAATGGGTCCAAGACCATCACAATTGAATGTAAATGGCTGGTGAAGTTGTTGCAAAACAAATTACAAAGGTGAGAGAGCAACATCAGGCCCTGTACGACAAGAAAGCTAAAGCTGAGCCACTGTTGATTGGAGACAGAGTTCTATTCAGACGCACCCACAATTGTCAGAAATTGAAGCCCAAATGGGAACCTGAGCCGTATATTTATTTTATTATAAACATTCATTACCTGGACATGCCTATGTACAACATCCAGACTGAATCTGGTACCCCCATCCAAAAGGTGGTACACCATAATCTGAACAAGTCATGTGCTTTTTGAGATATGGCAGGAACAGAAGAACCGGATGTCATAAATTCTATAAAAAGGTCCTCCTTTAGTGCATGGGCTATAGTAAAATCTCACAGTGGCCACTGAATGATAAGTAATAAATCTTAGAGTCATGATTTAAGATAAGGTATGTAGATATATTTCGAAGTGATAGAGTATAAATTGATAATCTGTTTATTACGAATACATGGGGACATGTATTTTTAGGCAGGCCAAATTTGTAGTGCCCCAAGGTAAGGGGCCCAACAGTGGCATAAAATAAAATAAGCTGCCCCTTTCATGGTCCCTGGGCAGAGCAGTGGGCAGGGCAGGACCATATATTCTGGACCCCTCCCCCCTTGCCAGCAGCATAAAAAAAAAGTTGTTTCTTTCTTTTCTTCAATTTTCTTTTTGTGCAGATCTACAAAGGGTGTATTATCTGGATCATAGTATTGAAAAAAAGGAGAAAGGGTGCCTTAAAAAAACCTTTTTCACAAGTGGACCAGCAGGAATTCTCGATTACACTACCAGAGTTTCCTTCCAAGCCATGTAGTGGATAATATTCTAGTTGGTTAGTTTATATGTTTAAAAAGGAATTGTAGCAACAATGGTGACTATATGGAGGGTAATAAAGTACTATTCAAGCATTTTATAAAATGTGGCTACAATCCTAGTTGTGTGGACAAAGCAAGGGACAGGATGGATACGATTGAGAGGGGCTAATTGTTATAGAAGAATACAAGGGTTAATCAAATGGAACAAATCTTTATTACAATTTTAAATCCCCAGGTGCCTATACTGAAAGGGGTCTATGTTTGTTGCTCAGGAACACATTTTTTTACACAGTTTAACTTTGATTTCCATGTGTGACTGTTAGTTTGGCAAGTGATATGGAGGCAGCAGTAAGGGGATGGGCTGAGTTTGTTGCTCAGGGACACTTTTTTACACAGTTTAACTTTGATTCAAGATCTCTTTTTCAGTGCTGTGGACTAGCAACTACATGGCTCCCTCCAATCCACAGAGAATGCAGCGGAAGGCTCCTCTCGCTAAGCTGGGCACACAGGATTTCAGCTACCCATAAAAAGCATTTCTGGCCCTAATTATGAAAAATAAACACCAGAATCTAGCTAAACAGGGCCTGTTTAGTTAGGTTCTGGTGTTTGACTTGTGGAATAACAACATTTTTATGTATTTCCACACTTTTTAGTTTGTGTAAAAAAAAAACAAGATGGTGGCTGGCAAAAAAGGATTTTTTCCTCATGAAAAAGAATTTCTTCCTCATTGAAGAAGAATGGATCTCATGAGAAAGAATCCTTTTTCGTGATGCCAACCCTTGGTCAAACGTTATTTCTCTAATTTGGACTGGGGAATTCTCATTGAAAACAATTGGAACTGAAAAATGTAATAACTTTGCAACAGATTAATATTTTTTCACCAAACTAAGCATGGCAGTTTTGTTACCCAAGCTGGTTGTACCATGAAAAGTCCCACCAAAATTCAACGCCATGTGGATGAAAGGCAATAAGGAAATAAACTGCTAAAAAGGTGACTTTTAAGGTTTTAGCACTATCCAGATATCAGAATTTGTATATCTGACCAGAACAAAACTTGCTATATCAAGGGATCTACCCCCACGGGACAGCACATACCAAGTTTTGTGCAAATTCATTGATCGTTTGCAAAGTTATTAAAGTGCAAAATTTGAGGTTTAACATTAAACAGGCTAATCAACCCTAACTATAGGGGCATGACTGTGTCCTTATAATATATCTATCAAATGTGGGTGATAAAAATCAGTAAAAATACTGTTTCCTGATTGGACAGAACACACCACATGACCGTGCATTATCCCACAACAACCACACACTTGCACTTCTTTCTATTTTCCATCCCCACTCCAAAACAATTTTGGCTTTTCTGTAAGACAGATAGTCCACTACAGGGCATGAGGTTGTGCTCTGATATATGCATCCCTTGGGTGGTTGAACTTACTCAGCCTGTGGCCTTGTGCATCACAATGCATGCCATGGCATGCGTACTACGTGCACTGTAGTGGATCATCTGTTACATGTATTTAGGAAAAAAATAATGGTCCATCCAGTCTGCTTGATTTCCCTATCTAGTTATGGGACCTACTGTCCCTCCAGGGTCCTAGTCCTCCACATTCCCCCCACATTCTCCTCCTTGATTCTGCCACCCTGAGTAACCACTGTATCCTTCATTCGGTCCCAGTAGGGCTTGAAAACGCCAACTGTCTTCACATTCACCACTTTGGGTGGAGACTGCTCCACAGCTCCACCACCCTTTCTTTAAAATAACACTTCCTTGTGTTCCTCCTGCTCCTCCCTCCTGTTAGTTTGTACTCACATCCACATGACCACAAGCTAGCATTCTATCTAAATAGTTCCCCGCAGTTCATTGTGTTAATTCCTTTTAGGAACTTGAAGGTCGTTATCATATCTCCCCTCTCCTTTCTGGTCTCCAGTGAGTACATGTTCAATGCCATGAGATGTTCTTCATCAGACCTGCCCTATTGGCCCTGAATCATTTTTGTTGCTCTATGATGCAATATCTCTAGCCTACACCTACTATATCTTTTATTAGGTGAGGTCTGGATGCAGTACCCCAGCAATGGCCTGACTAACGATCTGTATAGTGGAAGTATTATCTCTTCCATTCCACTATCAATACCCCTCCAAATACATCCCTGCACCCTACTTTGGGAGCTGAGCATTTAGCATAGAGTTTAGAATAACAAGCTGTGAATGAGCTTGCTACATCCAGCAGACCAGGGTTTGGTTCCCACAACCTCTACTTGCATACTGTGTGACTCTGACCAAGTCACTTAACCTCCCCAGTGCTCATGGATCATCCCTGAAAACAGGCACTTGTGACTAGTGGACATTACTCAGTTACCTATGAACTAATTAAATAAAAATAAAATAAACACTTTGCCTTACTATATGCCTTGTTGCACTGACTCGAGTCACTGACGATAACTCCAAAGTAGTATTCCTCAATCATAGTGCTAAGCCTTACTCCATCTGTCCAGTACTCTGTCCTGGGGTTCTTGTTCCCTTGATGCATCACCTTTTTGGCATAGAATTTCAACTGCCAAATTTTAGATCACCCCTCTAGCTTTTGTATGCCTCTCTTCATTTCCTTGATCCCTGATCACTATCCACTCTCCCACATAGTTTAGTGTAATCTGGGGAGAGACACAATCTGCCCTGGATTCCCTCACCAAAGTCAATGATGGATATTTTGAAGAGGACTGGACCCAATGACAGATCCCTGTGGTTCCCCTCTCATGACCTTCTCTCTTCTGATTTCACTCCATTGACCATAACCCTCTGGTACCTCCCATTTAACCAATTGCCTATCCAGTTTACAATGATCTTAGCTGCACCAAGATCCTTCATCTTCTTCAGCAAATGTCTGTGAGGCACCGAGTCAAAAGCCTCACTGGAGTCAAAATAGAGCAAATGCACACCATGGCCCCTATCCAATTCCCTCATCGCCCTGTCAAATAAAACTATAAGGTTAGTCTGAGAAGACCTCCCTGCCATACATCCATGCTGTTTATGGTCCTGGAGACCATTGTGCTCCAAGTAGTCCATGAGATCCTCTCTGATCAGTGATTCCATCAGCTTCCCTACAATGGAGGTAAGTCTGACAGGTCTGTAATTCCCTGCTTGTTCCTTGTCTACTCCCCATGGAGCATAACTATGTCTGCCACCCTCTGATCCTTTGGAACTACCCCCATTCTTAGTAAGCTGTTAATTAGACCTACTAGGGGTTTAGCCAATCCTGCTGCCAGTTGACCCTCCACAATATGCAGCTATATGTCTGCTTTTGGCTCCCTTATTGACCTCTTTTCTG
Organism: Neoceratodus forsteri; assembly: GCA_016271365.2. Taxonomy (NCBI): domain Eukaryota; kingdom Metazoa; phylum Chordata; order Ceratodontiformes; family Ceratodontidae; genus Neoceratodus; species Neoceratodus forsteri. Next base: position 1,167,025,745 of record CM057456.1, on the reverse strand, counting down.
CATTACTTTTTTTAGGAAATGTTCTCCACATTCTTCGTCCATCTGCTGTTCTTTATACTTATAGAAGGACTTTTCCTTGGCCCTCACCACTTCTCTGACCCTTGCCAAGAATCATAAAAGTCTCTTGAGCCTGTTCTTTTTATGTTGTCTTGAATACGTAGTGCAGACAACATATTGTGGTTGCTTTAGTGGAGAAGCGGGTTTTGGAGGTGTGGTTCTGCTGCAGCCAATGGTGCCACTGCTTTTTGTGGCTGGGATCTGTGGCACCCATGGCATAGCATGCTGTCTATGACAGCAGTTGAGAAACATGTCACCACCTTGAAAGAAATTAGCCACTGCAATCAGGGAGTGCCCCGTGGCGCTCCCTTAGTGCAGCAGCCAATTACTGCTTGCCTCGTCTGGTGTCCCTGTCAAGCAACATGGCAGCGGCTTCCCTGTCAGCTTCTCATAGTCCCCATAGAAGCCGAGGGATAGCTGTTGCCTTTCACTGTTCTTCTGAAAGCCAACAGGGTGCCAAATCTCCTGTCGGTATGCCCCTCCTAAATTAATTTGCAGATGGTGGTGCCCAATCCCGTCAGCATAATGTGCCCCCATTTCTTGTGTGCCAAGGGTTGCCCAACCCTTATCTCATGCAACCACCCCCAACTCTGTATGGCCAGCGAGGGTGCCCAATCCCCCACTGGCTACAGCCCCCCCCAAAAAAACACTCAGGTGGCATGCTGGGAGCCCATCCCAGTGTGTGAAATGTCCCTGTAAAAAAAAAGTCCTGTAATGTTTTTCTTAACCCTATAAAACAGAAAATGGTCCCTCATTGAGTCCAGTGGCCCCTCCTCCAACCCGCGCCCACCCTCTGCGCACCCTGGCTTCCCATACCCCCCTCACCCCATACTTACCTCCGGAGCCCAGTGTGATGATCTTCAGTGGACCAGGAACACATCTGCACTCTTCAAAGATGACCGCGAACTGAAGAAATGCCGGTAAGCTGTATAATGGCATAAATGTTTTTTTTTCAACTTCTGTGGATATCTCGACCATTTTTTTGACTTTTGCCACCAAATTTTCAACATGGGGTTTTTGGGACCCCTCCTTATTAATTCAATCACTGTCATGGCATTATTCAATCCCAAAAAGCAGTCGCTGTGCAGAATCACCTTTCAGGACTGAGTAATGAAATGACAGTGTTGCTGTTCATGTGGTCTCCCAAAAAGCCTATGCTGCAAATTTGGTGAAAAAATTCCAAAAAATTACTGTGTTATGAGTGTGCATTGCACAGTTTCCACGTGCACTCGTAACTTCGCCAATTTGTAATATTTTCACTCCAGATTTTCAACATTGGCATTTTTTCACACCTCCTTATGAACAGTACAGCTGTCATTTTTCACATCCTGGCCAAAATGTGTTTTCACACTACCGGTGCAGAATAGCATGGTCACTGTGGGAAATCAGTGTTTGGGACAGATTACAAAAATCACAGCAACACTGTTTATGAGCAGAGGTCCTAAAATGCCTATGTTGAAAATTTGGTGACAAAAGTCCATAACACTACTATGTTACAAGCTGCGTTGCACAGTTTCCATGCACACTCATAACTTCAACAATTTGTAATATTTTCACTCAACATTTTCAACATTGTCAATTTTACACACATTCTTACGAACAGTACAGCTGTCATTTTTCAGATCCTGCCTGAAATGTGTTTTCACACAAGTGGTGCACTATGGCATGGTCGCTGTGAAAAATCAATGATCAGGAGAGATGAAGAAAATCATAGTGACAGTGTTCATGAGCAGAGGTTCCAAAATTCCTATGTTGAAAATTTGGTGAAATAATTCCACTAAATGACTGTGTTATGAGTGTGCATTACACAGTTTTTATGTATACTCATAAATTCAAGCATTTTTTATATTTTCACTCAAGATTTTCAACACTGCCATCTCTTCACACCTACCTATGAATGGTACAACTGTCATTTTTCACATCCTGCCTGAATGGTGTTTTCCTATATCTAGCACAGAATGGTGCGGTCACTGTGAGAAATCAACGTTTGGGACAGATTAACAAAATCACAGTGCCACTGTTCATGAGCAGAGGTCCCAAACAATTTCATGAAGTGGGGGTCACAAAAATGCCATGTTGCAAATTTGTAGTGCAAATACCAACCAATGGCCAGGGCATTAGGGTTTCTAACTATAACATCCCACCCTGTACAGACTGACAGGCATCAGGGGTGTGTCTTTGCATTGTCGGCTGTCATGCCCATGCCATACCTCCCCCCCCACCCTAAAGCCACTAACAGGCATCGAGGTGTGCCTTGGACTCATCAGCCCCACAGTTCACCCCATTCTCCTATGCTGCACCCATTTCAGTGTATGTCCTAATGAAATGGGGTGACTGTAAAGCTGAACACCCTAAAGCACACCTTAGCACTTGTCAGTGTCTGCAGGATAGGGTGATGTAAAATGCCATGAACGATATGGCCGAATGGGGTGAGCATAATGCCCAAGGACCCCAAGGCACAACACGATATTTGTCGCACTGGAGGATAGCTGAAATGCCATGAACATTATGGCCGATGTCGAAAGGCACACCTCAGTGCCTGTCAGTCTCTGTAGGGTGATGTGGGGTTTGACGTCACTTTCATAATTCACTGCCATTCCTATTATGCATCTGTTCAACTCCAGTGCTACTGATGCCAATGTCAGCAAGACAACATTTGGCATTGACAAATGTTTGTTGGTTACTGTTCTCTTGCATATCTCAGGTGCTGCATGAATGCAACCCCTTAATTGCCCCCCATCTGTCTTCACCTCTACCTACTCCATGTTGTCCACCCCTACTAACTTTCCCTGACCAGTTCCCTCAGCCTATTGAAGCTGGCCCTTCTAAAATCAAGGACTTCAGCTTTCAGTTGGGGTTTCCTGGACACAAGGTCCAGTTTGTACCAAACAGAGCTGTGGTCACTGTTCCGCAGTGGCTCCCCTGCTCTCACAGCTCCTACCACCTCTGAATTGGTGAGCACTACATTGATAATTTTAGTCTTCCTGGTGGATTCCTTAACAAGGTGTACCAGTAGACAGTCTTGGAAGGAGTCCAGCAAGGCTTGAATTCTGGTGCTCCTGGCAACTAGAACATCCCACTCAGTGTCTGGCAGGTTCAGATCACCCACTACTTCCCTTTTGCTGCCCCTCTTTCAGGATTTTCCCTGAGCTCTCAGTCCCTCTCTTACCCTTGCCCAGGAGGTGTATAGATCATGCACAGGTACAATTTCTTGTCTGAGGCTGCCATGAGTTGCACCCACAGTGACCTTTTCTCCCTATCCTTGACAAATAGATAGATAGGTAAATAGATAGATAGATAGATAGATAGATAGATAGATAGATAGATAGATAGACAGACAGACAGAGAGACAGACACACAGCTAGGTAGATAGATAGACAGGTAGATAGGTAGATAAATAGATAGATAGATAGATAGATAGATAGATAGATAGATAGATAGATAGATAGATAGATAGATAGATAGACAGACAGATAGATACAAACAAATGTGGGCAAAAAATATACATCTCATTACAGAATTTCAAATGTGTGTAACAACCCCTTCATTACACTACTGACATTTGTAATAACCACCTAGCTACAATACACCAAAAAGATGTAACTAATCTAATGAACTACACCCCAATAACAGATACCTAATAAAATCATTGATCACCACCATGTAGAATTCTGCATCAAAATCTGTGATAATTTCAATGCAAGATCCTGCATCAAACTAGTCTGTATCCTCCCCAAATTCCTATGTTTAGCACCAACAATAGGTTACCCAATCCCCGTGTCAGTGTGTATTCCTCCCCAGTATTGTGGCACACTGGGAGTCCATCCCAGTATGCCGAGATACAGTTTCTTTTTTTTTAAACTTTCCAACACTGGGATGCCCACTCCCAGTGTTGGATGCCCCACAGACCACTTTTATTGCCGATGAGGGTGCCCAGTCCCCAATCAGCATTATGATCTCCCCTAACTTACGTGGCACACTGGGAGCCCACCTCAGTGTGCCCATATTAATTTTTTTTAACCTGTGAATAAAGAAAACCATCCCCAATATATTTTTTTAACAAACCTGTAATAAAGAAAATGGTCCTTCATTGTCTCCTCAGTCACCCTTCCCCCATCCCCACCCTCCCTCTGTGCACCCACCTCTTTGCACCCCTTACCTATACTTACCTCTGGAGGTTGGTGTTGTCATCTTCTTTGGGCTGGGAACATGTCGGTACTCTTCAAAGCCCAACCACAAACTGAAGAATCAAAGGTAAACCATATAAAGGGAGTCAATGGGGGGTGTCTCAGCCAATTTTAAGAATTTTTGCACCACATTTTCAACATGGGGTTCTTGAGACACCACCTCGTGAACAATGGCACTGTCATTTCAGTTGCTGCGTGGAATCACCTTTCGAGACTGATTCACTAAACAACAGTGCCACTGTTCATGAGATGGGGTCCCAAAAAGCCCATGTTGCAAATTTGGTGAAAAAATTCATCAAAATGATGGTGTTATGAGCGTGCATTGCACAGTTTCTACGCATGCTTGTAACTTTGCCATTTTTTTATATTTTCACTTTAGATTTCCAGCATTGCCATTTGTTCACATCTCCTTATGAAGAGTGCAGCAGTCATTTTGCACATCCTGTCAAGAATGTATTTTCACACCTGTGGTGCAGAATGGCACAGTTGCTATGCGAAATCAACTTTTGGGACTGATTAACAAAATCACAGTTGCACTAGAAACATAGAAACATAGAAACATAGAATTTGACGGCAGATAAGGACCGCTTGGCCCACCTAGTCTGCCCATTTTCCTACCTAACAGATAAGCTGCAGATCCTAGTTAACCAACAGCTTACTTCCTCTTACCCGGCCCTTGGACTGCCTTATGCCTGTCCCATGCATTCTTGAAGTCCACCACTGTTCTTGACTCCACGACCTCCTCAGGGAGGCTGTTCCATGCATCCACAACCCTCTCAGTGAAAAAATACTTCCTCACATTACCCCTGAGCCGTCCCCCCTCTATCTTCAAATTGTGCCCCCTTGTTCTTGCACATCTCTTTTTCTGGAAGATGCTACCCTCTTGGACTTTGTTAATTCCCTTGAGGTACTTGAAAGTTTCTATCATGTCCCCTCTCTCCCTTCTTTCCTCAAGAGTATACATATTAAGCTCCTTTAGTCTTTCTTCGTATGTCTTCTGGTGCAGACCCTGCACCATTTTGGTTGCCCTCCTCTGGACAGCCTCCACTCTGTCTATGTCTTTGTGGAGATGGGGTCTCCAGAACTGTACACAGTACTCCAGATGGGGTCTCACCAACTGTCTGTACAGAGGGATAACAACTTCCTGTTTTCTACTATTGATGCCTCTTCCTATGCATCCCAGTATCCCTCCAGCCTTCCTTACTGCCTTCTCACATTGCTTGCCCACCTTTAGGTCATCTGATATAATTACCCCCAGGTCCCTTTCCATTTTTACTGTTGTCAGTATCTCACCCCCCATTGTACCCCCATTGCACTGTTCATGAGGGAAGGTCCCAAAAAGCCGATGTAGAAAAGTTGGTGAACAAATGCAGGAGGCAGTATAGCGCAGTGGTTTAAGGCTCTGAGCTGCAAATCTGGAGACCTGGGTTTGAATCCCACAGCCCCCACTCACATACTGTGTAACCCTAAGCAAGTCACTTAACTTCCCTGTGCTTGCAGG